>BMAO01025221.1:0-381357 GCA_019973975.1 Trichonephila clavata
GAGTGTGAGAAGAACCGATATGAACGACGGAATACTAACTGAAACCACGGAGAATAACGTATACAATCAAACTACGCATTTATATCTAATTTATGAAAATAACTGACCTGATACCTTTTTAAGGCAGGTTTCTCTAATACTGGATTGTTCTAAGGAGCGGCTTCAATCTTTGATATCTTCAGTTCCGTCCCGAACCGAATTAATGAACCTTTTTCAATGGCCTTCCTCAGGCGAATATACTTCCACTAGTTAAACTAATCTCTCAGAATCACCTTCTTAATCAACCTCGTAGTCATCCTCGCTCTCTTCATTTCATTTCTCCCTTTTATATCTTTTTCGAACTCGCTAAACCCGAAACTATCTTGTTTGCATAAGTCACACCCTTGGCTCTCGGCGGAGATTGGTTAAAATAAATAAAGTCTTTAAAGATTTGAGAGAAGTTTAGTGAAACGCGTAAGCACCCGTCACAAACTGTAATGGCTACTACTGTGAGCTCTGGATGTGAAATAAAAGACAGATAAAAATGATATTCCACATACTTCAACGTTTCTCAAACTGTGCCCCCCCCCTTTGGGAACGTGATAACCGTACGTAATCGAAAATAAGAATTTAAAATAATTATCAATTTACTAAAAAGAAGCAGAGAGAAAAATATATATTCTGACAGAATAAGAAATGCACATTCACATTGATATAGTATACTTATAAATTCATCAGTTTTACGTAAAGTGTTTTAAAATTAATTCACCAATACTAAATTAAAAGCAAGTTTTGTAATTACTAGTGACTATCATGGGCGTTCATATACAAAATTTAATACTTATCCTGATAATTTGTAGGGTATATAATTAAAGTCGCATTGTAGCTTTAGGGTCAAAGTATATTATAATTATATTTAATGCATTGTTATTGTATGAAGGGGGGGCGCGATGAAAATTATGACTGAAAGTTGGGGCGTGAGTATTGAGATTTTGAGAAGCACTGACATACTTAGTCAAGATGCCATGACAATTAAAAGGAAACGTCGCAGAACGTACACAAACAGTAGCGTGCAAAAAAAAATTTTTAGGGGGGGGGGGGGGGTTGAAAGTTCCCCAACTCGTATCATACCTCAAGACAACACTTATTGATTCGTCTGATTTCGTTAACAAAAAACAGTAAAAAATGAATTATGAATTAATAATTAGTATTAATTAATAAAATAAATTGTTAATTAGAAGTACTAAATTAAATTTTACGTTATATATAAATAGGATTATCAACAATCGAAAAAAACTCAAGGGCTTTGGGGTGGCGTCCGGACCCTTAGGACACCCCCCCCCCCTCCTTGTGTGCGCCACTGTATACAAATAATTGCATTCCTCGATTTATGCAAATGATTCAAAACGGAGTAAAAACAAAAAATTCGTTTGTCGCTGCAGGGGAAAAAAAATTTTAATTGGCTAATAAGGTTTTGGTTTCAGTAATCCCCGTTGGTGGAGGATGACGAAGTAGATACTTTCGTCCAAGTATTTCCAAAATATTTTCAACTGAATTTATATCTGGAGATTTGGCTGATCATTCCCTGCGATTGATTTTTTTCATTTTTAAAAGATCCCTTTGCAAGCTGAAAATGATGCGGCGTCACATTGTCGTCTATGAATAAGAATTCTGATCCAGTAGCTTTTAGGAAAAGAGATTCCCGAACCTATCTCTGAGCCTCCATTAATAAAACCTCCTTTGAAAATGTGAAGATCTATGTGTGCATCAGACAATATGCTCATCCACATCAAAATGTCCCTCCCGTGATACTGATTTCGTTCTGTGATGTTATAAAAGCAATAACGTGTTCTATACTCTCCCTCTGTAAATTAAAATGTAGTTCATCTAAGAACACCCAATCGTACCACTGATTGTCTGTCTAGCTTCCATGATCTCGACTCCGTCGCTAACGGGTTCTCCTTTGAGTTTTAAATCAATGGCGCTAAAATAGCTGGACGTCTATCATACAGATCATTCTCCCAGAGTCTTGTAACTCGTTTGTCTCGAAATCATTGCTCCTATGACTGCAGCAAGCTCTGAATACTGGTCAGCATGTATTGTCTGGTTATATCACTCAATTATTGACAGAAATCGGTTGACAGAGACTGATATTATAATACCTTAATCCCGAATTCCTTGATCAGTAAGACGATTACATTTCCATTATGTCCTTATATCATTTCAATAATTCAGTCCATCTTTAGGCATTTTGGTTTATTGGACGACACACATAGAAGAGATGTTAACAGCAAAAGAACATTACATACACTCTGACTCTACAAGCCAAACAAAGTACACATCTCTCGGATGACTTGCAGCGCCATCTATACAATTAATATTTAATTTACAGCAACTGATATTCTCGGTCGACCTACTGTAATTTGTCTATGAACGTTTCCTATCGATTGGCACTCTTTTAGCACTGAAATTGATTCATGGAAGCATCTATAATGTATTTCCTTATTTCATATTGTTTAATTCCAAACAAGCATAATAAAATTTTCTTCCGTTATTTTATTAAGAATCCAAATTACATATATTATAGAACAATTACTAGAAAAACAGCAATATAAAATCAGTTGATAAAGTTGAGTACAGCAATCGATTAAAAAAATAAATCGTAACATTACTTATCATTGCCACAGTATCAAACGAAATAATTACTTGTTTCTTTTTTTAACTGTAGAATTTCTCCATCAGATAGGGAAAATGAGCTTAAAATTTCCTTTCGTAGGAATTACCAAGAATCTGTGGCACAAGTTGTCACGGCATCTTTCGGGGAAAAAAATTTGGTATAATATTTTTTTCATAGAATGTGTCAAATTATTTCGAGTTCTAAAATTCACAAAGGTATTCTCAATACTTACTTGAACTGAGACGCGTGGTACCCTCAAAAGATCTTTAGCATTATAAATATAAGATTAAAACCTTGTTTATACAACATCTCTATAGTTTTGATGAAAAAAGAAAATTCTTCATCATTTTGGAGCTTTTCATTTCATTCGTCTTTTAAAACTTATTCATTTTTTTTTTCTAATTTTTCCCGACTTGTTCCTTTTGTTAGAGGTTTAAAATAACGACAAAAAACGCGATAAATCATATTTCCATAATTTTAAAAGTAAAGTCTTGCTGGAACAAAGTATACTAGCATTTATTTATGTATGAATTCATATTGTTCGCAAAAGATAGCATCCCAAAATTGTCCTGTTTGTATTCAAGAGTTGGGTTGTGTAAAAAAAAAAAAAACTGTTCTTTTTTATTTATTTATTTACTTTCGTCTTTTTTAATGCTCTTCTAAGGAATTTCCCAGCTTAATTTCGTTAGTCTTACCAAAAATGAACCAAAAGGAACATTGCATTGTTTTCTTGAACAGACAATATTTTGGTCGACCTACATCATGTGGACGAAAAAGTATTTGATTGGTTGTCATAATGCCCGCGAGAAGTAATGGAAAGAGCGATTTCACAACCAATCAGAAGCGCTTTAACAGCCCGACAGAAGAAAAAAGAATCGATAACAGGTTCGTCTTTTGTGATTTGTTGTCTTGCCTTCCCCTCTTTCCCGTTATGAATCAATACTTTCAATCTCCCATTTGCTTGTGGGGAGGGGGGTAAAAAACTGGGGTGGTCTTTGCCTTAAGAATATCTCATTTTGCGGGATCATTTTCCTCCATGTGACAATCTCGTTTTTCATTTATAAATTATCGCCAAGCCATCGTTCCTTTTCTCCCTCAAGCTGAGTAATAAGTTTTTGGTTCGATTAATGTCTGAGAGATGTAATATGATTTGGCGTAATTTTGACAAATAGTTGTGAAGAGATATTGTTTGACCGAAAATGAAAAGTATTGCCCGATATACAACACAATAAAATTTATTGATATTTTTGGCCACATGAAGTATATTATTTTAACTCTTTAACCGACAAATCTTTTCTCTCAAAATATTTTTTAAAAAAGGTACATTTTTTATCGCATATAACCAATCATAATACTTAATAGAATAACAAAATGGAAGAACTTTATTTTGATTTTCAATTTTAAAGTTTTCGCACCATTTTTTATTTTATAATTGTAAAACACAAAAACCTCTAAGTTTTTCCCTTTCATAAGTACACTCTGTATGCCATGAATAATGTTTCAGATACTATCTTATGTAAAAAAAAAAAGATTTTCTCCATACTTACAAAGAAATTTTATCTTCGTACCTCTTTTTTAAACGGTTGAGGGTTTTGTTTTTGTGTGTGCATGTATATCCACATAACTCAATTTTAGCAGCATAGTGTTAAGTAAAGTCTTAAATGCAATGGGGACAGAGATAATATCGGCCTTTTTGGATTATCTTTCCATTTTCATTTCTTCTCAAGCAACAAACTGCCCTATGTCTTGCCAATCCCCGTTTTTTTTTATCGAATATATTTTCAAGAATTTAAATTCCTACCTTCAAAGAAAAATTCCTGTCTTCACCAAAAAGAAAATCATTAATAAGAAGTATTTCAATTCCGTGGACAAACTGCATCTCTTAAAACGCTAGCAATAATAACCTCACTATCACAGAATTAAAAATGTGTGCAAATCAAAGACGGAAAGAAAAAAATATCACTGCCCATACAGCAGGCGGGCAAACCGGTTGAGGGTAAATTTAAGGTAGCCCGTACGGTGTACGGGTAAAACCGGGCTTTTTAGCAAGAATTTTTAAAAGGTTTTTTTAAAGCGGTGTTATCAAAAGGGAGGAAATATCTGACAATAAAATTTTCGCGTACTATGAAATTTTGAAATACCTTGAATAGCTATAAAAAATAATATTTTTTGTAAAAATTTATCAATTTAATTAAATATTTATTTTTAAAAATTATATTAAAATTGAATTTCAACATTCATTAAATCAAAAATGTATCTAGTATCGTCATTTGCTTAAGAAAAGGAGGCAAAATTGAAATTGAATCAATAATGAGAAATAGTGCAATTCTATCTGTATTAATTTTTGTGTTGAATTCAATTTAAAACTAAACTAAAGAAACTAATTCTATCTGATTAATTCATATCGTCGGCCTAATTTTCAGAATGCGTAACTCCTTCTGGATGAACTTTACAGGAGCAAGTAAAAACTGTTTATTTATACTATACACGAGAATTATTTCAATGCAATTATGAATCTAATAGTAAAAATGATTATAAAATTTAATTTTACAATTTATTTTTAAATTTTTAGAATACTCTACTAGATGTATAGAAAAGTGTTTTGATATTTTGTGGAGTTACGCATTTTGATAATTAGGCCGAACGATATGTTAAAAAAAGCTTATTTCTCACTTGACTATGCCCCCACAGATTTCTCTCTCTCTCTCTCTTCTACTTTTTTTTCTCTGCCGACTGGGTGGCGTAGTTGGTTTGTCGCTGGCCTTCTGCATCCAAGGTTGTGGGTTCGACCCCGGTCCAAGTCGGTGGATTTTCGTGATGCAGAAAATCGACAGCGGCCATGTCGTATGATTATGCGGCATGCCTGTTTGGCTTAAGTGCTCTCGGCAAAATTGAATTCCTAAGTTCAATTTCGCATCGTCAGAGCTCGGGTGCCTCTATCTGTGGAGGAAACTGGGCATCAAAATTACTTGCGACAATTGGTATCGCCTATACGGCGCCACACTAAAAAGTGATATGAGTTCCTGTGGAATGAACTAGGTATAAAAACTAATACGCAGCCCCATTAGGAAAAAAAATTTCTGAATAGCAATACACATATTTTTGTTTCTTACACTTTCATGGTGCATTAGAAATAAAACAATTTAGATTGATTTTTTCCAAAATTTAATCGTTCAACTATTCAAAAGAATAGCACACAGAGCAGGTAAACTCTTCTTTCGATTTTGTCATTTTGGCAGAAAGTGGTTTCCTTCTCATTTCGTCAAAATTAAAAGACTCTGCGGTTTCTGAATAAAGTTAAACCAAAAGAAAGGCTGCATCAAAACAATTTCAAGTTAAGTGATTTCATGCAGGTAGATGTCTAAAGTAAACGCTTCAGTTTGATTGGGTGGCCGTGGTAGCCTAGTGTTCATAGTTACGGACTCGTAGCCGGCGTGTCACGAGTTCTAGTCCTAGCGCTACTGAAGATTTAAGACGGCCGATGCATGAGATTCGGTTGAGGTTTAATGTTCACGAGGTGTGGTGTAATTTCAGCGAGTAGGGTACCAGCCCATGAGTCGTACTTGTCACTTGGTCATGGTTAAAAATATTAGGTACATCACCATTTCCTCTCATGTTGATTTAGTGTGCGAAGTTAATAAACATTTATTTAGTTTTATTGATTTCTTGTAAATGTCTCACTCAGAATTTACCCGAGGACTATTGGGGAAAGACCTCTGCTTTTTGAGCATAGTTAAGAGCTGGGGCCACCCCTGATCTGAAATCCCAAACTTCCACACCACTTAACAGACTTAACGTGCATTATCTCTACATGGTCTGGTCTTTAATGCACTAGGATTCGAACGTACATCTCTACAGAAGAACCGACACGTAGTGTTCAGGGTCGTGAAGTCGCTTCCATGACCATTCGGCTAACATGACCATAAAATCTTTTTTGAAATTAAGTTATACACACACACAGTGACTGGGAGAATTTACGCTTTATTGTTGAGGTGTTAAAAGGAAATTAAAGAATTTAGATTTAGATAATATTTAATATAGAAATTTCCGTCATTTTTATAGCGTTTGGTAATTCCTAGGATTGTTTGCATTTGTAATCGGAAAAAATTCTAAGAATTGGATATCCGTTATGTATTAACAGAGTGCGCTTTTTTTTTTTTTTTAGCCATTGATCTAATCCTAACTGAATTTAACTTAATACATAGTTATAATATTTTAAACAGTGCAATACGCGGGCATATTTGCATTATAAATTTAAACTTGGGAATAACGCTACCGAATCTGCCAAAAAAATATTTTTTGGCTACTTTTGAAGATAAGACATCAGGGACGTCTTAAGGTATGGGCCAACTGTATCCGGGCTCAGGGCCTTCCCCTTAGTGGGAACCTCGTTTCGTTCTCGTCTATGTTTTTATAAAATCATGATACGGATAGTTTTAATGGTTAAATATTATTCCCGTACATATTCTCCGAAAAACAGGGAATTTCAAACTGCATGTCAACTGACAAAAGTGGCTAGACTGTAGTATTATGCGAAGACCATTGTCCATGTTTAGGTCTAGGCCTAATACGTTACACAATCATTCAACTCATTTAGGGATTTGTGATATTGTGAATCGTACACATTTATTTGCTTTAAATTACAGTTTGTATGGGTTTTTGATGATGCATGCTATATATTGCCTACTTTTCAAGACCCCAGGAAGGGTCTACTTTTGTATAGAGGCCCACGACCTCAAGAAGTCTTAAGAAAACTTCGTGAATCAAGAAATGGATTAAAATTTATGCAGGGGCAGAATTTCTATGGAAGACGACACCAGCTCAGGCACACTATAAAATCTAAATATTGACGAATTAGAAAAAATGATCGAAAAATTATAAGCATATAAACTGCTTGCTGAAGTGAGGTGTCAATTGGTTATTTATACAATGATATAAAAACTTGATATTATCGTCTTATGGTGTCTTATTGACCGGCATTACTACGAAGTATAGTGTGTCTAAAATGGAATACACCCTTTTCAAAAGAAATCTCGCGGGTCTTCCTATATATTACTAAAATGCTTTAAATACCTAAAGCAAAATACTCCAAGTTTCTTTTCAATCATATTAAGATTCAATATATGCGAATTCCCTGTATTAAATATTACTCATGGGAAAGAATTGCCAAGTGAGTGAACGTCGCACTCTGTAGGCTCTGCAAGAAATATTGCCGAACATTGTCTTCTTTGAATGTGAAGGGCCATCCCAGGGTTTTTGGTTTTGCATAGGCAACCGCCTCCATGAGTTATGTATACATCTCTTAATGAAGATCTTTTAAGGTATAACAAATCCAAGCTATCAGTCAAAGCTGAATTAAACTATGATAACAGACATCTTTAAGTTTTTCACAGTAGAAACTAGTGTGTTTCAGCTGTTTGTCGGACCCCGCCTTGAAAACTGTATGCTCACAGGAAGGACAAGCATTTCAATTAAAACTTGGAGTATCAAATCGTAATCAGTGCAACTTACATCACTTTCCACACACTAAGCGCCGAGGGAAAAAATACAGGAATAAGTACAAACTTTTTAGGACACGCTGTAGTTAAAAACTTGTACAGTGTACCCTAAATTCACACCGTATTACGCAAAACAACACCTACACATTATTGTGGGGTTCTCGAGAAGGACTGGAGATAAAACAGTTAGGACCCCTTATTATAAGTAAAAATTTTGAATATCGCTTATTTGGTACTTGTACCATCAACCAATTTCTTCAAATCAAAGACGTCACCAAAAACCACGATAGGCAGCCAAAAGTGGAAACCCATCCTGACGCACGTCCGAAAATAATAACAATGATTACACTATTTGGTAACGTCTATTAATTCGGCAACGTCTTTTGGAGCGGGCGAAATTGGTCGATGGTATAATACCTAAGTACGTTTTTTGTTTCTAATTAATTACTTAAATAACCTTATCCCATAAAACCTTGCTTATAAATCTGAAAGTTTGTAAAATCAAAAGATATGAAAAATTTACTTATAGATGAAATATTTATTCAAATGTAAAGCAAAAAATTTTTTAGCTTTCATTATAGCACAACTCTTTATCTCATAGAGAAAGTAACTGAAGCTCTTTGCTACAAAGTAATTTAATACAAAAGAACAACGATCAATTAACATTTATTAAGCTTTTAAAAGATTAATTGAGCAAAGCTGAAGATCACTTTAAGATTAATTTAAAACCATCGGCACACGAGCCCAAACTGATATCTTTTTTTATTTAAGACGATTTTTTTTACAATAAGCAGTCCTTTAACAAAACAGTCTTTTTTTCTTAACTTTAAATTGATAGGATGATTAATTTCCCCTGGTGTGTTTCATGGACAAAAGCTTCTTTGTACGACTTCAAGCAAGTTATTCTTAAAAGTGTCACCAACAGATAAATGATTAATATTCATTTGAATTTCTTCCATCAGATAGTCGCTGCTAAATATAGAACATGAATAGAAGGAAATCTTTAGAGTTGAAAGAATGAATTCATTAGAGTACATTAAAGCTAATTAAAATATCTTGAATATTCCCTTTTTTTTTCATAAAACTCTGTTCTTCAATTAAAATATGTATTATTACAAAGTTTGAATCTCTTAAAAATTTCTATTTTCCCTTAAAAAAGGAAGCGATTAGAAATAAAACACCTTAAGAGTTCTTTAAAAAAATTAGCATTTAATTAGCGCAAAATTTTACTCTGTGGAATAAATAAAAATTGAAAAATAAGCCATTTTCATCAATATCAAAATCGTTTGGCTCCAAAATATATCAAGAAGAAGTAATTCACGTTTCGAAACTCGGCCACTTCACAACAACTATCTTAAAATTTTCAAAAAATTTAACTTAATTTCATCATTTCATAAAAATTAAATTAATACATAATTTACAAAGTAAAGATACTTCATTTTTATGAGATTTTTACGTTAAACCAATGAGAACCGTAAGAGAAACCTTTCTCTCTCATTATCAAAATACATTGCAGAAAATAAATTTCATTACTGGTGAAAGCAGGTGTTAATGGTGACACAAAAACATATGCATACAAACTATTTACTTTATGTTTTAAATGGAGAGCTGAGAAATATATTAAAAAATGGGCGAAAGTTGAAAGACATTTCAAAACAATTTTATTATGATTTAAAAATAAATCCCAAAAAATTGTATATTTTTTTTATCTCTACATTTTTTTTAGTTGATAAAGTAAAAAAGTGTAAGGTCGTGTTCCAGAAGCCAGACAAAACAATTATCAATAATTATTCATAAATACTATAATTTTTTAGAAAAGATCATAAATAATTAAATTATTAATAATTATAATACGTAATTTTCGTTAATAATTATGTATGCTACAAAAACAAAAATATAGAATATTTTCTAAAACGCATTGAAATTAAAATTTTTATTGTACACATACAATATTATTTAGTAACAAAATCAATTGGGTCCTTACATGTTATACTGACCTTAGCAAAAATTTAAATGAAACTATTGCCAGTTAAAATAACTTCGGCAAACTTTCTTTCCTCGTAAGTTGAAATAGTTATTGCATTTTGTAAGTATATAGTTTTTCGAAATGCGTATCATTAGAATAAAAATGGTTGCATACACTCTTCATTTTACTGAAAACTGCAATGGACACGGAAATGTATACATTGCAAAACAAGGCTAAAATACATTGAAACTCGGTAGAAATTTATGTTTGCAATATTTTGCGAAATTCTATTTCGAACGGTGAAATAACTTATTTAATTAAATTAGCGATTAAATATTTGCATATAATTACAATTATTTCAATAAAAATTCGGAAAAAGCAGTTCGATTAATCTGAAAAACAGAATGATTTTCTTGGTTTTTTTTTTTATTATTGTGTGGTGTTTTTTTCCTGTAAAATTCTACCATCAATATACAGAAAATGCATTAAAAAGTAATCATTATAGACGCATATGGCATTATAACTGTTACTGAGAATAAAAGGACTATAATTCAATTGAATTAAAGCAAAATTTCAAATGTGTGTGTACTATCTCTCTCTATATAAAAAAGTTTTTCGTGATGCTGTAATAAATTTACTACTTACTTTCGCAACAAAACCAACTTTCAAGATAACTCTCTTCTGTGCTTCGTTTCATGCGGTTCTTCGCCGCCAATGTGGTTGCGATAGTACATTATAGCAAACTCTCGCAGAAAAATATCGTAACGATTGTCTGAACTGGAATCGCTGCGTGAGAAGAAAGGCATTGTCTCATACGAAGACTTACTAACAGTTAACTTTCGAGGAAGCTGTAAGGGTTCTGCAGGTTTATAAAAATTTGAGGACTTTATCAATGAAGTGTTGGACAATGCAGCTTCAGTGACGAATTTAAGTGAAGAGGTAGAACTAAGAGCAAATTTTACGAACAAAAGAACAAATAACTAGCAAACTAAAGAACAAAAATTACAAAACACCTGTAAATTACTGTTTTACAATTTGAGCAATAAATATGAGCAGTTGTGTAATTTGTACAATGGGGTTTGGTTCTCTGTTCGCCGGAGACGGGGAGCCGCCCCCCCCCCCCGAAGTAAAAAAATCTAGATAAAAAATTTTAGTCTGCAAATATATCGCAGAAAGAATAGGCAGAGGCGGATTAAGGTAGTTGGAGGCCCCTGGCCGTAAAAGGTTTGGGGCCCTTGGGCTTAAAAGTCGATAAACTAAAATAGTGAAAAGAGTCATTTACTTTAAAATCTCAAAATAAAATGTAGTGATATAATAAAACTCATCGGCTGAAGAAAAATCTTAACTGTATATATAAAAAAATATTAAAAACCTTATTTAAGAGCTTACAGTTTTGCTATACAGTTTGATTTCTCTTTGGCAAATTCATCAATTATTTTTACCATATCAATTTTGTCCAAAACATTTTATTTGTATATAATATGGCCATGTTGTTCAATTTGTCTCTTCTCCCCTAGTACTTCTTAAATTATTTTCAACACGTTTTAAAACTAAAAAAGATCTTTCACCTGATGCATTCGATATCGGTATTGTTAAAAATATTTTCAAAAGTTTTTCTACATTAGGATTTCTCTTGCATGCCGATAAATTTCAGTGGGGGTTTCATTGTAACTTTGTTTTCGTTTCATTTTTTGTTCCAAGGTGGCGTGGTTGGTTTGTCGCTGGTCTTTGCACTCATCAAGCTTGGGGCCCCTACCAACGCTGGGGGCCCCTGTCGGCCGCCAGGTCCGACACCCGCTTAATCCGCCGCTGAGAATGGGCACAAAAAAAATATTTGAAACACAATATTAAAAATAATTACAAATAATTCTCTTTACTCTTTATAACCTAATATCTTTTACTGAATATTCTGGTAAGAAAAGCATTAAAAAATGCGTTCTGTCATGAGAAAACAGGGGAAAAGATTAAATAAAACATCATTTTATGTGCGAAAGAATAATTTTTTTGTTCATATTTTACTTGAGGTATTAAATTAGCTTTGCAACAGTGCATGTGAATGATTAAAATATTCCATTTTTAAAGTATTTGCTCGTAGAGATGTATTAAAAAATTTTCATCAACAACTTAATTTCATGAAGATAAATGCAGTTATGTTCCAATCCGGATGTTCAAAGTATTTAAAGAAGTTTTAAGGAAATCCTATTTAAAAGGCTTAAATATTTAGAAGGAACACAAGTAAATCCTATAATATATATATATATATATATATATATATTCAGTTTTATTTTCACTAATTGATTCAAAAAGCGTATCAATACCGGACTAATGTACAAAATGTTTTTTTTTCCTGTGTATTCACTTTAAAAAAGCATTAACTATCGCTAATTTGACACATAAACTAAGGAAAGTTACAGCTTAAAAATTTTCACGGTTTTTTTACATTCAAGTTATTTACAATGTCATTTTCAAATCAAAATAACATAAAAGTATACATATGTTACTATTATTTTATGTAAATTTTGAAGTAAGGAAAGAAATGTATTAGAAAGAATAAATTATATATATTTATTCAGAAACGAAATTTCTTTCTCTTCTGCAAATTTTGAATTATTATAAAAGTATAAATTTTTAAATCATAAAAATTTTGTTATCATTTATTTATTGAAACTATTCTTTATTGTTAATTTTAAACCAAACGATCGGATTTAATTCATTGAAAATACTTTAAAGAATTGTCCTTTTCTATATTCAATTTTCTATACTTTATTTTCTGCATATTTTTCAATTCAATAAAACTACAGATGATATTATTCTGGACCAAACATTTTTCAATTTAAATGAGAGCGAAAAGTAAGAATTCTTGTAATAGAATTCATTGTCTTCCCCAGTTACTTTTTTATAATATCACAACAAAAATTCAAGTTAATACTTCAAGATAATTTACAATTATGTATCTTCTAGTAATCTTGAATGGAATATGTTGAATCTGTGAATCATATTTATTGATAAATTTTTTATATGCTCGCCATTTTAGCCATTCCAAAACACCATAGAGGAGGAGTAGAAATCCATGTTAAATCTTAGCCAAAATTAAGCCAATAAATATGGATTAAAGTTCAAGCATGTGGAATTGACGATAGCCATAACCTATTAAAGGCGTCAGTATTGTCCTAAATTAGGTCCCGGTTTTTTTACGTATTGCATTTAACATTAAACATTGTTATATTCATCAAGCTATCACTTAGATATTTACCGAATCTCTTGTTCACTGCATTAGGTAATGGAGAAAAAGAATTCCAGAAAAAGTTTCAATTGATTTATTTATAAAGTTACTGTCTTTCCTTTTCAAAAAAATTGCTTAAATAAAGTAGAGCGTTATGCAATGGTAATTTAAATTCTGCAGCACAGTTTTTTGTGTGTACAATAGGGGAAATCAAAAATATTTTTACAGAATTTACGGAAAAAATGTTTTTTAGAACATAGAAGAAGAGAAAAATAAAATAAAAATTAATTTTATGTTAATTACAACAACAAAGAGAATGAAGTTTAGCTTATTTTATACTAAAAAGACCAGGTAGATTTTGTTAAAGAAAAACTGGCATTTTAGTACTTATTAAATAACATTTATTCGAATGAGAAAAGACACCTACTAAATAGATACAAGAAAAAAGTTCTGGTACATTTAGCAACTGCTTTAGAATTAAATTCATTTTAAAAAAAAACATTTTGTCTCAAAATTTTATTGAATGATAAAGCAAAAAACAGAGAGAAAAGCTTGGATCGGACTGATTCGAAAGTTTGGAGAGAGCTAGGGTCATGAAATATTGTTACGCACATTCACTACATAATACTTATTAATAATCATTACTTTTCGTTACTTATAATATAGACAAAGAATTTTATTTTTAATCAAAAATCCTCGAATCAAACTTAAGTCTTTTTTCATTTTTATCGAAAATTGTGGACCATTTGGGTAATACTAAATTTTAAACTTATTTTTTTTTAAAAAAATTATTTTTTCCTAATCTTTTTACCATAGAACAACTTTTCCGAAAAGGTAGGTTGTGGTTAATATAGAACCGTGATATATCCACTCTACTGTACACACACTTAAAAAATATTTTAAGCAAAATGAAAATTATTAAAAGTTTAATTTCTGAACCTCAAATCGGTTGAATTTATTCAGATAATACAAAAAAAAAAAAAAAGGAATTACATTAACAATGCAGTTTTGGGAAGATAGAATTTTTTTCGGTCAGCTTATTCTGTTTGACTTGAAAACCTAATTACGGATAATTCAGTTTTATAAATTTTGTATGAGTATAAAAAATATAAAAAAACATTAGTAATCAAAAGGTTTTTTTCTTAAACTCTCTTATTTTATTTTTTTTCACTTTTAACAAAATTACAATGCCTTTTTTTTTTTCGCCCTAATTTTAAGTTACAAAGAATAAAATAATATTTTTATTTAAGCTGCTTTTCTGAAATGATTTATACTATTTCTGTATAACTATCAAAAGCCTTTTCTGCTTAAAAATAACATAATATAATTTGTATTGTATTTTTAAAATTTAATTTGTATTAATAAATTAATTTTTTTTTTATCATTTTTTTCTTGACCCAATTTTTTTTTTAATTTTTATATAAAACATTCCTTATACTATAATTACAATCATATAATTCGATAAAGTATTTAAAAGCTAATTTTTTTCAACATATTTTGGGGAGGCTGTAACTATATTGAACTCAAGGTACACATCTATCTGAAACTGAGGAAAAAATTTATGAATTACTAATATTTATAGTATGATACATTGAAGAATATGTACTAAAAGGTGATTTCAAATTGCTCAAGATGTAAGAGGTAAAAACAAATGTTTTTAGTTCTGAAAATTTTGAATAGGTTGTACTCTTTGAAATTTCAAAAAAAGTACGATTAATAAAATAAACTGTACACATTCAATAAAAAAATTTATTGAACATATATTGTTGATTTGTTTCTAAAGTTCAGAGTAAATATTGGATTTATTATTTTACATAATATTCTCTTTAAAAAAAATCTATTTTACGAAAGAAAAAAAAATGGCAGTCTGCTATTTCTTTTATGGTTTAACTAACTAATGGTTTTATTTTTATAACGAAAAAACGAAAGGCATCTTAAAAATCAGCTTTCAAGCCGTAAACATCACATTAAAGACCAGACTATTGGAATTCTTGTGTAATTTCTTAACGCGATAATTTAATGTTACCAATTTCATATATTTTTTTTTAAAAAATAAAGAATTAATGACAATTATTAGAAAAATTCTCAATATTTAAAAAATTTAAAATTTATAATACACAAATTTGTCTATACAAGAACAGATTTGACATTCGAATATTTTTTAACAAGAATTTCAATTTCACACAAATAAAATTATCTGTTAATTAAATGCATTTTGCAATATACTCTCAAACAAATTTTGGGTTTTATTGATTACATTCAAAAAAATTATTTCAGTAATATGTATTTAGAAATAGTTATACATAGATAATTTTGTCTATGACATGATGAATCTTA
Organism: Trichonephila clavata; assembly: GCA_019973975.1. Classification (NCBI taxonomy): domain Eukaryota; kingdom Metazoa; phylum Arthropoda; class Arachnida; order Araneae; family Nephilidae; genus Trichonephila; species Trichonephila clavata. The sequence goes on from BMAO01025221.1 coordinate 15,681, forward strand.
TAATTTTCATCTGTTTATTAGTATCATAAAAGGATTAATTCATTCAAAAATTTTCAATATTTGTGAAATTTTCTTAAGGAAAACTTTTCAAGTTTTTTTTTATAAAGTATACGTTGAAAGAAATATATTTCACATCATTTAAATGTTTAGATGAAAAGTCATTGAATATCAGACTTTAAAATATTTGTCTGCTTCCAGTACTAGAACTTTTAACTGTTTTAAAAAAAAATTCCGCAAAATTACCTTCAGTTTAATTAAATATCAACCAACTTTCTACCATTAAATCTCTGTGCATAACTAAGTAACCTCAAGACGTTATTTAATTCAACTATAGAGACTGGATGTGATTTGTATAATTTCTAAGGTTCTACAAGTAGCCGACTTATATAAGTGGTAGACGTAGAACCAATTAAAGAAAGCAAATGAATGTTTACAAAATGCAGTAATCAAAAAGTCAACCTGATGCAGTTAAAGTATATAAATTTTAAATTATTTTTATACATTTATTCTTATAAAGAACTCTTGGAAGAATCTGTTAGTCTGATAGAGGAAATTCAGTTCCCTGCCCTTGTTCTCAATAACAACTAATCAGGTTTCATACTTCCTTTTTGTAAAAATGAGAGAAGTGAACTCGACAGTATTAGTAACGTTAGATTTGCTATCAAAAAAGGCACATCATAATTTAGTGTCGTTATTCAAAATACGTTATAACGTTTTTTGCATCTGCCATATCTTCAATGGTTTCTTCTAGAGTAAATTACTGTAAAAAAAATATGAGTTCACATTTATGTTCTTTTCAATACAGTTGAAAAGGCTAATATAGGGGAAGGTTGGCCCACCTTAAGATTATTTTTAACCTTACGGTTGTGACGGATCTATACGGTTCCTTCAACTAACTCCTTGAGGCTTCCTTTTGGGTCGTCATTCTTTCAACCAACTTTCTCTGAGAAAAGAAAGCGTGATTACGCAAATCAAGTTTAATATACATATTCTGTATTTGTGAGAGTTAATGAAGTGAAGATGCATTGGATGTGAAGGGAATAGATGAGAAGCTAGCAATTCGGTAGTATTACGTATACGTAAACAGTGGAAAGAGTGGAGAAAGTGGGAGAGAACAGTGGACCCGCGAGAAGTTGGAAATTCGGAAAGTGCCTAGTTCCAATAATGAAGAAGTGTTTAAGGCCACGTCTAAAGGATTAAAGAATTGCAAGAGTTCATGTACTTGATCTTATTTCAAGTAGAACTTAGAGAGTTAAATTATTAGTGAGCTTCTAAAATAAAACAAGCTTTGTATAAGCTATCGTAAGGATAGATTTGCATGATCGTATATATTTTCCCCACGCCATCTTGACTCACCTTCGTCCTCTAATTGAACAAATTTATCTTAATTAGAGTATTATTTGTGTCTGTGTTGAATATAGAGATAAATAAATAATTTGAGTTCATCACATGTCGTCTTATTATTTAGTTCCTTCCACGCATCTAGCCGGATCACAGGGAATAAGGAATGCTAATTCCTTACACGGTCTTAATTTATAATGATAAAAATTTATACTACTGTGGATATTTTATTTTTAAAACGTATATTACCTTGTTACATTACTATATATTGTTTTACCTAGTTAGAGTTTTGAATTTTGAATATATAATTATATAGAAAAACACATATTTATACTATTTATTTCGTGTTCCCTTCTAGAGATAATACTGTTACATCTTCTCTTAGACTAATGACTTATACTGTGGCTTTGACAGCAAAGTGGTCAGGATTGAGGTCTCTTGCCCGGTGTTATTTTAGTAAAGTCATGGGTTTAAGTCCTGTTGCCACTAATGATCCACCCTGCAGAGGGGCTATGCAAATGAAATCAGTCGAGGGTCGACGTCACCCCGTTGGCAAAGTAGGAAGGTTTGAAAGTGGGGTGCCAACTCAGGTGCCGTCTTCGTCCCTCGATCGTAATTCAGAATTATGAGATGCGTTATTAAAATCTCAAAGTGTAACGTTGATGAACAAACATTCAATGAACTGTGGCTTATACGTGTAGCTTATACGACCATAAAAGTAAATAAAAATAAATAAAAGAACGATCTACAGTTTAAGGTATTCAGAATGAAATGCTTGTCGGTTCCTGCTTCCCTCTAATCCTCCTTGTCTTCTCTCGGACCCGGCTAGATGTGTGGGAAGAACTGAATAATCAGTCGACATGATTCACTTTAATTATTTTATTGTCACAAAATATCAAACAAGCACAATAATAATCTTACTGAGAATAATGATCAGGAAGCAGGGCACGAAGGTGAGACTCGTTAACCTGGGGAAATATTACGGCCCCCCAACTGATTCCACGATAACTTATACAAGCTCAACATCCACTACGCCACGCACTAATAAGCTAAACTTCTATTTAAATAGGGATCACGATACCTGTACTCTTGTGAAGTCCTGCTGTTGAGGCCTTGAACGATAATCTTTAACTGGATTCGATCACCTCCGAATGATCCTCTCTTGGAATTCTTCAATTGATACTTTTATAAACTTAGATCTGCACTCAATAAACTCACGATCCTCCACTCAATAAACTCACGATCCTCCACTCACTAACTAACTCTCAAAACTCGCAAATACAGAATTTATATAATATACTTAATTTGCATAATCACGTTTTCTTCCTTCGGTGAAAGTTGGTTGGCAAAAATATTTCTCCAGAAGAGTCCTCAAAGGGTTAGTCATAGACGTGTATAGATCCGTCACAACAGTTACTTCTAAGTCTGATACAGATCGAGATGTTTTGGGTTAAGTTAGTTAATTCAAATTCAAATTTGACCTATTTCGACACAAGTCTTTTTCTCTCTCTGACTCCAAAAGCTGGCTTTTGAATTCGAGAAGGCATACTGTCGTTGTTAATTATGCCACCTGATGAACAGTAACAGTAACATTCATCGCGGGTAAGGCCTAGATTTTTACGCCTGTCGTTAGCCTTAGTTTTGATCACCATTCGGGTGACCGTCCAATTTTGCTCGGTTCCACTTCGATTTGAGGTAGGTCAGGGGCCTCCCACCTCTCTTCTCCTTCCACCAACTTCACGAGAGGGCTTGCGGCTCTACGGCTATTTAGAGTACTCCAATGCCGCAAAAAGGGAATACACATTTACAAACATCCCTGCCTTCTCCGGGATTCGAACCCAGGCCCTACGGCACCACAGTCAGCATCATTAACCACTATGCCGGACGGGTGGCAGAGGAAGAATACTAAATGTAGTTGACGACTTTTTGGAGCACGTGATCTCTTATAGAGATCATCTCCTATTATAAGTTGGTGACTGAGTATATGATAAAGTTTGCCGTTATTATTTTGTGAAATTAAAATTATTTAAAAGCTGGGCCGTGGGTAGCCTAGTGGTTAGAGCATCGGACGCCAGACCGGAAGTCCTGGGTTCGATTTCCGATGCCACCAAATACTCGCCGAGTACAAACGGAAAACGTGTTCGTTAAATCTGTGGATCCGAATGGTGTCGCCATCTATCGTGTTGTACCGAGCAAAATCGCACCGTCACCTTCATGGGGGCTCAAGAGCTTAGGCTAACGACAGGTGTAAAATTCTAGCTCTTAGCCGCGATGAATTTCGTGAACCTTGATCTGACTACGTCAGACAGGTGGCATAAACAACAACAACAACTTAAAAGCTAAAAATTAAAAAATTAATAATTTAAAAATTTAAAATTATAGACGGTGCAAAATGAGAAAAAATAATTTAATTTCCTGGAGCCGTTGTGTTGTTTGCATTGTTACTGAAGTGTAAAATACCTTTATTATTTTTATCTGAGCTGACCATACATAGCGCTGTTACCAGAAACTAATGAGGAACACTAAATGTCAACCCAGTGCAAACCTAAATCACTTAATGCTCGTCTGAATGAACAAAATAAATTAACTGGGAGTTCGTATGGGTGAAAAGTATTATTCAATGTTTTCTACTTTATCGTCAATTTACACAGGGGAAACTGCTATTACACTGAATTCAGAAGGAAAAAATAAAATTAAAAAACCGTTTTCTACTCAGTTTGCTTTCCCATCGTTTGCGTGTGCTTCTATTTGCGAAACGCAGTTTAAAGAATCTTTGTCATCTACCCTGCCTCATTGTTTGTTGCCAACCCCACCTTATTTTTCTTCTTTTTTCTGTCGTTTGCCTCTCTGCCTCCAACCGAAAGCAATTATTTGCACGTTTCTCTTTTTCCCGTCTGGCATTTTTTTTTATTTATTTATTCTCTTTCATTTAGACGGGGGGATGAGACAGAGGTATTCGTGTCACAGTTTTCGATTGGTCTATTTGCTCCCCCTCTTTCCGCGCCTTCCCTACAACAATGGAAGAACGCATACTCATTGTCGAATCAACTGTCGAGGGAATAATCATATGAAGAACTAATTTCGAAGAACTAATGTAGGGGAGGTTTAAATTTCGACCAGTAGGGAGGAGGAAAAAAAATCGTTTAATTTCCCCTAACTTTTCCCCTTCTTCTAATGTCTAACCTCCCCCTCCCCCCTTCATTTCAGTGGGAATGACAATGAAACAGCTCATGCATGCATTTGGCATCAAAAGACTGAATTTATCGTTTTGCTATTTTCAGCATAGAATTGTCGTTTGCTAATAAGCTCATATGGTAAAATATAAAAAAAATATATCTATCTATTATATTTCTTTGTGGAACTGTCTTTTTTCTCCTAATTTAGAGTAACATTTGCAATAAGTAAATTGCTTAGCTTCTGAATACTGTTTCGATACTACACTATCATACATATACAGTGACTCAAAAGCGTTCGTACACTTACAATTTTCAATAATATAGAATGTTTTCAAATAATAAAAATTAATATATCGGTATTGTGTCTATTAAAAATAACATCTGCAACACCTTCTTATTGGAATAGTATATAATCAAATTTTAAAGGCATAGAATAACTATTATTTTGGAAAATCAATAATCAAAATACTACTAAAAAAATTTACGCCACAAAAGTCATTGTACACTCAAAAAAAATCTGAAAATAGTTTTAACTATTATATTTTTTTTCTTAATAAAGGAGGAAATCTTTTTTAGCGTCCTCAACAAATTTTAAGCGTCTAGGTACAGATTTCATCCGTTTTTTGTAAATTCTGCAACGATGTTCCTCCATTCTTCTGTGATTATTGTTTTTATATGTCTGCCTTCTTAATCTAACTTGAAATTCTCTCCAGATATGTTCTACTGGGCTTAAATCAAATGATTGAGGAGGTGTTTTCAGAATTTGGGGACAGTTATAGACACACCAGCGTACGTTGAGTATTGCGATGGGGGTCATTTTCTCAGTAAAAAATGAATTCCTCTCCAATACCCAAATTTTTGGCCGATAATTTCAAGTTGTTCTTTAAAGTATTTAAATAAAGCTCGCTCATGATTCACAATACCATCAAAAAATGCCAAATTACCTAATCCTGAACCCGATTTACACCCACAAACAAAAACACCTCTACCTCCTGCTTCAATGCTCTAACTAAATTCTTCGGATTATATACCCCTCGATTTCTCTTCTCCAAACTCTTATGTGCCCATTGAAACCAAAAATGCTCAATTTTCTGTCCTCCCACATCCAATTTTCTTTCAAAGTTGGCGCTTAAAAATATCCTACTAAATACTAAATTAAGAAAAAAAATTATCTATATATTGATAAAACTACTTTGGCATTTTTTTAAGTGTACGAAGACTTTTGTATGTAATTTTTTAGTAGTTTTTTAATTATTAATTTTTACAAAATAATAGTTATTCTATGTTTAAAAAACTGATTATGATATTCCAATAAGAGCATGCTGCAGGTATTATTGAAAAAATTGCGATTCTCCGATATACTAGTTTTTAACACTTAATTTTATAAAAATTGTATGTGTACAACACTTCTGGCCACTGTATGCAGTTTAAATAATCTCTTCTAGAGAGACAAATAAGATATGAACACTAAAGATAGGAATTAAACAACTTAAAAATATGAATGTGCAGTGTTATAAACAATGCAGAGAGACTTAGGGCAGCTTTAAATAATTTATATAAAAGTGGGGCTTAACCAGTTTTGCCGATAGCCAACCTTTCCCCTTCCTATTTATAATACTTAGCGAAATAATATTAAAAACAATGGATAGAAGTTCTAAATCCATTATAAAAAAATAGTAACTTACGTAAGGATGCACATTTGATCAGACTTTCATAAATTGAGTTTAGTATTAAAAAACTTTTAACATTATTTCTAACTGTATTTTTTTTTTTTTTGGTTTTATTTCGAACCTATAATGCAGGCAAATAAAAGGAAACAACATTGGTGCCTAAGATCATGTTCAAGCCTCGCATTTTAGTCCTAACCCTAAGAATTTGTTAATGTATTACTTTATCTATTTCACTTTAACTTTTACTGTCGTCTTACTATTTTCTTATTGCTTTCCTTTAAATAAGACTCTCATAGTAGGTATTAACTACAATATTAATGATTAAATATGTGTATTACTTCTGCTTGTGGAATTTCATGCCATCCAAATTTTTAATTATATATTACGACATTTGAATAGTTCCTGAAGTATTGGAGATAATTGCATGGGGAAGGTTTGAATTCAAAGGCATAATCATTTTAAAAAATCCAAATATGTAAAAAATTGGGCCAGTTACTTTTTTGCAGCTGTATTTAATGTGATTTATATTTCTAAAATTATATTTCTTCTTTCAACTTCTTTTCCCATTGATGTGGTGGGGTAATTAGAAGTTCCAGCTCAGGTGTCGTCCTCGTCACTTGACCATGGTTAAAAATAACGAGGTTCATCGCCAAAAGCCCTTGATTAGCTGAACAGTGCGATGTTTATTCACTCGCTGACTCCAACTTCTTGTTTCCAAAAATCTGAAAAATAAAATATTTACCGAAAAAGATAGAAGCTTATCAAATCCAGAAGCTTTGAAAAGAATTGAAAAGAATTTTTTTTAACCAACAAATATTTTAGACACACATTTAATTTAACGAGGCCAATATTTCTAGCCTTTCCCATTAATTCAAAATTTCCAAGCACAATTTTTTGAAATTTGAAGTGTAAGTTAAATTCATGATAGAGGAATTGGATAAGCAAGGAAAAAATGACGACTAAAAGAGCAATTCTTTTTTAGAAGTTAATTAAGAATGATAATACCTAATCCATTAACATCTCTGAACCATTAACATTACTTTTAATTTTATCCAGCTACGACAAGATTTGTGAATATTATTATGGGTGCCCCTCTTCCTTTTGATGCGATAGCCTAGTAGTCATGGTCACGAGTTCTGACCTAGTGGTCAAGGTAATGGACTCGTGCTCGGCTTGTCATGAGTTCGAGCCTAGTACCGCTGAAGACCCGCCGTGTAAAGGCACGATACACGTCAAATCTGTCGAGAGCTCAAACGTCCTCCCGTTAGTTGTGAAAGTAGGAGAGAGGGTGCCAGCTCAGGTGTCGTCCTCGTCACTTGACCATGGTTCAAAATTACGAGATCCGTCACCAAAATCCCACGTGTATATAGCTGAATAGTACGACGTTAATACTCACTCACTCCCGAGCTCATGGCCGGAGTGCCACGAGTTCGAGTCCTAATATTACTGAAGATCAGCTGTGTATGGAGGAACTGATCCATGTTAAATAATCGTAGATCGTTGGCATGGTGGGGTAGTTTGAAGAGAGGGATGCCCGCCAAGGTGTAGTCTTTGTTACATTCATCACTTGATTTCAATTCAATCTTATGAGGTCCGTGGTCAATAGTCCTTGTTTTGCTCTAAGTGCGACGTTAAGGAACTCTCACTTACCCCTTCCTTTTTGTTAACTTTTTCTATGTCAAAGGTATGACATAGTATTCTGTTGTTGTATGTAAGTACCCTCTCAAATCGTCAAAAATAGCTACTTTGTATTAAATGGATTCCAGAGATTTATTGTACAGATGTATTTAAAAGTTATGACAATCTATCTGATACCATCCTAATATAAAATGTTAATTGGAGCCCTTGGTTTCCTGAGGAATATTTATCTCATATCTAGAACATTTGAGAAGTGCAATGAATTAAAAGCTATATCCTCAATATTTTTTATTGAAAAATTAAACTTAAACTGTTATTTTTATTGAAATTCACCCCGTGGCCGAACCATACAAAGAACAATTGCAGAACATTTTCCGGCACGAGTAAAAATTTGTTGGAACTCGTCAAAGTTCGGATGAAATTCACGAATGGTGGCCAATATCGTAAGTACATAAAAATCCACATAAAATCTTAACTCTTTTTCCACAACATATTTTCCTTAATGCAATGATCAAGAGCAATCTTTACATGATAGAATTATCTATATTATTCTTCCTAGATAAAATTTCATTTATCTTGGAAGGTAAAGTAAAATAATTTATTTTGGTGTCTAATCTCTTTATAGCCAGTCATAATGGACTTAGGGTTTGCAATCCCGTGTCATATTTTCAATCCCGGGATTTCAGGATTACATTATCCAAATCCCGGGATTAGGATTGGGCTTTTAAAATAATTACATATTAGTATAGTTGAAATTGCATAAAAAATTAAAATATAATTAAAAAATGATTTAATATTATTTTAATGAAACAAATCAAAAATTATTTCATCATAAAAAAATAAATAAAAATTGTACATAATTACATTTAAAAAAAGCATTTCTTCAATTCTTGTGTTTCTGTAAATAAGCTTATAAAAACACAGCTTCTCCAGCGTTTCATTGTTGAAACGGTTTCTTATTTTTGTTACAAACTGTCATGCCACAGAAAATGCACGTTCGGATTCTTTACTAGTAGGTATTATCGTCATTAAATAGGGGTATGTTCTTTTCAGGTAGTCAACACGTCTCCCTCCATTTTCATGCATCCAGACTGCATTGGTGCATATACCTCTGTGATAACTCTATTTAGTTCTTCTGCTACACTTAATGGTTTTTGTATATAAATTAAGATCCAGTTATTGAATCTGAATGTAAATCAATTTCTAGTGTTACCTCATTTGAAATTGAAGATCCAATTGCATGAGCTGTTAGTAATGTAAAGGGATTTGAAGTGTCTCAACTCTTCCAAGCAGGTTTGCTATTAATTAACGGCATTTAACTGAAGAAGGAACTGTGACAAAATCTATTCTTGAGATGTTGCTTATTAAGCATTGCAGTGAGCCACTTGGATCTGTGCGCCGTTTTCCCATACAAGAAATGAGAGCTGTCCATATATTTTTTTTAACTGTAGCACTTATAATTCCACAAAAAAATTCTACGTACATATTTTATAAACAAAATATAAATTATTGAAGAATTAAACTCTTAGAAAAATTTTTATGAGAAAAAAATTTTTTAAATATAATTTAGACAAAAATGAAATCACGGAAAAAGTTATTTTAATCTCAGGATTTCCGGATTGGTAAAAAACCGGGATCTCAGGGTTTCGGAATTCCAGGACTGAAAACCCTACTAGATATCTTCCAAAAATTCTAATTGCCTCTGTCCAAGTTAGCTGACACCGGACATCCTGAGGGTGGGAGAAATGTCTGCTTCCTGACCTCACTCGCGATAGGGAGAAAGTTTCAGAAGAAAATAAGAGAAAAAATATCAAATTTCATGGTTTAACATACACACCCTCCTCGAAACCTTCAAGGCTCAACACGTAAGAAAACCGATATTAAACGAACAGTACAAAAAAAAAAATAAGATACATTAAATGTCATACCAGATTCATAATATTTTGAAAAAAAAACTTCAATATATAATTCAGACAAAAATTAAATCCCGGGATTGGAAAAAAAACACCTGGATCCCGGGGCTACAAATTCACGTGACTTCATAGTTATATGATAACTTCATTCCCATGTTTCTATCCAATGGACTAAATTCATGACAGTCACATGATAATATAAACACGTGTTCTACATTGAATTCAAAACAGACAATAAACTATAGCTCGTACTTTTCATTCTATTTGTAAAACTTAGGTAAAATTTCAAACTGCAGAATTGGGTAAAGATGCTCAACAGTTATAAAAAGAAATTTCTGCAAAAAGATTTTAAAATTAAAGAAAAAAAAGTCTTGTTCTATACATGTACTTTTAAATAAAGTGACAAATATTAATTTTTTAAAAAAAAAAGTTTCTGTAAAAAGCGTAATTTGACAACAACGAAGTGCAAGAACTGATTTGCTGAAAATAGATAGTTGCATTTATCGTGACTATGACGTCACATGTGTTTTTGAACTTGATTGACTAAAAACACGTTGTTTAAAATTATCATGTGATTATGACGTCACGTGAATTTAGTCCATTAAATCATAAATTTATTTGATGCAATAATTTGCTGATAAATGCAATCATGTGTTTCTAGCCAATAAGTTTAGGTGCTTTGCTGTTGCCAGTATTTGCTTTTTTCAGAAACTTTCTTATAAAAATACATATTTGTCAGCAAATTTGAATTCTTATTTAAATTTTTCAACATATAGAACAACATAATCAAGTTCAATGTCAGTTTTGGATTCAACTGATAACACGTGATTGCATTTATCAAGTGTGGCCATCAAATCATCATCAACAACCTCATTTTAGTTTTAATACATTACATTCAAATTGCTTGACATGAACAAATAAAATAAGCCTTTTTTTGTGTAGTTCTTTTTGTGTGAATGATAGCAGCAAAAGTTTATTCCTTGGATTTCTTTTATTCTTATAATTTTAAATGATCCAAAAGTTCTCCAGATGAATGATAATATCTCGAAAATACACAAAAAGGAAATATATATTAAGTCCAACCAGCGTGGATTTCGTTTTACAATTCTTTTTCTCTGACTGAATTAATATATTTAGAATAATTACAAAAGATGCCAACTTGAGTAGCATAGCTTTAACACCAAACGATTATGTATCAGCAAATAAATTAAATATTCAGATAAATTAGAGCTACATGATTTATTAAATCAAAGCAGACGATAAAAATATAGAAGATAATGGCCTAAACAATATCTAAAACTTCTGTATAATTTAAGCAGTAAATTAAATATTAGTTTGAAGTATAGGAAGAATTTTTTTAAATATTATATAACTAAATTTCACTTACGAAAAATTTTTAAACTTCATAAAAAGGACAGTTTGTGTTAAAAATTCAATTGCTTTTTCTGATAATTTAAAAAAAAAAATTCTTATTCCTCCAACCGATTTGAATGCAAAGATTATAATACAAGTCTTGCTTTGCTTTTTCTATTGAAACTGTAGTAAAAATTTGATTTTTTTTTAAGTACTCAACAATAAATATTTTACAACTCTACAAATAAAGCTACATATACACTCGTTTAATGATATTAATGCAAGGAGATTAACTTCGGTTTTCATTTATGCAAACAATTCACTCATTTAAAGAACAATTAGAAATAAAACAAAAACTAGGGAAAAAAGCAACTTTTTATTAATTAAAATTTCAGAAATTTTTTAATCTTCAGAAAATTTAACCTTATCTAGCATTTACATTAAAAAATTTTTTAACTACTCTTAAAAATTTTTCAATTTGAATTGTATCTATGATATATGAAATATACATGATATGTTGTCATATTTGATGTAAAAATATTGCGAGTATAAGAAAAAAAATGTGTTTTTATAGTAAATTTTCAATCATCTCTTTAACGAAGGCTTTGTTCAAGTGGATTCTTCCAGAAGATAACAAATGATTTAAATAATTATAGATGGAAATTTTATTACGTTTGAAAGGAGAAATCGCTTGTTTTAAATTATTCTTAAAAATAAAGTACAATTAGCTGCACGTTGTTTCTTCGCACAGGAAAACATTATAAATCACCAAGTTTAACACGTGATAATTGCTTTCAGACAGCGGAAGCGTATCACTCTTCTTTTGAGGGAGTGATCATTCTCAGTTTACGCGTGTCTCATTTCCGCTGAAATAATTAGAAAAAGCCCTTTCTTACAAAGGCGTCGTGGGAGTCCATTTGGTCTTACAAATATTTTCGCGCTGCTGGTTTCATTATTAAATGAATAAAAGGTGATTAGGGTTGTTTTTTGGATGGCTATTCTTTTCCTAGTTCATACATTCCTGGAAATAAACATATTTCAGCTTAAAAATTATTGGAATAAAACAAATCATTTATTATCATTTTGCATATTTTTATTTTCAATTTCCAGTTCCCAAATTTTATACATTCTCTATCCGATTTATAAACTTTTTACGTCATATTTTTTTTTACCTCTTATTTTTAAAAAAAAATCATTTTAACACCTGCTAGAAAATTTCGAGATTTCCTTCAATCATTCGGTGAAAAACTTTTTCTCAAACAATTCCTGGTTGTCTATTTCAAACCGACACTAAGCCCGCTAACCACAACCAATACACCTCGTAATGAGCTCAATTCTTGACGGTCGCATGCTAAAGAAAAACACGTGTGTGTGTTCTCCATTAAATTCATAACAGACATCAAACTAAAAATGTACTTGTTGCTCTATTTGTAAAATGTGGTAGTAAAATTTCATATTTTATAATTTGGTAAAAATGTTCAAATGCTATAAAAAACAAATTTCTTCAAAAGATTTTTAAATTTTTTTTTAAAAAAAAGTGTGTGTGTACTTATGTACGTATGTAAGACGTTATACTTCTTTGGCGTAACAAGATAAAAATCTTTCTAATAAATTTATCCATTTAAATTTAATCAACTTGTTATGAGTACTTTATAGATTGCAAAAAGTATTGTATTTGTTATTAAAATAAAAATCTTCCTAAAATTCTTGAGCAGGGCAAGCTGGGCCATGGACAAAAGACGGTCACGAGCAGAGTTGAACGATATCAACCTTAAGTCAATCGGACTAGCCAAACCCGAGATAATAACGAATTAAATAAATTTAAACACCCCCGCACAGGGACAATAGGACCAATAACATGGGGGTCGATTCCACTTAAAACTCGTGCTTATAAAAAAATATGGAGTACCTCCAAAAATCAAGTCGCAAGCTCAATTCCTTAGGGAGGTGAAATTTTTTCCAGTTCCCATAGGATTAACATGGGAGCATGATATTTTAGTGCTTAAGCCCACCCCATGCCTACACAATGGGAATGAAGTAAATGACTGATGGGTCTCGACGAGTGGAACAGTTCGTTTGAATCTCAAGTCCGAGACTCGAACAGGAGCCAAGATATTGTGAATTTAAACAAATTAAAAAAGTTTAAAACAATTAAAAACTATGGAAGAAATAGATCGTTATATAATAAACTGGAAGAGCAGATAGAGAGGTATCGAATGAGCCAGCTCCGAATGGACTGTGAGGCTCGGGTGCCGAGATATTGGCCTAAAAGCTGTAGAGAGGAGGAATGCATCGGGGGAGGGATGCCTAACAACAGATATGGTTTATAACAATAGTTATTACGTTCCCCCAAATATCAGTCCCATAGCACCAAAAAAGTGGCATGTTAGAAAATTTCCTACCCCATAGGAATAACATGGAGGACTGATATTTTTGTGTGTAAGCCTTTCCCTATCCCAACCACAAGCACATAGATACCAGGTACATGGGGGGGGGGCTAATTCGATCGACACCCATATAGCTAAGATCCCTCAGTAACTTCCAAAGCTATTAGACAATGGTGTGCACGCGTATCCGTGACGGTGTGCGCGTGCATCGTAAAAATTTACTCTCATTATTTTTCCCTATCGCGCTAAAAGAAGTATAACTTCAAAAAATCTTCTTTTATGCGTGTTCTTTTAAATAAAATGCATTTTGTACACCTATATATGCATTATTGGTACTGAAATTATGTAATTTTTAAGAAAAAGTTTCTGAAAAGATCAAAAGCTGGCAACAACAATGCTCATGAACTGATTAGCTGGAAACACAGGATTGCTTTTATCGTGTGGCTATGACGTTACATGTGATTTTGAACTGATTGGCTGAAAACACGGGGTTATCATTGTCATGTGACTATGACGTCACATGAATTGAACCCATTTTCAACAACAGTCAAATGTCAAACTTGACACTTGAGTTCCTATTCCACTCTTCAATGCCAATCTGAGGACTTTGATCCTCGATAGATTCACAGTGGAAATCAATCCTACAAACTAAAAATTTAGTGAGAACTGAACTGAACTCAATGACGCAACAGCCCATGAGGGTCAAGGCCTACTGTGCCCATCTCAGTATACGTGACCATTGGGCGCTGAGATGCATGAACAGATGTCCCGACCAGGTGGTCAGTCTGAAGCGAAACAACTAGGGTTTAGTAACCAAACAAGCTTAATACTCATTTATCGACCCCCTGAAAGGATGAAAAGCTGAGTCAATCTTGCCCAGATCGAGGATAGAAACCCGGACCTGTGGTGTGAAAGCTCGCTATGTTGCCACTGGGCCTCAATTTAGTGAAGATAGGGCTCAAATATGCGGCTAGATTGAAACGTCCCCACGAGATCCATGGAAATACCACTCAGCTACAATGACCGCAGGTGAAAAACTGTTTGATTTAAAGGTCTGCCTACGAGAGACACAACCAGTGTCTCTCGTACCTTTGAACCACTGTCAGATATCGAGGCTCTCCTCCAGTTCCTTTACTCTCCACACTCACACCACGCTAACTTGAAAACATTAAGTCCCGGTAGATTGAGCATCCATTAACTCTTGCTACATATAGCCACAGGGACGTCTTAAGACTCTTTGATGCCCTGGGCCCAGAGAAATTTCAAGATTTTTTAGGCCCTGAGCACCGAAGTAAAAGTAGTTCCTATCTGAGATCTGTAAAAGTAGACAGTACATAGCATGCATTGTCAAATAGTCGTTCAAATGGTAATTTGAAACAAATAAATATGTACGACTCACAATCTCAAAAACCTAGGCACAAACCGGTTCGACCGATGGCCCCATTTCGACTAAATAAGGTGAATGATTGTTTATGGTATTAGGCCTAGCCACGGACAACATAATAATCAGTCTTACCATTTTTACAAGTTTATATGCTCTTTGAAATTCCCTGTTTTTCAGAAAATATCTGTGATAATAATATTCAACCCCAAAAATTATCCGGATCATGATCTTAAGACAAAGTCGAGAACAAAATGAGACCACCACCGAGAGCGAGGCCCTAGGCCCGGGCCCAGTTGGCACATGCCTTAAGACGTCCCAGTATAGCCATTGCTTTTGTTAATTTAATATCAAATTACGTGAAATGAAAAATGGATTTTACTCCCAATTCTGAAAATTTAGAATTTTATATGTATATTACTTTTTTATGAAATTTCAGCATTAGGGATCAACACATTTTGGAGACATTACAAGCGGTACAAACGTATTTTGTTCTGTCTTTATGTGCTTTAGTAAAAAACTATAGATTTTTTGTGAAGTTGGTGTATGGTCACCAACGTAAGTCAATTGTACGTCATCTAGAACAATCTTGGTGTTCAGGAAACTTATGGGTTGTCCTTTGGGCTTACGATTTGAAAATCCAGAAATTAATGTGCTAGCCACAGTGCAAGCAATACAAATCACAGGTGGGTAAATAGCTATCCATCGACATTTAAAAATTAATGATGTTGATGGGAAGTATATTTCAAAAGGGCCGAAAAAGGGTTAACTGAAACCTTACTCTCCTACACGCAACCGGCAAAAAAAAAAAAAAATTACCTATTATAAGAAATTTTAATTAAATTTTTTTTAAAAAAGAAAGACTTTGCTATTTAAGATGTTTCAAATTTAGTTTTCATTTAAAAATAGGTAAAGTTTTTTAAAATTCTCCATTTGCGTTTATTAAATCGGTGCTTTCTCTTTAATATTTGTTCAATTGAAGTACAGTACCTATAATTTCAGAACTCTATAGTTTACGATAGCTGTGCGAATTAAAAACTCCTATATCTGTTATTTGTATAACTGTTACAATTATAGAGTTCGCAGTAAGTCATGCTGATTTAAGTCTGACAGTAATAACTATTTTTATTGTTTCAAATTGTCTATTTGAAAAGAAAAACAATAAATAAACTCCAGTTTGAGGTAAGTAAAATAATTGAAATAGAAATCTAAGAGACATGAGTTTCAACTGAAATTCGCTAAGCCAAAGGTACTAATTATATAGATCGGCCGGTGCTAGAAGAATCCTGGATCAGCATTGTCAGTAAACAGGTTTATTTCAACAGAAGGAAAAATAAATAAAGCAATTAAATGCAAAAAAAAAAAAAAACACTTAAGAGCTCTTCCATACTAGTCAACTTGTGCGGCATGCAACAAATGGAACAGAGCTAATTTTGAACAGAAATCACCCAGTCCTTTCACACGTGGTCAACTATGAAACTCCTTCAAGCACTCGAAAACTACCTTCTTCTCTCCACTAATTGATTCAACTAAATGGATATGATGGAAGCTACGCTCTTCACACTCGGCTACACGTGTATTGAAAATGGAAAAAACATTTTGTTCTTTCTTCGGACTCAATCATTGTATCGATGAGTCTTGCACTTCCCTTCCCCAGCGGCACTCCCTTTTCAGTTCACTTCGTATCGATGTGAGAAAGGAATTCTCTTATCTTTCCACACTAGAGGTTTGGTGACAGGAAGCGATTTGATTGGCTCAAAGTTGACTCGAGCGAAGCCCTCTTAACAATGCATTATACCAACTTTTCAAATCGATATATCATTTTATGCTTGTGAAAATAAGATATCAGAAAAGTAATACAGGCAACATGGGGCGTGGGTGGAAACAGCTTTTTTCGAAATATATTCGATTTGTATCTCAACCTCTTATACTTCGCACGTTGGCAACAGCAATTTTTTTTTTTACTGACACAAAATTTAATTTCCTTTTTATGTAATTTTACATAACTACACTTCTGACTATCAAAAATACTACGTTCTGCAGGACAACAGTGAAGTTTATTGGCCAAATAACATAAAATACGAAAAAGAAAAATTTAAATAATAACCCTATTTCAGTTACTTACGGAGCACGAAGAAAACAATATTTTATAACTGTCATTACTGCATTAAGATTATGATACGCTTCGGCATTTAAAAAGATGTCATCGGAGGGGGGGGGGCAATCTAAGCTGCTTCTACAATTGGCTGAATTTAATCTTGTGTAACACGAATGGTATATGCTGCCCAGTCATTCGTCAAACATCGATCACATGTGTTTCGCAGATCTGAAGAAAAGGGTTATTAAGGTTACAGTGCAACCTTGTAAACTGTGAAAAATTGCTCAACGTTGTATACTGTTTAGTATAATATCGCATTATCCATCCTTAAACTTAGTCACAGGCATGCCTTAAAGGTAATTGTCGAAAACACATTCTAAAACAGATGTAGAGGTGGCTATTGCATTTAGAAAGATTAAGAAAGCAACTAATATATGGCGATGCAAGAGTAATGTAATCTCGAGCCATGCTGCTGCCAGATTTGGATACTCTCTACTTTGCTTATAACCATCGTGGTGTTGCTGACATAATCGGGGTGGTATCTCTAATTCATTTGAAAGAACAATGCCATGCCTTTCGTTTGTTTATGTCCTGGATTCAACCCACTTTTCTAATCGTGTACGCTCTTGGTGTACATTCAAAATTAATCGTAGGGTTGGATACTTTTTTAAATTCCCTTTTGCTGACGATAACATCATATAGTTTGAAGAATATAGGGGGGAAATCTCATAATAGTGAAATAAATTTTTAAAATATTTTTCTCTGGAAACTTAAAAAAGTCAAACATGTTTATTTTTTTTATCTTGAAAGTAAAAAAGATAGCAATAAAAATATTTGGTTGACTACACAAGGTCTAAGGGAATAAATACCTAAGGCTTCAGATAGAACCGCAGAGAAAGTTTCAAAATCAGGGCCTTAGTTAACTTAAGCGGTCAAGAAAATTTATTTAATTTTTGCGCCACATTTAAGATTGCACTACAATTACGTCCAAGATTCACGGATACTTTCAAAGGTCCTAACTTCAGGCATCATTTTTTTATTTACACTTATACCATTCTGTCTTTGTTCTTAATAAAATAAGATAATTATTGAATAAGTTTGAAATAGTGAAATGAGAAATAAGAATTCGTAAAAAGGATTATGTATCTTTGATTTGCTATTTTTAGTTATTTTTTTTAATATAATTTCTAAAAAAAATGGTTTGGTACAGAAGTAACTGTCTTAAGCTAGTCAAATGTTTAAATATATTTGCAAATATACGTAAATTTTAATTATAAAGGGGAAAAAAGAAACAATAGTTTTTTGCAGACATAATTATTTTTTAAATCATGCATTTAGGCAAAAATCTGAAAAACTGAAAACCTCTATGGAAAGAACTGCAATTTTTAAATTTTTATGCATTCCAAAAATAATTCTAAAACACAACAATTTTAGGGAGGACGGTTTCTCTTATGCTTCATGCCTAATCAAAAGATGACGCTAAAACCGACAAAGGGGCTTTGAAAATCTCTACGCCTAACTACGATTCTGGTTAAAGTACTCAGATCCAACCAAGCGGACACTTTTGGCGATGAAACATAAAATATGCAGTGAATGAGTGTTAATTAACATCAAAGTACAAATCAACAAGAAGGCTACGAGGGTCAATCTGAAATTTTTAAAATACACCTAGGTTTTTAAAGTTATACTCACAAAATTTTAGGAGTCGTCAAAGTAGTCTCCTCCTTTATCAATGCTCTTTTGTAGACGAATTTCCCATAGATTAAATGCCTCAAACCTTCCATTTCTTGGAATTGATGACAAAATGCATTTATAGCCACATCAATCTCCTCTTCTAAATGAAAAGTACATCTACGTAAGTTCGTTTTTAGATTAAAAAATAACCAAGATTCAAACATAGATAGATCTGGAGAATAAGGTGGATGTTTTATCACTTTTATTTGTTTTTGTTCGTCAAACTCAACTCTCTCTCTTTTAATCCGGCTGTATGGGAAAATTCACTGTCATGGTAAAGCATTAGTACCCTGGCATTCACTTCTTGGAGAATTTATGGAAGACATTTAGCCGTATACCAGTTTTCTGTTACTGTCTTCTGTCCTAACAGTTTGATGGCTTTCACCAATCTCGAACTTCTGAAGAAAACGACGTACATCAGTGCTTCTCAAACTCTCAATGCTTATGACCCAATTTTCATTCATAATTTTCATCACACCCCCTTCACACAATAAAAATATATTGAGTGAAGTAATAGTACACTTTGACGTTAAAGCTTCAATACGATTTTAAACATAAACCGAACAAATTATCAAGATAAGTATTAAATTCTGTATATGACAAGCCTATATGAGTCACTAGTGATCTTTAAACTTGATCTTAATTTAGTATTGTGAGTTTAATTATCAAAAATAAATTGTGTGGTACAGTCGACTCTCGATAATTCGAAGTTGGAGGGATCAATAAAAAACTTCGTACTATCAAAAGTTCGAATTATCAAGAGGGTAGGAAAAAGCTCCCAAGATACACGAAGAGAAACTTTTTAGCGCGTTTTTCACGTAGTGGAACAAAAGCGCTATTAGGACGCTAATTTCGTCTTCGTTCCATATTTTGTCGTACCTTTTTCTCAGCCAATAAGCAACCCATTGACCTCGGGTTTTCGGCATTGGGTCGCATTTGTGCCCTAGATGAGGCGAATCATATTTAAATTTAATCATTTTTAAATTTTTTTTTAGTACAGTACACACACTACTTTCTGTTAGTAAAAAGTTCATTAGTTGCATTATTGTAAAATACAACATGTGAAAAACGCGCTAAAATTACTTGGCCATGCCAATGATTGATATCTTGTTTTTAATACATTTAAATTTGAAACTATGAAATGAAACAACAATTGTACATATGTATAAAATTATTTTTAAGTATTCTAAGAACATATTATATAGTATAAATACTGTACAGAAGTTATAAGTCTGTGTCAAAAGAATACATTTATGTATTAAAAACTATTATTAAAGGAATACATACTGTACATAATTAATCTTTTTTGACGAAAAAATCTGTTATCTTTAAAAATTGGTTTAACATGTTATCGGTTCCCTCAGAGACTTTCCCCAACACCATTGGCTCCTCAAGGTATGGCCCAGTCCGGTGTGTGGTCACTATTTAGTGTCACATGCCATAAGTCACACAGATGAGTCATAAATCGTCATGTCCCTCTGACGCAAAATAACAATCCTACGCATCTCTTCTTTACAATAGCGGACCATCCTTTCTGAACACATGTGTAGTAAGGCGACGTGTTAAACTTTTGTATGCTTTTTTGTTTGCGTAACAGGGAAACACAAAGAACAGATGGCAGACACATGGTCATCAAAGGGGCTACGTTACAGGGGAGACACTCAAAGACAATACAATACAAAACAAGTTAACTCCAACCTGTTTGCTGCGGGAAACTACATGATAGTGAGTGTTCGAATATTCGAGAGTTTTATAAGATAACTTCGAATTATTGAGTGTGCTGTAGTCTGACCAGCCCCAGATTTTACTTCGAAGTTTTGAGTGTACCCAAACCTATTGTTTTAGTTCGAAGTATCAAGAGTTTTTCTAGGGGTTGAGTATATACTTCGAATTGGCGAGAGGTTCGTATTATCGAAAATTTGAATGAGCGAGAATCGACCATATATTACATTAGTGTAAATGTGTGTTTTATTTGTTAGTAGTCCGAATGCATATTTTGTTTTTCTTTCTTTCAGTAAATTTGTAATTCTTTAAATCCATTGATTTTGACTTTTCGATATGCTCGCGCTTCCCTCACAGGGTTATCACGCCGCACTAGGGGGTCGCACCCCACAGTTTGAGAAGCGCTGGCATACATTATTTTTTCATTGCTCGTTGTCTTTTCACCATTGTCGCCGTGGAATCACATTCAAAGACCCATACTTTGCTTTCTTGAGATGTTGAAACATCAAAAAAGGATATGTATGTTTCATCACTCGGTACAATTCTAGAAATGATGCGGTGATCACTTAAGGGTTTTTAATTTAAGGGTTTTTTTACTGTTTCTAATATGCTTCTCTTTTTCGTGCTTAATTAGATTATGAGGAAACCCAATGGCAAACTTCTTTTTCAAAATGTAATTCTTCACGAATAATTTTGTGTATGACTTCGGATCCAATGTTTCCTTCTCTATCATTTGGTGGTTACAGCGATTATCATCCATTAACATTTTTCTTATGTGTGTGTGTGGCAGACACATTATCCGGGATTACTTCCGACCTCGGACTTCCTGTGTGTTCTTCATCCTGAAGAGAATTGCGACCTCTGCAAAGCTCTTTAAACCATCTGAAAACAGTAGTACGACATGGGGATTCATCACCAAATGCTAATTGAAGCCGTTGAACACGCATTCGTCTTGATTTAATCTCATTTTAAAATCACGGAAAATCATAGCACGATGTTATCGCGTCAAACTCCATTTTCTCTTCTGCCTAAAATTCATTCTATGCTTAACACATTCTATGCTCTCTAAGCAAGTCAGTAAAAAATCGTCTGTTGTGTTAAAATACTTTGCATTTTCAAATTCAGCCTTTATTTTTATTTTTTATTTTTGTAACTTCTCGTCTGCGCGTATCTCAAATATTTCAGAATTACCCTCGTGTTGGCGAAATTTCTCTTTATTTTAAACCATAGTCAAATGACGAGGATGATACCTGAGCTGGCACCCTCTCCACAAATTACCACACTACTCCTATAGGAGAACATTTGAGCCTTGACAGATTTAATGTGCATCAACCCCCATACATGGTGGGTCTTCAGTGGCATCGAGGCTCGAACTCCCGACACCGGTCACGAGTTTGTAATAAAACACGCAGAAATAAAAGTTACATGTTGCTATTTGTTTGCAATGCGTCAAAATTTGTAATGGAAAATGACAAAAAAATTGCCGCAGTTGCTGATACTTTGTCTGAGGGCATTAGCAACATTTGGCGATTCAACGCCTCCCGGGGCCTCGGGGACCGGAGGTGACTAGAAGGGCCCGGATGAACTGGACTTACCAGATTTTCTGGTTATAAATTTCGGTTTTCCAGTGTCAAGGGGGGTTTGTAGATCTTCTGCAGCCAGAGCCGAAATAAGCTTAAATCGGCATTGGTTTTCATGTGACAACTACGCGTTTTACCAAAACACAACCTCAGCAAGAAGATATTTTATATTGAGAGAACTGAATGCCTTTCTTGGTTAATAATTTCGAAATAAACTCTGTTATATTCGCCCTCGCCTTGTCTTAAAATGCTATTTTTAGTTGATTTTTAGGTTCACAGTAATTACTTGGTTGTTAATTATTATTTTCTAACACTAAATGTTTTTGAAAAATAATATAGAATGGCTAAAATTAGTTTATTGTACAAGTTATATTCTCGGTGCAAATGATTAAGAAAATTATTTAAAATATAGTTCAGATTTTTATGCTAAGCTTTTATGCTTTTTATGTTGTTAATACACTCTGAAGAGAATAAAGTTTTTTGTCTAAATTATTTTGAAACGAAATATTCAATAAGTGCTATGTGGTAACAAGTACGCATATGAAATTTCTGAAATAATTTCTTCCTTTATTTTCAATAAAAATACTTATAGTATGGTTCCCTTTCTTTCCTTTTTACAGTTTAGATAATCTTTATAAATTCAAAAGTTTAATAATTTCCTTTCAGTGTAATTTTAGCGTGTCAAAAATATTGTTTTATTGGAATGGAAAGTTTAAGGTTTTGTGTAGAAATAATAACACACACACATGAAATTTTTAAAATGTTAATTAAATAAACATTTTTTAAAAGAATAGTCAATGGCCAAGATTAAGTTGAAAGAAAATGCAATTGTTTTCTTCAAAATAACTCGGTTATTATTTACAAAAATTCATCATATTTCTTTTAATTACGATATTCTTTTCTTGTATTTGAAGTCAATTTCAAAACAATTTCTCTCTCCAAAGAAAAGTTGATTTGCTTGTGCTGCCATCTACAAGTATTATTTGATACTACAACTACTTATTTATTTATTTTTGTGGGAAAAAAGTTAATGAAACATAAATTTTAAAACATAGGTTTAAGCAAAGGGTATTATAAATCAATTTTTTAATATGTTTATCGAAACTAAAAATCATAATACATTATAAACAAAGAAAAATATCTAAATCCCTTCATAAAATAACTATCTTTTAAATTGAGATAATTTCTAGATTTACACTCTTTTTTTTTTACAAACATTTTCACATAAAAAGTTGAGTTTTCTTTTTTTGTTCCTATTTCAATGTGTTAATAAAATTTTTTTAATTAAATATCCTTTTCAGAAGCAAAAATTTGTTTAATTTATAAGTGCAGCATGTTGATAGCTCCGGAGTTAACCTTTTACGAAAATAATTAAAATTAAGTTATTACTGCACAAAGATGAGGATAACTATTGTACTTAAATGAAAAAAACCAATTCCTAGAATATTATTTTTAGAAATAACAATTATAGTGAATTACAATTGTTGGAGAGATTATTGACTTTTTATGCCAGTTACACAAAAATATTTTCCAGTTAATGATATAAAATAAATTATCAATAATGGAAACTGATGAATGTCGTCCCCATGAATTACATGAACTTTGCTTGTTGATCTGAATTCAAAAAATTGCATGTTGTCAATGCTTTGCTTTTTGTTTCAAAAACTACACATTTTATTAAATTTAAAGCCAAGGAGAAAAAAATGCTACTGTGCCGTGACCAGGATTCGAACCTGGGTTATTGCGGCCACAACGCAATGTACTAACCACTATACGATCACGGCGACGTAGAATGTGTGAGAATTAGTGTTCTAATCACTGAAGTCATTCAAAGCGTATGAGTAAAAGAGATGCAAAATAAGTAGAAGTGAATTTTTTGAAAAATTTTCCAAGATCAATTATTTTTTTCCTTTCAAAGATTTCTTGAACAAATGTTTCTTCAGATAATTCTTAATTTTAAAACTATCAGGCCTTTTTTTTTTCTTTTCCGAATTATGCTCTTTTTATTTACGATGAAAATTCTAACATTTATCTAGTTTGAAATTTTGATATCATTTTGTAACTTTTGAATAATTTTAGTTGTAATATTACTAGTCCGTACAATTTATAATTAAAATATAAAGAAAAGCATAATTTTCCCCGCAACTGCAACGTGGTACTCATTGTTTACTTTTCAAGGAGAAACATGGCTGGCGCGTTATATAAAAATTATTTAAGGCTTTGTGAAAAATGGGGAGTTGATGCCTCTAAAAAAGGGCGAGATCTTGGAGAATTCATCAGACAACAAGTTGCTAAAGAATTTGCTCAAGGTGAAGCATCCACTGTACAGGATATAAAAGAATGTGAGAAGAAATTGGAAAGTTTGAATCGCTTAGCTTCTAATCATTATGGAAAGAAATTCCCATGGAATGACAAATCTACTGTTTGTGGTTTGAGTGTAGACGATTGTCGCAAAGTTCTGTCTACAGAAAATCTGAAACTGTTAAGCGAATCGAAGTTGTCTTTTATTGACAGAGTCAAAGGAATGATAAAAGTACGTGAAAGTGCGTAATGTAAAATAATTAAATTAGTGTGTATACTGAAGCTTTGCCACAAAAACTGCATACTGTGCATAAACATTACATCTGTTCTGTTTCATATATATATTTGTCATGCATCAGTTAATCTGTTATATTTATTTAGATGTCCCAATATGGAATGAAAAAAAAATTGTGTGACTAATTCTATTTTTGCTGTAGGAAGAGGCATATGTGCTGTAACACACTTGTCGAGATATCTAGTGAAGGATTTAAACTTGTTTTTGAAATAAATTTATTTTAAAATGTGTATTTTCTCCCCTTTTTTTCCTAACCTAATTTCTTATTCATTTTTAACTGCACTATTATTAATCATATAATTGTGTTTTTACATTTCAAAATTTAAATTAATTGTGGCTTCATAAATAAAAGCTTTTTCTGCTCATTATTTCCAAAATAATCATTTAAGCTGAGCATTAATACATAGTTATTTTTTTGTCTAGGGGGATTTGACTATATATTTATAAATATATATAACTTGAATAAATGATTAAATCATGTTCATAAAGTTCTTTGCATCTATCTTTTACTTCCTTTTAGTATAAAATCTTAAATATGTTATAAATGAAAATTATGAATGAATTTTTAATAGAATATAGAAATAGCGAAGGATACATAATGATCTTGTGGGCTATGAGTATCTTATTATATTCTTAAATATAAAAAAAAGACCTTTTTCAGGTTATTGCAACAATGCCAATGCTCAAAATAACTCACCAAGTTGACACCCCCCATTTTGAATGTGTCGTATGCATTGAATTGGTAACCATGTGCTTCGTTTCATATAATGTTGCTGATAAGGTTTCAATGTTACATACCAAAAAATTTATTTCAGTTTTCCTGGTCATTAAATATTTATGTACTTTTAAATTTTGTTTTGTTAATATTGATATCAACTTACTTTTAGCTGCCACAAACATTAATTTGGTGAAATAACAAACTATTTGAAAATTGTTCATTCTTGGTAAAAGTATTAATACAAAAATATGATTATAAAATTTAGAATAAGGTGCATAAAAGACTTGGAGTTTTTTTTTTTTTTTTTTTGGTTTTATAATTTTATTTTGATGTATATTTACTTATTTTTGGATTACCTTTACAACATTAACATATTTTAGCTACATGTTCCAAAAATTTTGAATATTTTATGAAAGAACGTGTTTGGGGGCTTTGAAATCTTTAATAAGTTTGAACAAATGTGTATATTTTCAAGATGTCTGATTTTTTTTTTTTAATTTTATTTTCTTAACCATTCTGATGTGTTCATGTTTTATTTTGAAAGGATTATTATTAGGATTGTGGCTGCTAAATGTTTTTTAAAATAAATCAACTGACCAAAAAAGCTGAGTATCCATGATTATTAGTTTCATGACTGATGTTAACATCAAGCTGTGGATTTGATCTCTTATTTCATTAATAACTCGCTATGTACAAAAATGAAAACTGCCCTTTAAATGGCATAAGACTTTGTATGGTAAGATCTGGAAGCTTAAAGAATTATTTGCAAATTTTAAGTTTGCCTTATCATTTGAATCTAGTTCAGAATTTAAAAGCTGTCAGTCATTATTTGTAGCTCTTCAGTAACACTAATGCAAGTAAGTCTAAAGAAAATACTGAGAAATGTGGCTGTGGTAGCTTAATGATCATGGTTTCAAGCTTGTGGCCAGCGTGTCATAAGTTCAAACTCTAGTGCCATTGAAGACTTACCTTGTAGAGGGTTTAATGCATGTTAACTATCATGTGGTTCCCTATCTATCATAGTCCTTGCTTCAGTTTGTATGAAGAGTAGAGGGCTTGCTCAGGTGTCGTTCTCATCATTTGACCGGGGTTTGAAATTATGAGATCCGTCACCAATAGCCCTCTTGTCCCTCTGTAATGCAATGTTAATAAGCATTTACTCACTAAACTAAAAAATATATAGTCTTAATCAGCTACTATGGAACAAGATTTTTGGGCAGATAATATCTAATTAAATAATCAAATTGTATGGAATATAGCACACATTGCTTCAATTTATGAACAGAAAAATAACTTCATACATTTTATGATTTTTGTCATCCTTCATGCACCGCAGTGGTCTTCAAGCTTTATTAAATCAGGGAACCCTTGGACCTATTAGGAATTTGAGGGGATTTGTATCACGCATAGATGTAGAAGAATACATCTTAAAAAGTACTTAAAGTAGATCAACATGTTATATCCATTTTATATATAAAAGAAAATTACAGTATTTCTTACTAAAGAGTTTTATCTGAAAATTTGTATAATTTAGTTGTTAATAATAATTATTTCGGGCTCCAGGCGCAACCTGCCCTTGCATATTTTCTGACACATATTTTTGTGTATATGTGTGTGTATGCTTGATAATTTTTTTTTTTTTTTTTTTGCACTGCCTTTAGTTGCATTTTTTATTCTGCATTTAATTTGGTTCTATGATTTGTTTTTGTTGCCACATACGTTAAAAGATTTTTCATGAAAGTGTTAGTTAGATCGACATTAAATGCTGCAGCTGGGTAGTGTAGTTGGTTAGACGCTGGCCTGCGCTCAAGTTTGCAGGTTCGACCCCGTCCCAAGTTGGTGGATTTTCTTGGCACAAAAAGTTGAAAATGTCCATGTTGTTTGATTAAAGGACCTGTAAAAGATTCCTAGAATGCCTGTTTAGCTTGAGTGCTTTCAGCAGAGTTAAATTCACAGTAAAATTTCACATTATCAGAGCTCAGGTGCTCCCCTGGGAAGGAAAATTAGTGTCAAAAATGACATTGTGGCAATTGGTATCCACCTGTATCGTGGCACACTAAAAAGTTATGCCATTTCTTGGGGAATCTATTAGGTCCACAATGGTAATTACCAATGCGCAGCCCGATTTGAAGGAAAAAAAACAAGAAAATGCTGATAACTGAGTGAAGTGTGCAAGTTTTCTGATTTTTTATAGCACTTGAAAGAATTTTGTATTCATCCATGGGCTTAGTTTTATCTCCTGGAAAATACTCTTAGATTTTTAATTGAAAAGTTGTGATCGATTATAAACGTTTTCATGCTATCATTTAAATTAATTTTTATTTAAATTCATTCATTAGAAAATTGTTAGTTTTTCAAGACATTGCCCATCTTCCTGTTTGAGATACAAATTAAAATCAATGCATGCGTGTTTTTTTTTTCTTTTAATTTTTCATAATATGTACATTCAATATATTTACTTCATTTAGAGCAGCAATCATGTCTGTTAAATAAGGTAACTTCACAACCATATTCCATCGCATAATTATAGTGCATTGTTATGACTTGATTCATTTAAAATTAATCCGAGTTCCAAATATAAAAACAGGATATTATATTTTCTGGATAGTTGTGCTCATAATAAAACAATCTGGAATTTTCTTGCTTTTATAAAAATTTTCATTTTTACTGCGTCATTTTTTTAAAAACATTTTTGAATGCATTCGTTATTCATTTTTCTACCATAATACGCTATTCCAAATAAAATGTTATGATTTAACTTACATTTTTTTTATTTCACTATTCTTTTGTATGCTGATCAAAATCGAAAATAGGAAATTGACTCTCATGTGCAAACAACATATGATTCTAAAAAAATTTTAGCTACTTTATCATTGACTTGAAAGATCTATAAGTCTCAGTTTTCTGTTCCTTGGTCTCGCATAAAATTATTTTTCACAGAATGCCCTTTTTAACCAGATGATCTAAGTACTTGTCCAGTAGTTTCATGCGAAATTAAAAAGGAAAACTATTGATTGAATTTTATAGAAATTGTTACAGAGATCAAATGTAGATTCTTCACCTTTATTTTTTTTAATTGGTTTTATTAAACGAACAATTTTACTCTTGTTCTAAATTCTATTTGCCTTTCCCAGAAGCGCTTTATAAACAAATATCAGTCCAGCTGTATAAAATTACTAATTTAGTAGGTGTTATCCCACTTAAATATTAAAAATAAAAAAATCGAATGGCAATTGTTGTGTTTCCTTTATTTATTTAACAGAATATTTTCGCAACAATAACAAAGTTTCTAAATATATTAATATTTAATAAATTTATTTAAAAGTATGAGAATCAAAATTCGAAGATTAGTTGTTCTATTACCTTTGTGTGGCACTCTTTTCTGCAGTGACTCTCAAAAGTATTCGTACACTTGCAATTTTCTAAAAAATGTAATGTTTTTAACTAATAAAAATTAATATTTGAATTGTAATTTTTAAAATAATATCTGCAGCATACTCTTATTGTAATGACATTATTAATTTTTAAAACATAGTATAACTATTTTTTTTTGAAAAAATTAATAATAAAAAGCTACTAAAATGTTAGCCATGAAATTCTTCGTACACTTAAAAAAAAATTTTAACATTGTTCTAACTATTATATTTTTTCTTAATTTAGTTCTTAATAGCATATCTTTTAGCGTTCGCAATAAATTTTAAACGTCTTGGTATAGATTTCATCCGTTTTTTGTAAATTCTGCATCGATTGTTCCTCCATTCTTCTGTGATTTTTGTTTTTATGTGTCATGTCTTCTTAGTCTAACTTGAAATTCTCTCCAAATATGTTCTACTGGGCTTAAGAGCGTTGTCGAAATTTTACAAATCTGCTTTATCCAACAGATGGCGTTGTTTGCAACTCGGATGACGTCATAAAGATAAAGCTTGTAATCTAGTAACCTATCGTTACTATAACAACGGGGTGTGGTCTAGAAATGATTGACAGATGTAGTCGGTATGGGAGCGCATGAAGAACCAGATCGAAGAGAGGAAAAATGTGTCAGCAATTGGGGGAGGGAAGGGGAAAGAATGTGAAAGAGAGTTTTCTACAAATCGTGTTCCAACGTTTGAATAAGGTTCTATCACTGCCGCACAAAATCGGGTGGGGAGACATTTTTTTTTTTTTTTTTTGAAAGCCGCGTGCTAGTAGATCGGTATCAAAATGTGTATTGCACTTCTAAGTATATATAGTTCTTCTTGATTCTACTCAGAAATACATTTTTCCACAGAAATGATGAGGCTAATCGGTCTAGATTTGTTGGAAAACATAGGATATATTTGCTTAATTTGGGTATAATTATTATGTGAGCTTTTCCCATTCATCTGGAAAATAATTGGGTGTAATGCACATGGATTCTTCATGGATGTCACATAGATTCTTGTATTTCAGGGTAGGCCTTTGAGTGCAACATTTTTGAGGGAATTTTGTTGTAGAATTTTCCTGTTTCTCCTCGTTTCAGATGAGATTTATCTCTTTTTGTGGAAATCGGTATTGTAGCTTAAAAATCATGTAATTCATTTAAACTTTTCGGTAAAATCATCGTTATAAGGCTCCGGATTTTTAGGAAAAAATGTTCAACATTGTCTCTTGACAAGTACGTCTACATTGTCTTAGGTATCATAAATAATCACACAATAAATATCCTTTTATAATCACACAATTGCGGTGCTTAAATTCCCTTGAGGAGCGGTGTGGAGAACAGTAGTGCGCTTTAGAAATCTGATATTCCTATCAATTTTTTGATGAAATTATCTTCATAAGACTCATGATTTACAGAGGAAGTTCTTCAGTGAATTCACAAGCATGTTTATGATTGTTGTCTTGGATATCATAAACAAAGTCCATGGGGCTAAGCAGAGGGAAGGAAGTTTTAATTTTTAGAAGAAAAATTTAGTATATCTTCAGTTGAGACTTGTGGAAAAAAAATACTTTCCGAAGTTTTATTTTTGTAGAGAGAAGTGGTGGGGGAGACGATATTTATATATATTTAATGTTTTGTAGCACTTTTTGAATTCGTTTTTTTTTCCTCCTTGATCTTTATATCTGTAGTATGGGCATGGTACGCTCTAGAAAAAATAATGGATTGCTTTAAATGTGTTACTAGTTTGAGTAGCGATGTTAAGGCTAAACAATGCCCTTTTTAAAGACAGTAATATTAAAAGTAATTTGTGTTTTCTTTTCAGATCAAGTGATTGAGGAGGTGTTTTCAGAATTTGGGGACAGTTATAGAGACACCAGAGGCATACGTTGAGAATAGTACGATGGAGGTCATTATCACATTAAGAAATTAATTTTTCTCCAATACCCAAAGTTTGAGCGGATTATTTCAAATTGTTCTTTAAAATATTCAAGTAAAGCTCATGATTCACAATGCTATAAAAAGTACCTTATCTTGAATCCGATGTTTCACCTACTCCCTCCCCCCTAAAAAACAAAAACTCTTTCACCACCATGCTTCACTGTTCCAACTAAATTCTTGAGATTAAGTTCCTTGTTTTTTCTTCTCCGAATCATTATATACTCATGTCTGAACCAAAAGTATTGAATTTACTGTCATCCCAATAAATTTTCACTCAATGTTGAATTTTCTGAAACTTGATTCCGGTATATTAATTTTCATTAGTTGAAAATATTTAATTTTTTAGAAAATTGCTAGTGTACGAACACTTTTGAGTGTCACTGTATATATCTGTATTTTTAACGAACTTTAAAAATTTTAAAAATAGGTTTTACAATTTAAATGTGGTTTATATGGGGAAATGTTGATTTTTTCCCTTTAAGTAACATTTTGGAAATTCAGCTGCATGGCTTTTCTTACAAAAATTTCTGAAGTATCTGATCAATCCTCGAAGCCATCATATGAGTATAATTTCAAGCATTTTGCATATAAGATTATTATCCTTTTCTTATCACGCAGTTTTAAACTGACTTTTGTTCTCGATATTCATACTAAGCATGAACAATCTTTGATGTACAAAAATATCCGATATTAAATTTACGTAATTCAAGTTTCAAATTATAACTCAGTTAAAAAATTGAACAACAAAGTTTTTCTATCAAATTATTTAAAAAAGACAAAAATCAAGGAATTTTTATTGGTATTAATAAATACCAATAAAATAAGGAATTTTTATTGGTATATCTGTTTTCAGAAATATTAAAATTGCTTTTAAAGGGAAAAAAATGTACTTTTAAAATTTTACTGCAGATATTTCTTTAAAATAATATTTTGACGAGATATATATTTATTATACATAAGGAAATTAATACTTAATAGGTAAATTATATTATTTGAAAGTGATTTAAAATTGAAACAAAAATTTAAAATTAGAAGACACTGACATCAAATTCTTTTATCAAACGTGTTTACTGTAGCGAATCCTTAAACTTTATTTACTGAAAAATAATATGAGCAAATTTTTTATTAATAAAATGAGCCCAAAATAATTCAAGTATTCATTTCCAAACGATATCCGAAGGCACAAACTAACGCGATGTCTGTGCAATAAAAACGTCAGCTTCTTAGCGAAAACGGTGGCCGAAGGCAGGGTAATGATATGTGCACAGAATAAAATCATCAGCTTCCTAAATGAAGACGGTATCCGAAAACAGGGTTGGGCCGCAAGAAAAACGTCAGTTTCCTAAATGAAGACAGTGTCTTTAGACGAGATAAAAACTTGCGTCAGCATCCAAAGCAAGGACGTTTTCCTAAGACAGCGTGAAGCTAAGCGTCAGCATCCTAAGCAAGGAGGGTTTCTTTTGACAGGGTAAGGCTATGCGTCAGCATCCTAACTGAGGACGATTTCCTAAGACAGGGTACAGCTGTACGTCAGCATCCTAAGTAAGGATGGTCTTCAAAGACAGGGTAAAGGTATATGGGTACAATAAAAACATGAGCTTCCCAAGCGAAGACGGTTTCCTAAGACGTCCTAAGATTAAGGTAAAAAAAATCTATGTTAATAAAATAAGAACGTCAGATTCCTCCATTCTTGCCCAGAAAGATTTTAATGATATAATCGGGTACGCAATAGTGAGTGAGTTTAAACTTGTTTTTTAGTTATTTCTAGACAGTTTTTGATGAATACCAGTAGTGATATATTTTATGACTTCATCAAAATATTTTTAAGTAGATTGGTTGAGCTATTGAAGACTGTATATGTTGTTGACTTTATTTAATTAAATAGAAACGCGAAATATTTTAAATCCGTACAATCAGATGTCATTTCAAATCGTCAAGCTTTTAAGGATTCCAGGGCATATTCGAAATAGTAATAAATCGAAATTTAGACTCTGTTTTTGTGATATATATTTTTAATATTTCTAATAGAGCTTATACTTTTTGTGTGCCTATAATAATATAATACTTTAGTTATTCTCCAGAACTACAACAATAACCTTTTTTTTTTTTTTTTTTTGGCTCAAAAGCTTTTTTTAGCTGTACTTGGATATAAATTTTATAGTATCTCGTAACACATTTTCATTTAGATACCGTTTTTTTTTAATAACATTACTTAGATATATAAAATATTTTACGCACATATATAAAAAGATGCACAAAACATAGTTTATGAGTTATTTGATGAAAATCACTGGAAAATTTCTTTGAGAAATAATTCTAGAACAATTTTTAAAATTCTATTTTTTTTTCTTCATATTTATAAAATTATTTTTAAAATATTGGGAACTATTTAGACAAAAAATGGTTTCGTTCATTATACGCACAAGTATCTTTTACAGTAGTATAACGAATTTGGAAGAATGTAGTGCTATTCAGTGTGTACGTATACGGTACTAATTTAATATTAGGTCGTTACCCGCCAAATTGTTCCTACTTTTCGCCAAGATGGGGGAAAACATTACAATATGATTGTATTATATTAATTTTTATCGTTTGGCAGTATGTTTGCTACAGTGTTAACGTATATAACTTTCTTTTTTTGGTTTATTTTTAATGTAGTAACCCTATTAATTTTAAGCAATTCGATTTATTTTTTGAAAGATATTTTAAAATTTTTATATTAAATGCTAATTTGTTTTGCAGTATTTTTATTTTTTGAATTTGTGTTGGATAAAGATATTTAAGAAATTACTGGTAAGTAACAAGATTTTTTTTAAAAAAGAGTAAGAGAGTTCCGTATTAAATTATTACGAATAATAGATTTGCCAAATTCGCTCTTTTGGTCAATTTTGATTTTTTAATTGGGAATGTGAGATTTATCGCACAGTTATTACATCTTTACCAGATTTATGGTAAAGATGTAAAAACTGTTTCTCAAAAAAGTAATAAATTGGAAGGTCGAATTTTTTCTGTGGATTTTATGGTGTGAATTCCAACTGACATTCTGATAAATCTGTCGGGCAGAATAGTAAGGATAATGGTTTTTAATGGCAGTAAATTGCGAATTTCTGCAGTTTTATTTTTAATAAATGATTTTCTAACTTTCTAATTTTTTTTACTAAGAATTTCTAATTTTTTTCACATTCCATAATAAAGTCGCTCTTAGTATTTAATTCTTCTTTCGGCCTCAAATTATTTATTTATTTTTACTGCTTTCGTCTTTTTATTTCTTTTCTTTTGTCATTTTGAAATTCCTCACATTCAGTTTCTTTATCCTGGAACTTAAATAAATTGGCCTAGATTTAGAATAATTAAATATTGCAATTTTAAAAAATACATTTATACCTGAAATAAACGAAATATTTAATAACTACAATATTTAGAAAGCCAAAACGTAGCAGTTGCGTTTAAAATCGCGACAAATGATTTTTACTTGTGTAGACGCCGCCACATGAATTCGAACTTGTTGACGTGCAGTTACGTTTCTTAATTCGCTAAATATTGTATTTCGGGTACTTAAGTTTTAGACCTCATTTTTGGAAATACTTCACTGCTTTCACTGCCATGAAAAAAATAGGTTCTCAATTTTAATCATTTTTTACCACAAAATAAAGGAAGAATAATACAGAAGAATTAATTAATAAAAAACAATATTATCTTCGATCAAGATTATTGTGCTTGAAGGTATATATACTTCCGTATTATCGCAACCTATTGGTGACATTATATGAAACAAAACACATCGTTGCCAATTCAGCGCGCCTGATACATCCGAAATCGGGATTGCCAACTTGGCGAATTATTTTTAACGTTGGCATTGTTGCGATAATATGTAAAGTATCTACTTGAACATGTGTGAGAATAGTACAAACAATTTTAAAAAAATCATTTTCGAGCATGCTCTAGCAAAATTATTGCGTTTGAACAAGCGCAGGAATATTGGCGGCCATCGACGCATTTGGCGAAGTTTTTCGATTCGACGTTATAATAAGTAAATACCCATATTTTATACGTATTGTACTATGCATATATGATATATATCTCAATCATCACTATAGATATTTATCATTGTATTGATACATTTGTTTGTTCTTTACATCGAAATTGCGATTATTTTTTAGGAAAATATTTTTAAAAAGTATTGTTTAAAAAAATTAACTTTTGGGGGGACATGTGGTTTGCGCTTCTTTATTTTATTATTATTTTTTTTATCTGTTTTAGATATTTTGCTGATTCTCTGTTCACACCGATTTAATTTTTTTCTTCCGTTGGAGGCTGCCAAAGATATGTTATTTGTGGTTGTATCGAACATTTAAATATATATATTCTGTAGAATACTTACTTGATTTAATTTTCGGAACTATGCTCGTCTTTGCACTTGTTGATGCTTTATTATCGTCGAATGTTCGCTTACGACTTAAAAATTTATTCAATGTTTTTGTTAATCTACTGCCGTAAATACTTAATACTGTGAATTACAACTAAAGCGTAAATTATAAAATGTATATTCAAGGTAGATTCGGTAGCTATAGAAGTATCAACTCGACCAAGACTATTTGAAATTCTACGAGGTACAGCATTTTTACAGGTTTTGCCCAGGCTTCAGATAAGTTGCCCAAACTCACGCAGACGTTCGCTAGAATGCTAGATGTGCTGGATATGATAGAGAGCAACATAAATCATAGACTATTTTTCTAATGACATTTCTACTTTTAGAAATGGACGATGAAGGAAATATATTTTTAATGAAATATCGTTTTGCAATCTGCTCCAATTTAAAAATTAGCGAAGGGAAAAAAAATAATATAGTAATTATCCTATTGCTTAAAAGTAATTTGCTTAAAATATATATTATTTACAAGTAACATGTACAAAACTTAATAATTATCTTGTTAATTTGTACGGTTTGTTAGTAAGATCGTATTGTAGCTTTAGCGCCAAGTGAATTGTTATTGCATAAGGGAGGGGGGCGATAAAAGTTATGATTGAAAATTGGGTCGCCAAGAGTGAAAGTTTGAGAAGCACTGGATTAAGAGTGTACACTACAAGCTACATTGCTTACGCCAGTGCTTCTGGAACTTTTTCTTCTTCTTTTGTTGTTGTTGTGGTACACTTTTAACAATTTCAAAATTTGGTGGAACACTAACAATAAAATAAGTTAAAAAGAATTTTACTTATCTATGATACACTTCCATCCATCCAAGAAAGAATAAATCAAATATACCCTTAGTTTATTTCTATAAAATGGCTGAATGATTAGGTTCCGGGTTATATTTTTTTTCTCAGAGTATAAATAATAATTTTAAAAACATTTGGTGGTACACCAAAGTGCCACGGTACAGTGGTTGAGAAACACTGTCTGACACGAATCGAGAAAAACTGATGAAGTTTCTGTAGTCAACATACAATTTATGATTCTTTATTTATTTATCCAACGCCCGTGCTTAGCTTCTTGACCATTTGACGCTGAGCCTCCCAGTATTGACATATGATGTCGTCAGTCGGATATTTATCAAGTCCAGTGAATTGGAACAGATGGTCGCCATCTATTCTGGCATGGCCGCAAAGTGGGCAGGCCTCGTCAGCAGCCAGGCCCAGCCAGCGGAGGTATACTCCCAAAAAGTCATGTCCGGAGGTTAAGCGAAAGTGGGCAACAGCCTCGGCTCTTTCCAGGTGCCTCGGGATTGGACCCACAGTGGCCAGAAAATTATTCTTTATTGAAATCATAGGAAAACTGCGTGGCATGTTAGATGAAATATTAAATGTTAGTAAATCCACGGTTCGTAATACTATTTCGGAAGACAAATTGCGATTAAAACAGGTCAAGTGCAGGACGTCCAAGGAGTTTCACTAAATGTGAGGAACGGTGGGTCTTTAGGAATATTACGTGTGCAATTCTGAAACCAATGTAGTAAAATTGATATTAAAGTGCGCCAGAGGTTTTAAGTCTTCCAATATAAAAATAATCAGAAACACTTTAAGAAAATATAGTATTCATGGACGCGGATAGCTAGAAAAGGAATATTCATCGAAAGAATCGACTACAATTTGCTAAAAACTACATTTAAAAAAAAACCCTCTAGAATTTGAAAAGAGAGCAAGTACAACACAGTTTTGGATGATGAAAAGAAAATGTTGGGGCGGAAACCTGTTACTGGATTTGTATTAAACTGAAAGTAAAATATATTGAAAGGTCGAGGAAGGGAGTATATCAGTGCTGCTTTTTTTGTAATCCTTCTTTGACATGTGTGATATACAGGTTTGTTTCTTTAAAAATTCTGGAACAAAATTTAAAGTTCAGTGCCCTAAAATAGTCATATTATCAAACTTTATCGGGAATATGACCCCAAACTGCTGATTTTTTGCATACTTTGGACTTTGTATAGTTGTCCACCTGTTATCAAAACACATGCAGATAATCCAGATCTCTTTCCTATCGAGTATATTGAGAAAATAAAATTCATGAATTTAAAATTTCTAACAGCAATGAGCATAAGGAAAAGTTATATATCAAAATTAGAAATATATATATAATGGAAATTCTTGTGAAAGAGGCTTTATATATATATGAAGTCATAAAATGTAAAGGAAACGCCGCGCATCATTAAATTTTTTTGCAAATTTTTTATAAAAAGTTAATTTTTTCCAATATTTTTAGATAAACTTTTAGTACATCAAAAGTGCGTAAATTTATAATAACTTAACAATGTTTTAAGTTAATTTTGAGGTTTTTTGATTTTATTGACTCATGAGGTATGACACTAAGAATTATATTTTTTTTTATAAAAATCAAACAGGGTGTTGATTAACGTATTCCACAGTTCACAATTTTTTTAAACAACTCATTGCTGACAAGAATCGAGTATATAATAAGTTTATAAGGAAAAAATCGTGAAATAAGCTAATGGACCTCCTCCGAGGTCGCTTCATGAGGGGGGGGGGGCTTTATTCTAAAAAGCAATGCTTTGTATGTGGAAAGGCTACAATGAAATTATTTATGAACTCTTACCACCAAATTTATATTACTGGTTGCTTCAAAATGACAATTTCGAAAACAACAAGTAATATATATAAAAAAAAAATTTAAGTCAATTCCTACTTTGCTAGAAAAATCTACTGGCGTCATCTATTGCAAATAAATCTAACTTCAAATAACGCAGAATAAATTTAAAATTAAAATATAAAATTTAATTAATGAATTAATGTTTGAAAAACTTAAATAACATCAAGTGCCATCCACTACAAGTTTAAAAAAATGTATTTGAACTTCAATGGATAAGTAAAAATCATTTTATTAAAGATTGAAAATTTGAACAAGATGTTAGAGAGAGAAGGGGAAAGAGAGAGAGAGAGAGTGAACCAATAGTAGAAATTGAAAAATAAAACAAAAATGTCCAAAACTTTTGTAGTTTCTGGAACAATGGCAAGAAGTCAGAGAACAAAATTCTACTTTGCAATAAAAATGTATTATGTTTTTGCACTGCTTTAATGTTATCGAAGAGCCACAGGACTTTCCGGATGGTCCAAGATTAGCACAAATTACATATTTACGAATAAATAAAACAGTGCGATTATCAACAAACAGGTAAAAAGGAATATGAACAAACCTTCACCTCATTACACGACCTTCATGATCATGGTCAGAATTTTTGGTTGACATTATTTCTGTCGAATCAGGAGCAAATAAAATCCCTTCATGTGGAGCGACTAATGTACATCAAATCTGTAGAAGCTCCAAGTAGTGTTGAAGTGTGGAGAATTGAGATGTCAGCTCTGTGTCGTCTTCGTCATTTAACAGGGTATGAAAATTGCAAGGTCCATCTCCCAAACAGTTGTTTAATTCTAAGTACGACATTAGTGAACATTCAATATAACCAATAGGAGGTGTTTATTAACCTCACACTATAAAAGCACCACGAGGGCTATTAGTGGTGCACTTCGTAATTTTAAAACTCGGTCAAGTGACGATGACGACACCTGAACTGCCCCCCTCTTCAAACTACCGCGCCAACGGGACGACTTTTCGTCGTATCAAACTCGCAACCCTCAACAAACATTTTTGCGGCCTGGTCAATATATCGGCCCACAATAATATATAATAGCAAACCAACGCAGAATAAAAAATAAGATATGTAAAATTCGCTAAAGGTTTTTTAATTACAAATCAGTGGCGCACACAGGAATTTTTCAAAGAGGGGGTCCAGGGTCGAAAATCCACCGTTCTCGTATCATGATCCAATACGCCGCCCTATATATTCTTTTGATTTTATTGATTTTCGGGAACAAAAAACAGTAAAAAATTAATTAGTAAATAAATGATTAGCGTTAATTTAAAAAAATTAATTATTAACAAATACTTAATTAAATTTTACATTATATATACATAGGTTTATAATCAATTGAAAAACATCAAGGGCTATGAGGGGGGGTCCGGACCCGGGGACCCCACGCTTGTGTGCACCACTGTTTTATATACGTATGTTTTAGTACAGAGAACGTCGTTTATCCGAATCAATTAGGACCGGGCGCCATTCAGATACGCGATTGTTCGGATAACCGAAAACCGAATGCGATCCATGCAGTATATGAAACCGGACACTATGCGAATATTGAAAATCCTCACATGCGGGAAACGTGCTTGAAGAAAAAGCAAAATGTCGCAATTTTACCTTTATTGTGGAAAATATTTACTTATTTTTTGCTGTACCATTGTACACCTTCGTTTTTTCGCTGCAAGCTCTCTGATTCTCTTCAGCAGCAGTAGCTGAGTAGGACAGCACTCTGATTGTTGTGCGTACCACTCCATAGTTGTCTCTAACGCAGAAAAGCGTCAGTATTTGATGGACCCTTGCTACTTTCGTTGTTGCTGTCCTCGTCTTCATCCGTTTCATCGTCGACAGGGTCGGATTCTTCTTGCACGAAAGTCACTATCTCGTCATCATT
Source organism: Trichonephila clavata (assembly GCA_019973975.1). Taxonomy (NCBI): domain Eukaryota; kingdom Metazoa; phylum Arthropoda; class Arachnida; order Araneae; family Nephilidae; genus Trichonephila; species Trichonephila clavata. The sequence continues at coordinate 55,308 of BMAO01025221.1, forward strand.
TAGCATTTGAAATCCACAGTCTTCTGCATCGCATGCCAACCAGGTTTCTGCATCAACAAAACTCGACAAAATAGCAAATATACACCCCTCACTTGGAAACAAACTGACCTAATATTCCGCGCAGATGTTTACCAAATCACACAACTGAAATTCCCCAAATATTCCTCACCTTGGATTTTCCTGTCACTTTTGGCCTCAGGCGAAACAACTGTTGAACACTGCACTGTTCGAAAACGTATCCGGATTTTGGTTCGGATATTTGACGTTTCGGATAAGCGACGTTCTACTGTATTATTATACAAAATGCGTACATTTATTTTGAATGTACCACAAATAGGTAAATACGGTACCTGCGTTTCTCTGAATACTGATTTTTTTAGCTAAAGTTAGACCTTGTTTGCTTGGCCCAAGTTAGCCTTCGAGTTTGACACCCTCTCTCTATACACGACAGGTTTTCAGTGGCATTAGGACTCGAACTTGTTGTACGTCGGCCATGTGTTCGTGACCATAACCTATAGGTCACCACGTTCAATATCGTTGTTGAAAAACCTTCCTTTAAATTAAAATAACATAAACCTATTGACATAAACATAAAACATTAATTTCATTCCCAATAGAAATGTAAAAAGTGAATTTATGAATTTTCTATTCTTTCCACTTTTTTTTTTTTCTCAGAGAAATATACTACACAAAAGTGTCTTTTTACTTGAGAAAGCAAATAAAAATAATTCCGCCTTCTCCAAGCTGCTTCGAGATACGAACAATTTCCAACTATAAATGCCACACTTCGTCACTAATGTAAAAAAAAGTTCCTTTTTTATTTTAAAATGTGGTATAGGGATTTACTCTTTACAATTGGGATATGTTTTACTGAATTTTTTTTATCCCAATTATCTGTTTCTGTAATAGTTTTTCGGTCTACGTAACGTGAGTTAAATAAGTTACTATTAACCAACTGTCAGATAGTTTGAATTACTTCATCATTGAATAGTGTTGTGTGTGTGTGGATGATAGGGTATATTTAAATATTATTATCTATTGTTTTACAGTTTCTCAATGCTATCAAAATGTTACAAACGATTCATGAAATATGAATATATTTTGAAACATTCCCCTCTTGTTATCGTGTGAATTTGCGATGGCAAATCTTATTTTCAAATTCCTAAATTTAAATTTTCAAAATCACAGCGTGTAAAGCTAAAGGTATATTTTCGTGTTAGGCACAAGAAATTTCCTTCCATTCTTCAAAATTTATTGACTTTTGGCTAGTTTTGTAATAATATTCTTGTAATTTTTTCTTACAATCGCATATGACTATAAATTGGAGAATATTGTATATTTGATAATACTAAAGTATGTACATTTTATTTGGTTTCCCGTGTCTCGTGTTTTTATTTGATCTTCAAAGTATAATTTTAGTACTGTATTATAAATATTTAGTGAAAAATAAATTATAGTTTAAAAAAACTTAAAAAACACCCTTTTATAGTTAATAAAACTAAGTTGTAACTTAATCTTTTAGTCGCCAAATCAGGAAATGAGATCTGGAATTAGTCGCCAGATGTGGGATGGGATCTGAAAATGGGAAATCGTGATCAGGACAATGAAACATTATTTTTAAATTATTGTACTGTCATCAGTCCTGGACAAATGAGCAAAATTTCGAATAAATCTGACCTTTTAAAGTGGGTAAAAATTGAGTTCTAAGATTCCGTTACATACAAATGAAGCTTATAAAGGGGGGGGGGGGTAATTTTAAATATTTGTTGTTTATATTTTTATTGATAAAAGTGTTAAAGCTTCCAAAAGAAAATCAAAAATAATTTTACTTAGCTTTCCAAAATAACAATTGTGTTGACGTCAAATTGCTTTCATTCCATATTTCTAAGAAATAAAAATATTTTTAATTACGAGGTTTTAATAATTAATTTAAGGTTTTAATATTTATTTACGAGGTTTAATTGAAACTCGTACTGACTACGTGGCAAGTAATTACAGTTAAAGAGACAAATAACCTTTTCAAGGTCACCGAAACTGTTCAAACATCTGTTTCATAGCAATCGGACGTATTAAAACTACAGAGTAGCGATTTTTAAACTTTAGATTGCCACTGCCCCCTTCATGCATCGCGGACTTCCCCAAGATTTCGAACATCGCTTCCTGATTCCCAACGTGGCTGCGGTAGTGTGGTGGTCAAGGTAAAAGGATTCATGGCAGGCGTGTCATGAGTTCGAGCCTCGTTCCACTGAAGGCCCATCGTGCAGAGCGGGCCGATGCACGTTAAATATGTTAAGGCTCAAGCGTCCTCCCGGTGGTGTGGAAGTTAGGAGAAGGGGTGCCAGCTCAGGTGTCGTCCTCGTCACTTGACCATGGTTCAAAATTATGAGGTCCGTTGTCAATAGCCCTTTAATAGCTGAACAGTGTGACATTAATATTCCCTCACTCACTTGCGGACCCCTTAGAAAAACGCTGACCACTCCCGGGAGTGCACGGTCTTTAGTGTAAGAACCGCTGCCAAAGACTATTGGCATTCATAAAAAATGATATAGTTATATTCACTGTTGCCACACATAGGAAAAAGAAACAATTACACAATTTTATAACAAACGTTGTCACCATAAAATAAATAATAAAAATAATAGTCAATTTTCAACAAGTATAGAATGAGACGTTCCCTCTTCATTTACTATAAGAATTTTGCTGAAAAAATCGGATTGCTTAAGTGAAATGAAGTCAATTAAATATTTGAAATTAGCCAACATAATGAGGAAAGTAGAAATTAAGGGACAAAATATACATATTTAAAATGTAACATTCAGCTATTTCATGGGATACCCCTAGATATTTTACGAAATAGCCAACCAAGTGAGTTGAAATTATTAAATTAATAATTTTACACATAACCTAGTTATTCTATGAAATGACTAGCTTTTCTATAAATTAACTAATGGCTGACCCGTTGAAGAGAAAAATAAACAATCTAATATTAAGAATATTAGCGTTGCCTTAGAAATTAATTAATGGTAAATAGTCTTTTGAAAAATACATTTCATATTTCGTATAGATTGATTTTGATAAAAAAATATAGACAATACAGATGGTCGTTCACACTTTATGGAAATGATTTTGATAGTTAATTTTTATCTATAAATGCCGTACTTTTCTGTGGCAATTTGCTTCTATCTGCTAGCTATGATTCTTAACAACAGCTCCAGCTCGAATTTTCCACGAAAATAAACTTTTTCCTAGTACTGCCATGCCAGTTTAAATCCATTCCTTTTGAACAGTTTCCCAGAGTCAATTCAGTGTTCTTGAATGCCATTTTCCCCTAAGACTCGTTTTTATAAACCGAAAGCATAAAAGTCCATTGGAGAAACGTCAGGAGAGTTCATAAGTATTTCATCGAATGGGTTACACTTTATTTCTGTTTCTGATTCTTTCTTTGCTAAATAAGCGCCAGCTGAATTAGACATGTGAGGCTTTGTCCATGTGAAACTTAACTTTATCAATGTCCTTTCTATATAAGACTGGAATTTCTTCTTCAAAAATTGGTTGTAAAATATTCTGCTGATAGTAGAGTGAGTTAATTTTGGATTTGCTTGAGACTTTTTTGATTTTTAATTTGCCGTTGTTAGAAAATCCTTCAACTCTATCATGATCCCTTTGAGAACTTTTCTGTACGCTGACGAAGCCATTTTTTATACGGTCATTTCCGTCAGTTGAGTAATAGAAAATGGATCTTCTCTATTACAATCACGTCTTCGGCTAATGTTAAAGAATAGAATTCGAATTTGAAATATTTTTTCAGATATAAAAGAAATAAAAAATTAATATGGTATTCTAGCTTCGCTATCCTTTAGAGAGCAGCAGTTTTTATCATACTTCTCATTTTTAATCGAGTTGATCCATTTTTTCTAGCATAAAATGTCTTTCACGTTTTTTTCTGCTATACCGTAATGTTAAATGAGTTATCCTTTCATGTATTCAAATGAAAAAAAAAAGCATTCAGGGAATATTTTGAAATTCCTAAAAACCCTATACTGTTAACAGATGTATGAGTTATAGTGATGCAAATTTCCATGAAAATTAAGGCATTTTTGTGTCTGAAAATGTACTTCGCGTTTAGTTCAAACTCTCGTACTTTTGCCGAAGACAGCCTTAAATATACCCATGCCTCATCAAGTGTTACGACAAATTTCCATTTTTCAACACAGCTAGGTGTTTTCCATATAATTTCTACAATTTGTTTTTCTATCAGCAATAAGTTTTGAAAAAGCAGACGAGCTTTAGCTTTAAACATCTTTTTAACTTTGAATCTTGATAAAGTATTTCACTTACAGTGCCAGAAGACATTCCTAGTTCTGCGCATTTATAATTAATTTTTTTTACTTAATCATGACAATAAGGTGACTAGACTCAAGATCTGTGTTGCAAGCCATCCAGAAGGGCAAATGCCAAACCAGCCACAAAATTATCCAACCCATCGAAAAAATTATCACAGAAAAGAGATCCTGCACGGTACAATGGATACCAGCCCACGCAATATCTTCGGTAATGAGAAAGCCGATGGACTTGCCAAAGAACCCAGAGCTTTCCTTCAATCATCTAACCTCACGACCCTCAACAACGCCAAAGCAGTTTCCAGCCGAATGCTATTCAAAAATAATTTTAAATATTCCATCCCAGCTCTAAATAGCAACCGTACAGTAGCATCAATATTATCTAGACTTAGATCAAAGCACGTAAAAGGAATGACAATCTCAACAAATGGACAAAGAAGTTACACAAATCATTACTCAAACTGCCCTAATGTTCAACTGTCTCCAGAACATATCCTCAGCTGCCCAGCAATTCAAGCCAGGCTTTTCCAGATCAGCCCAGAAGACCCAGGAGATTTGATCTTCTATGATAAAACTGTTGAGGTTGGAAGCTCTCAGCTCTTCTGAGCGATCTAAAGTTTCTTCTTTTTATTAATCTGCACATCATGGACACACCAACAACAATAAGGTGGCTACTGTTGTAAAAGCTACAAAAATACTTAGCGACCTCGAGAAATATATATATATAAATATATGCATATATATTTGAGTATTTAGGTGAGATACATCAATTGGATGCTTTGCCGTGAACTCCAAAATCTATTTAGTTGGTCCTGAAATATAAACAATAACGCACTTTAAAGTTACAAAGAATTTATGAGTCTGCGATTTTCTTAGATATGCCATCATAGAATTTTTATAAGAGAATATCAATATCATCAGACATGTTTAATGCATTGTCTTTAGTAGAAAACAACTAAGAAACAAAACATTGATAAAATTTCCGGTAGAAAATTTAATTTCCCCATTTTCAGATTTTCCGTTGATTTTAGCATGCATTTACCCCCTTTCCCCAGGCACAATTGTATCAGGTGAAAGAAGTTTATCTTAAATCTAAGGGGGGGGGGTTAAGATACAGTGGTGGCAAAAAGTCCTGAATACACTCATTTTTTAGCGTAATTTTTGTGTTTGACTTCATTTTTCGTTGTGAAATTATCGCACTATCTTAAATATTGTTATTGATTTTAATGTATTTTTTATGCTGATTTCAAATCTACTACTAGTTTCTTAATGACTAAAATATTTTTTGTAGTAAAGCTACCTGAACACAATAATGTGAAATATGTGCAGAATAAAACAATATAGAATAACATTATATGCAAAGAAAAATAACACGAAAATTGACAAATACGGTATATTTATCATAAGTTTATCATGTATATCATCTATAAGGCATGAGAGATTTCCGAATTGCAATGATAAAAGATTTTTCAGAAATTATAGGACATTACTGATAAACTCGTGAAACAGTGACGCTTTAATTTAATATTTTATTAACAGTACATATAGTTGGCTAATTATTAGCTATTTAATTAATTATTAACTATTAAAGTGAGATGCTGAAATTTTTAACAAAATTCCAACTTGTGCCTCCTCTTCCCCCTCCCAAAAAGGCGAGTCATATAATTAAGGAAATAAGTGAGAGCAATGCAATTCTTTGTGCTACCCCAATTTCCTTCATTAACGTTAGTATTATAGTCATCCCAAAGCAGAATAATTAAAAAAATTCGAATGATTATTTAACTGTTAGCTTAGGTTTTTATAGACTCTTCAGCAATTGAAATAAATGAAGATATACGACCATACGAAGATTACGACCATATTTTAACACACACACAATGCTTCAATGTTTGAGTATTTTCGCAAAACTTTTCGCCTTTCTCATTTTGCATCAAATTGCTAATAATGGTCTAATGTAATTTAATAATAAAATATTTTACATTTATTTTACAACACATGCGTATTCATGCGTTTTTTCCACTGCAAATGCCTTCCATATGTGTGGTATGAAGAAGACTTTTGCTAAATTTTGTCTTCATAAGAAAATGTTGTGAAATCACCTCGTTTTTATCAAGAGCATAAGCTCTATGTTTGGGACTTGCTTTCTTTTTTGAATTTTGCTAATGAACAAAATTTTTATCTGATTATGTCATGTTTTCTGCTACTTGCTGAGAATCTGTTAATTTTTTTAACATTGGGAAGTTGCTAAAATTTTAAATATACCGGTATAGAAAACGAATGAAGTAATGTAAGGAAGGAGTTAACTGAAATTAAATGGCATAAGGTGGGTTGGTTTCCACAGAAAAGGATTTCTTCACAAAAATTCTGTAAAATCTACAAATATGAGATACCTACCCACATTTCAATTATATTAGAAGTGAAACAGAACTTCAAAACAAACACCTTTTTCTACGAAGAAACTTGAAATGTATATATGCAATGTTCTTATCTTTTGAAGTCATTTATGCGAAGTATTATCCCAGGCTATTGAAAAATGGTATACTTCTAAAACTGAAATCCCAAGGCGCAAGAAAAAAAGGGGAAGACAAAATTGGCACCATGTTACAAGATTTTTCCACCCATTTTTAGATTTCGTTTCCTCCCACCCATTCGTGTGACATACAAGGTGGAAGATTTATCTTGAAACTAATCAAAACACGCCTGAGGTTCTTAACGCTCTCTCCGTAGAATATTCAAAGCGGTTCCTAGTTCTTCTTTCTGTAGTAAATATGACTCCAGTGAAACCAAGCAAACACAATACTGGTTTCAAAATCAAAGTGATTCAATTTGCTAAAGAAAATTGAAGATCGTGCTGGACAAGGATGCTTGAGGCTGGTAAAAGCTCCATACGAGAGCGGGAAAAAAATAAATGACTGTTATTGATATGCCAAGAAATAAATGTGCTTTGCTTAAAGGAATAATGAAATGGCCTGTCCTAATCGAAAGTGCTGTGGACTGAGTGGTAGAAAATTTCCAGAATAGATTAATTGTAAGAAGAAACAATGTACGTTTATTCGCATTAAAGTGGGCAAAAAAAGGTGCAAAAGAAAGCGAATGTTTTAAGGCAACTTTAAGCTGATGTAACAAATTTATGCCACAAATGATTTAACTTTGTGAGAAAAAACAAAAATTTCATAAATGTCTCCTAAAAATTTGAAATGATGTGATAGCTCTCACAAGACAAAAAGTCTCACTTTACTGTAGTGCTTTACTTTCCCTGAACGGCGCAAAATTAAAACTCATGATTATTTTAAATAAAAGGCGATGCTGAAATGTAATTTCCCAAGAGGTGTTTTCATTCACGTGCATGAGAATTTATGCATGGACAAAAGTAGTGTAACATTGTGGGTAATAAATGTTCGGCAAAGGCATCATAGCTTTTTTAAGAATTCAGAAAATCTTTTAGTTTGAGACATGTTCAGATCCCATGTAACGGATAATACGAAGAAATTGCTTACAAAGTGTAAGATAGACATGACAGTTAATCCAGGTGGATTAACGACATTAGTTTAACCTTTAGATGTGCGTATCAATAAACATTCAAAACAAATTTAAAACGACAATGGGATATAAGGAAGTTAAAAAAGGTGGAAAATATTTTCTAAAGGAGTCCAAATGCGTCATGCGAGTCTAGAAATATTGTGTGAGTGGATAATAATAGGCTGGAATGAAATTAGTTTTTGTGTTAAAAGTTCGTGACATACGCCGTTATATACGTTACGTAATAGTTTCTTACTATTTAAGAGATTGACTATTTCGCACAAAAAATTTATCTATAATCCCCATGAGTAGTATCAGGGATGTCTTAAGGCATGGGCCAACTGGGCCCGGGCCCAGGGCCTTGCTTTAAGGGGGGGGGCATCGTTTCGTTCTCGATTTTGTTTTAATAAGATCATGATTCGAATAATTTTAACGGTCAAATATTATTCTCGTACATATTCTCCGAAAAACAGGGAATTTCAAACTGCATGTCAATTGGTAAAAGTGGTAATGCTGCATTATTATGTGATGACCATTGTCCATGTCTAGGCCTAGGCCTAATACCATAAACAATCATTCATCTCATCGCTGAACCAGTTGGTCATCAATCAAACCAGTTTGTGCATATGTTTTTGAGACTGTGAATCGTGCACATTTATTTGTATAAAATTACCATTTGAACGAGTATTTAACAATAAATGCTATATACTGTCTACTTTTAAAGATTTCAGGTTGGGCCTACTTTTGAATAAGGGCTCAGGGCCTCAAAGAGTCTTAAGACGTCCCTGAGTAGTACAATGCATATAATTTTTTTAGAATAGGAATTTACAACTGATAAGGAATTCCTAATATCATATAAACAGAGTACTGTATTCTCATATGAGTAGAAATAAGCAATAAAATCAAAGTAGCTCTTTGTAATTTATTCAAGCCTCCAAAATAATAAAAAAATAGAACTTTATTATTTATATACTAAATCCTAATTTCTCTAACAAAATCAATGTTGCGTCATTACTCGTTGCATACATTTACCTCTTCATTTGCAAATAAAAAAGCTGATCTAAACATTTTACAGATTTCAGATGAGGAGAAAGTTAGACTTAATTTTTATTTGAGGAAATATTTTATTTTTTTAAAAAAAAATGTGCAAAAAAAAACCCTTTAAATTCTTTTGCCCTCTGAGGAATTTCTTCTGACTAGCAAAACAAGAGAAATTTTTTAATTATTGCCAGAATTCTTTAAACTTCTACTCCATCAGGAAAAAGTTCATTAGAAATCTCGATTTTAAAGGTATGTGCTTCTCCCCAAGTCTTACTAAAGCATGAAAAATATGAAATTGTAGTATAACGGTATAAAACGCGTAAGAAATTTATAAGAGTATATAAATCTAAAAAGTTCTCGAACTCTGAAATGAAACATTGAATAAATTGAAAAATAATTCAGAGCAATATCTTTTTTGGAAAACAAACCGCTCAAATATTTGTACACCCATAAATATTTTTAAATTGAAGATTGTTTTTTTAGTTTGCATTATCAAATCATATTTGATCAAATTTTTGTATTAGTTCAATAAGATTTATGTTTAGTATTAAGCTTAATTCAATTTAACAAAAATGTGAAGTATTTTTTAGTTTTATTTTCTATGACTGATACAGCTTCTAATTGCTTAAAAATGTATATGAAATGATTTAGCAACAACGTTGAAAACTCCCTTTTGGTAAAGAAAGGTTGAGAATCCTGCCCATTTTTTTTTTAGATTTGAAAATATGTACACTTCTCTTGTTAAAATTAACCAACAACATTGTGTCCTTCAGTCTATTCTTAGGGGCTTTTCATGTAATTTCCAATTGTCTCTCGCACAATTTCAGCCGACAGTAATTCAGCCTTGTAAAACTGTCGCAACACTGATTGGGGTTTTCCTTCATTTCTTCAGCTTGGATGAATCAAGCTTTCACATCGATTACAAAATCGATATCGCGTCTTTCAGCAGCAGAACTCGATCCGAAATCTTGAATGGGGGAAGAGTGTGTACGGTTATCAATCGCTGGAACTTCTGAATGAATACCTGTGTTCCTGTCAAACATATTGAAACTGTTCTAGGGTGTAGGAATTGGTAAATCGCTACTCTTTTAACTTTTTCGACAGACTGGCCGAAGAGACGTAGTTTCGAACTTGGTGACTTTAAAAGTATATGAAAGTTTGGCGAAAGGAAAAACAGCGCCCAGAATATGGGCATAGAATTCTATCGCGAGGCAGGAGATCTAGTAATAAAATTGCAGAAAAACAGAGTATGCCTCTCGCATTGATATCTGATCCTTGGCAACGTATGCAAATTCAAGATGCTGAAACTGGAGCCCAGGTTTGTTTGAAACTTTACATGAAACTGTCAATCACTTTTCTTCTTACTTTCAATGTTTTCTTCTTTTCCCCATTGGTTTAGATATCCACTTATGGTGATTATCTTATTGACATTAGATTCCTTACGCCCTTAGCAAATAAAAAAATTTATAAAATGTTTAGCCGATTGAGGTTGTAAAATAATAACAAATAAGTGTCCATATGTGTGTTTGATTCAGAAACATAAAGAAGAGGAGAAAAGGGGGTTGAAGAAATTAGGTTGACGTTTGTGTTCCAATTAGAATAATTTCTAATGTTACAATCACAACACCGGATGGTAAATTACTGTTCCTGATTTCAACATGCTATGCATTTATTTCCTTTGGATATACTTCCTTAAATTAACAAAATAAATTTCCGAACATTTTGTCTTAAAAATTAATTTAAAGAAAAAATCGTATACGTAAGATTTTCATGTTTTCTTTTTGTATTATGTATCAAATTTTACCTTGTATTTACTATTAGTATTTACTTTTAGACATTTTTAAGCGTGGAAAAATATTTTAAATGTCTACAGATATTATTACTAACACATACAATCAGAAGATTACTTCTATTATAATTAATAAGCATAACAGTATCTAATCTGTAATTTTCTTGAGGATTGGTGATAATTTAATTCTTCTGTGTATTTTGATCAATAAGTATCATTGGATATTAACTAATTTAAGACCAGACATAAATCATGAAAAATTCTTTTAAGTCTTAAAATTTTTTTACTACCTGAATTTCTAAAGAGAGCTTTGATGTGTGGAATTTAAATTAATTTTTAGCCAGGTGGAAATAGATCAGCATTTAAAATTGTATACGAATTTTTATTCGATTATGATTTATAGTTAATAAATAGATTTAATTTAATTATAATTATGATTTACATTTTTGGGCTTAGTTACAATTTTTAAAAAATACAATGAAGCTTAGTTGAATATTCTGTGAAAAAAATTTCATTAGTTCAAATAATTTTGAATTTTTCACAATTCTATTAAAGTAGAATTTTGAAAAAGTATTTTTTTTTATTATGAAATTATTTGATTTTACAGTATTTTTGCTTTTTTAAAATTGTATAAAATAAATATTTAAAAAATATTTGCATTCAGTATATATATATTGCATTCTTACAAATGTTTTTTTGGTATGAATTAATATATATTTTTGAATTTTTTTTTACCATGAAAAGAATATTAAGTTCTGAAACTGTTCTTAAATTTCTGTTTACTATGGCGATGCCATTTTAAGTTAGTTGTGTAAATTCTATGTTTATGTTTATTTTTTTAAAGTTTAAGTATTTCTTAGTGATTTGATTTTTAATATTTAAAGTAGAGTATAAATTAATCTTAGTAAAAAAATTTGTTTTTTAGTAAAAAACATTTTTAAAAAAAATTGTAATCTGTTATTTTATAATGTTAAAAATTATAAAACAGGTTGTCTAATAGTTAAAAATTGTAATTTAGGGCTGCAATCTAATAGGCTTATTTTAATATTTTATCGAATTTTTTTTATTCATATACCCTTTGATTTTATAATATAACATTATTTAATAATCAGTATCAACAAGATAATTTCTATGCAAATTAGGGAAAGGAAATAAGTTCTATATATTCTGGGTTTCTTTATTTCAAATTGATCCCAAACCAGACATGAGGATGGATAATCTGTAACCTATAAACTGTAAAGTACGACCTTTAGATGGAATTAAAACTATGTATAAAAAACCCTTTCAATTTCCTTGTTGTATTTTATTTATTTTTAATTTTATACAAATATTATCAAGTGTGTGTGCAGATAAAACTTCAATAATTTTTTTTGCTCAAGTTATCAATTGAGGGAAGGTTAATATTACTATTTTGTGTCTATTTCTCTCTCTCCAATTTAATTAGATTGTATATTATATTTCTTTAGTGATCATTCAAACCCCTTTACTGATTAAAATTTTATAATTTTGAATTTAGTATACATAAAACAAAATCTCAGGAAAAATGATTTACATGAAAAAATATTTTGTAGAACTTTCTGAATTTGAGTGAAATATATTACATGTAAAGTATTATATCATTATAGGATCCCTTTAATTTCCTTATGTATACTAATTCTCTAAGTGTAAGGTATAATGTAACATGTATTAATAGAGTTGCTTTTCTCTCTATAGGATCTTTTGAAATCTTTTAAAGGGAATGTATTTTATTTTACTAGAGTTTTTCTTCCTTTAATAATAAAAAATATGTAGATTGCATATTTTTGAAAGTAAAACTTATTTTAAAATGTATTTATGATTACAATGGGAGTAATTTCTTTAACAAAGATCACTTTAGATATAGCTAAGAGAATACCAACAGGAGAATGTGTTTGTGAATGGGGTTATCAACAGTTATATACAAGAATTTACAAAAATTCATTTAGAAAGTGAAATTCATATATTTTTTCTTTTTGAAATTTCATCAAAAACATTTTTTTTCTAGATTTAATAGTTTAATAATTAAATTATTTTTAAGCTGGAATCTTTGTTCTATAGTAGCTATATTTTTGTTTATAATGGTTTTGGGAAAGAAAAACCTATGCTCACAATTTTTTTAAACTTCATTTGAAATATGAAAAACTTAAATCTTTAATTGTATTTTGACCAAATGGATGATTACTTTCAGGTTGATAGAACTATTTATAGTTTTACATATTTATGTAAGTTTTTGCTTTTTATTCATGTTGAATGTTTTTTTTCTTTTCAGTGTTTTATATTTTATTGGCCAATTTATATTCTCTTATAGTTTTTAAATAAATAATGCTGAACTAGGCGTCGCTACTAAGCATGTTATTTAGCTTAAATATGAATGATGCTTATATATTTCAGTTATTTTGTGAATAACCAGCATTCAGCAATTAGCAGCCCTGTTACAATTGATGACAAAACTTATGTAAGCCATTTTATGTTTTTGTTGCTTATGATTTTATTTTTTGCTTTGCTTTTAGTATTTTTGCTTATCTTTTTATTTCTGATTTTTGATGTTTTTATATCTAATTGCTTCTTTTATGCTTTTTTATCTATTTCTGTCATCATATATATATGACCATATTTAAAAGACCATGAAAATTTCTTTTGTTATATAAGTACAAAATACTAAAATTTTTTTATGTAATATGTGTATAAACTTTGATATATCACCTTATTTTCATTATTTCAAAAGTCTTGATATTTTTTACAAGGCATTCAAAATTTTATATCTTAAATATCTAATTAGAATTTAAAATACTTTTTTTAGTTCCTAAGGTTGCATCAAAGTGTTACCTATTTTTAAGTAATGAATATCCATATTCAGAAAGTTTATGAATAAAAGGAATGAACTTTGATCCAGCCATTGGAAAAATGTATTTTATACTATTAATTTCTTTTGTACTTTTTTGTATTTATAATTTAATTTTAATTTTATTTTTGATTTATTTTGCATTTTAAATTAAAAACTCAAGTCATTCTTTGTCTCAATAGGCATTCTCATTGTGTTGCTAAATGTTTGCAGTTGATATGAAGTGTAATCTTATTAATCTTGAAGCATCTAATTATTTTACTTCATCCCCTTACGAAAAATAAAAATCAAATGATTAATAATTTTGTTTGAATATTTATGAAATATTAAGCCTTAATTCTAAAATCTGATTTTTAATAGTTCATGTATTTTTAATATTCTCAGAATCTATCATAGGGCTGTAAATAATTTTAAGCTTTTTAGTTTCTTATATTAAAGCATTTAAAATAAATAATCTAGCTTTTTCAAAAGTTATTCTGATTAACTGACTATTCACAAATTAGACAAAGAAGGGTATTCAGTTTGGTTCGGGATAATTTTTTAAATTATAAACTCGTGTACCTTTTTGAAGTAATTTTTTTTCTGTATGTTTATAATTTTGTTTCACTAATAATACTAATTAAGATTTGAAAGGAATAAATAGGATGTAAAGAGAAAAACCTGTGAATTTTCTCTTAATTTAAATTTATAGTATATCGACTAATTTTAATATTTTGATTTAGATTAATTTTAACAATTTCTAGTTAAAAAAATCTGTATTTCCTCTTATATATAGACTGTAGTTATCAACTTTCTGTTGTGTTACAATTTGCTGCTTAAAATTTTTTCTACAAATTTTGATTTATAACATTATAAATTCATCATTATACCCCTCATTATTTAAAGAAAATATGAAGCTTTATATCCTGTCATCCATTTTTGTAAAATATGATATTCAGTTAACGAAATATTGTAATAATGTACTTTAATTTGTGTAGTTTTGAGTTGTTCATTGTCAATAAAATGTTACTCTAGTACTGAAATTCTTGCATAATTTTTTAGAATGCTTTAAAAAAAACCTTTTCTTTAATTGAGTTGTGTTAAGGTGTCTGTATGCAAGATTGTTACATGTTCCAAATCAAACAACGCATCTTAAACATTACTAAAATTTTCAACGTTCTTAATCACATATATTGTTAAAAAGTTAAAATTTTATGAAATATGTAAACATGTTCTTAAATCATTAGTAGTATTTAAATAATTTATGTATATAATGTGTACCATCCTCAGAAACAATGGAAATATTTTTGAACAAAGATATTTATATTTGACTGATATGAAGGTTTTATTTGTAATACTCGTGTAAAGCCTTTAACCCATGGGATTACTTGTGTCTGTCTTTATGTCATTATTTACAAGCTATTGATAACATCCTAAACTTTTAACATGTTTCAAAATTTTTTTGCCATAAATTTTTTAAAATACTAGATATTTATTGAAAATGAAATTGCAATGAAATTGAAATAAAGAACAATTATGAATTTTATTGAAAGCAAATGAGACTAATATTGATATAAAATCAACCTACAACATTACATTTTTTTCTTAAAGCTTAGGTAAAACATATTTGTTAGAAATAAACTTATCTTGTAATTAATAGTAGGAACAATAAATAACTTGGTCAAATTATTCTAGTATGTTTCCAAAACATTTAAAACTGATTGTATTCATATGCTTTAAGAATATATTTTTCTTTTTTTCTCTAATGGGTCTGTGGAGTGGTATTTTTACCTTTGCAGACCTAGTACATTCTCCAGGAGCTGGTATCACTTTTTAGTATGACACTGTATAGGTAATACCAATTACTGCAAGTAATTTTGATGCCCAGTTTTCTCCTCAGAGGGAGGCACCTGAGCTCTGATAATGTAAAATTTTGCCAACAGCAATTAAGCCAAATTGACACTCAAGGGATTTTTTGCATGCCGCATAATCATACAACATGGATGCTGTCAATTTTCTGCATCATGAAAATTCACTGACTTGGTTTGGAGTTGAATCCACAACTTTAGGTGCAAAAGACCAGCGACAAACCAACTATGCCACCCAGCCGAATATATTTTTCTTGCAGCAAATACAAATTCAATTTGTATATCTTTCTCTAAGGACAAATAGTGCATCATTTTTTGGTGGAATTAATGTTCTTTATACTACCTTCTGAGTCAACTAGGTTTCTTTTTAGTTTTTTGTTGAGATTCAGGAATTCTGATGTTGAAACACACTGTGGCTATACAAGATTCATTCCATTCTCCTCTAATAACTTTGAGAACGCTCTTTCTCATTTCGGGAAACAGATTTGATGATCAATTAAAGCATTAATCCTTGCTGTATTAGAAGGTAAACTGTTTGCAGTGGCCAAAGTTTACATATTTGTTTTGTGGAAATTCATTTCTTGTTTCTTGTTCAGAAGTTTCTTCAAATGCTTGTTCTGAATTCATTAAATTATCGGATTGCTCAGTATGTTGCTATTCTTTCTCTGCAATTTCAGTCATCAGAATCATTTGGTACAATATTTCGTAGATGAAGTTGCATTTGTTCTCTCCTGTGTGGATTTTTCTATATTTTCTAAAACTGTTTAAAAAATTGTAAATTTCTTTGTTTTTTCTTGGAAACATATGAATACATGTATATAAACTAGGGTCATCCTGAAAGTAAAGAAAGTTGTATAATTAAATATCGAAGCATTTCATCACAAAAACTGTTTACAGAATCAGAACACCTTACTTTATTTATCTATGTAGTCACCACAGCTGTTAAAGCAATTATTTTAATATTGGATCAGTTTATTAATTCAGACCACCGCCAAAGATTTGTGCCCGAATACCTCTTGTTTTAGGTCTTGATCATTAGCAAACTGTTTTCCATAAAAATATTCCCTCAGTTTTGAGAATAACTGAAAGTTATGTGGTTCCAAGTCAGGGCTATAAGGAGGGTTTCCAAAAATTTCCCATTTTAGATTTGAACGTTCTCGTGTTTGTGCTAATGCATGAGACCATAGTTTGTTATGAACCAAAATTTCTTTGAAGACAACATTCAGCACCTCTTATTTTGGATGGCATGTTAAGTCATTAAAGAGTTATGATTGGCCAAATATTTCGTACTTTCTGGAAACAATTGACTGCACACTAAGTTTGGTGGGATTTTTATTAGGCAACAGTTACTGAGAGTGAAGGTACCTGATTGTGATTAGCAAGAAAACTTGATTCTCACAAAAGTGAAAGGAGTTTATTAATATGCATGCATTATTAGTGGGCCAGTAAATATGCAAACCCGTAAATGGCAGGCAAAATTAAAATGGGGATAAAAGCTGGTATCTTTTTCAGTCCTTTTACCTGAGAATCTGATGGTTGATTGATAGATTCACATGGGGGGGGGGACTGTGGAAACACCCAGAATGTTTATTGCAATGATTGTCCAGAATCCTCGCTATTGCCCTATTTAGAAGCCATGTTGCTTCACATTCTTGTTTGTTTTTTGCGATGGATGATCAGACAAAATTAATAATCTACGATCAGATTCTGGACTCACAAATATTATTTATTTCTATTGTGCTAAAAAATCTAAAAATGCAAAAAATTTAATAACTAATTAAAATTATAATTTTGAAATTTTATAATTTATTTAACTATGTTGTTAAAAATGGTGAATTCAGTATTCCTCTAAAACCTTGTTTGTGTGAAAATTCAAGATTTAATATATTGGAATGTTTTTACACATGATTTTTTTTATTACAAACATATTTTAAACCTATTGCATATCATAAAAAAAAATTTATTTCCCATTCTAGTTTTTCCTTTAATTATGCAATATATAGTAAAATTTTAAATTTATAATTTATCATAAAGATCAAAATTGTAACTTAAACTTATATACTAACTAATTATGCAGTAACATTGAAAATTTAATCAGTTGGAATATTTTTTTATAAATTTACAAATATTTTCAAATCAAATATTGTTAAAAAATAAATAAAATCTCTACATTTATTCTGCATTCATGCTTATTACTTTGCTTATATACTAAGACATGCAGACATAAAACTTTTGATGATAAAATTTGAATGCGATTTTTTTTTTATGAAGTTGTGAATGGCTATTTCAATGTTACTAATCAATTTAAGTGTAAATTTTTCATCCATTGGAATGCTTTTATGAACAATAAGACATTTTTATATATTTTCAAATACAAATAAATAAAATCTTTACATTTTTCCTTTACGTTCTTGTTTTCTTTTTAAAAAAAATTATTTATAACTTTACATTTTACTTTTAATATCTTTTATTTGGGTTTTTAATTTCTTTTGTTATCCAATGGGCAGATTCTACAAATCTGCTTTGAATAAATGAATCTTGAACATAACGAATCATGGGAAAATATGTAAACAAACTCGCTTTTCTCCCTATTTGCCCTGCTT
This sequence comes from Trichonephila clavata, assembly GCA_019973975.1. NCBI lineage: Eukaryota > Metazoa > Arthropoda > Arachnida > Araneae > Nephilidae > Trichonephila > Trichonephila clavata. The sequence continues at coordinate 73,307 of BMAO01025221.1, forward strand.
CCAGGTGGGTCCAAAAATTGTACCCTCTTTCAACCTGAAAAATGCTGGCTTGTCATGTGAAAGGGCCTAGAGAAGATTAATATTGGTATTTTGCCAGCAATTTTCATTCATTTAAACAGGGCTAATGGGGAGTGAGTGGTAGGTTTGGGGCACAATTGTGTTCTTTACTTTCTGGAGAACTCTTGTGTGCTTATTTATACATATATTAATATGTTTAAATTGTCGATGGAATAATTAGAGAAACTTACTTACTTTTTATGGAACAAAAAATATAATGCAATCACACTCATTAGGTGTTCTTAACACTTCAGCCAAAGCTTTAAAGTTCTTTTCAATCATGAAGTCTTATTGAAAATGAGTGCCTCATAGCTGTAGATTCTTTGACTAATATTATGCATCTACAAAAAAAAAAAAAAAAAAAAAAAAAAAAAAAAATTATGATTGTGTGATTCCATTTTAATTATTTTGTAAATTAGTGTACTAAATGTGAATGATATCTATTATTCATGAATATTTGTTTGAAAATCTTGCATTACTCTTGAGAGAATTACAGATATATATATATAACAAACGATTTAAAGTTGTTAAATGGTACAAATTTTAAATTATCATACTCTTGTAGAAATAATTTAAAAACTAAACTCAGTGGCATAACAGCCCATAGGGGACAATGCCTATTGTGTCCATCTCAATTTTCATTACCTTGTGCATTGAGGTGCATGGGCAGATTTCTAGTCAGGTGGTAACAGATAATCATAAGAAAAATATTCATATATAGTTACAAAGAACTCTTCTTTTTTTGTAGTTTTAAAGATTCTAAAGTATTCTTCCAAGAAGGTTAAATATTTCTATATTTAATACTTTATTTTAGACTCCTCAAACTGAAACAATGGCCACAGAAGAAAATTTGGAAGAAATGCCACAGGTAAGAATATTTGTTTCATATCAGAGTACTAACTGACAGCTAGGAATAATTTAATTTCTTTCAATTTCACAGTTAATGAAGAAGGTTTAAAATGAACCAAGCAATTATCGTTGGTCTTAATGAACCATCTCCATATCCCGTTCATGAACCAATAGTTGAAAAGAATTTAAGCAAATAACCTGATAATAATTTAATAAATTTTTTGGGATATAATGGGAGGGATTTTGAATATTTTAATTCTTAGTGCAAAAAAGTTCTTAATGCACATATCATGTATGAATAGAAAATAACTTTGTGTAAGATTTTCGTATGCATAGATTTTACATGTAGATTTTCTTTAAGTAGCTGTAATGTACCACTGTCTCTTACCACTTTGACATTTATTCTATTGAGTTTCATTACTTTTTTTTCGTGGATATAAACTTATAAATATTTATAAGTATCTTAGATTAAAAAGTATTAGATTATTGAAAATTAGTTTCATGTATATTTCAGATACTTTTTGAGAGTTTTATCTATTCATATATCATTTTAAAAGATGTTGCATATTGAAATCTACAATTTTTAAGGAAGAAAAATGACTCACTCGCACACCTCAATATCTCTGGAGTTATTAGATCTACAGACTGGAAATTTGGCAGGCATGTTCCTTTCATGGAGTACAGATCTTCTAAAAATGGATTTTATGAAAATAGACTCCGAAGGGGCATTGCAAGGAGTTAGGGGCGTTATAAAAATTTCTGTTTTGATCTATTAGACCCACATATTTAAAATTTGGTTAGCATGTATCTTTTGTTGAATAACCCACTAAAAAGGATTTTATGGAAATTAACTTCAATGAGAGAAGTGAGCAGTTAATGGGTCATTTTGTTAACAAAAATCCTGTTTTCGAACTGCTAAACTCACAGTAATGAAACTTGGTATGCATGTTTCTTTTGTTGAATAAAAATCCACCAAGAACATGTCTCAGAAATAGACACTCAAAGGGGGTACAGGGCTTATTGATAAAAACATTTACATTTTTGAACTCGGATTTAAAATTGAAACTTGGAAAGCCGGTTTATTTTGTTGAGTAGAGATCCACAAAAATGGGTTTTGTAGAAATCCACTTTGAGGGAGGGTGTTACAGGAGCTTAAAAGAAAATTCTACTTCAATTCTAGAAATTCAAATCCTGTCCTTTTTATATCAAGAGGTGTGAGTAATAATGTTTTTTCAATACATTTGAAGACTTAGATATCAGTAATTTATATATATAAGACATGGGCAAGTGGTGGGGCTTTCTTTAATGATCATATTTTAGTTGGTTGATGTAACTTGGATGGTACTGATGTGGCGGTCTTGTTGAATAGTAATCTCTTTTATTTCAAGTTTAAACACAAACACAGAATGGACGACACATAACATAGAAAAAACACAGCTCCAAAAGACACGTTTGTTATATATGACTAGGACAATAAGAGGGCAGGGTTTTCCAAAGTATTCCAGGCTATTATATGAAACGGTATCTGAAAGTTCACAACTCCTATGAATTGGATGGAGCTTATGATTGGTGGAAATATATCATACAATGATGCTTATGCAAGATTACTTTAAATTTGCTAAGATTCTAATTTCTACGAGACACTATTAAGATTAAATCCTGTCAGGTGGACAAGCCAGTTAATTATTTATTCGTGAGGCCCAAAGGGTTAGGACTATTGCAAATTAAAGTGGTTTAAGATTAAATTAAAAGGAATTATTACATATACAGTAATATTCATACGATATCGAGAGATACCTAGCGCAAAGCAGGCAGGTAATGGCTAGTATAATGTAATGTAACTTTTAAAAATTTCATCTTCATTTTATTTTTAAAATTACGTAAAAAAATCTCATTAAGATCTTTAAAACTTTAGAAAGAATTAATCAAGGTTTTATAAAATTTCAAATATAAGTTTTTAAGTAATGATTTTAAAAAATAAACTTTTCCATAAAAATCTAATTTAGCAGATAATTATTTCAAGACAATATTTATCATGTTGATTGTAGTATTTAAATACAGAGAATTTTAGAAAGTGGAAATTTCATCTATGTTTTATCAAAATTATATAAATTTTGTTAACTTTTTTTTCTTTTTTGCAGTTGAGTATTTTATTTTTCAAAAGATTTTTATTGATTTTTTTTCCTTTAAACTTTTTAATACAATCAAATTTGTTATTTTTCTTTCAACAGCAAACTGAAGATATGGATACAAATGAGGTAGTAGAGGGACTGCATGAAATAGAATTAACTGATATCACTAAAGAAGGCTTCCCTAAGGGTGCTCCTGATCAGTTCAAACTTCTACAGGTTCTTGGACAGGGATCTTTTGGGAAGGTAAATGTTAAATTTTGATACATTATTTGCTCTAAAAAGTTAATATAGCTACTTTTATACTTTTTGTCTGTAATATTCATTGAAATAGATTTATTTCCCCTTATTTAATATTTTGAGATTTTATTTTAGTACTTAAGAATGATTCTAATCTCTCCTCTTCCTTCCATTTGAAAATAATTAAGAATTTAATTTTTCCTTCTTTAAAAGTGCAGATGCAATTTTAAAAATTATGTGCTCTGTCGACTTAATTTTTAATTTTCGAAATTTTTCATTACCAGCTTAAAAAGGAAATAAGCCTTTCATGAATACTTATTTGTTGTAGTCTCTACTTAATTTAGGTTACTACAGTTATATTTAATAATTTTATAAATACATAGTTTTATCTGATCGAGTTCTAAATCTGCATCTGGAAAGATGAAACGATTTTCACTTCAATAATTTTAATGTTTAATTACATTCTTTTGGTTACTTGTGAAAATACTTTTCCTTTAAAAAAATTGCAATTTAATTACATTTTTTCCTAAACATTTGAAATGTTTTGTATTAAAATCCTTCAAATATTGGATTTTGTAATGGTTTTGAATAAATTTTATTATCAACAATAAATTTGAATATTTTATTAAAATTTTCAAAGCTCAATTATTTACTTTTTTTGCCATCAATTTTAAATTTCTGCACATTATCTTATTTGAATTTTTCTTCTGTTCAAGAACAAACATGATCACTCTTCAGAGATTTTAGACTGAGATATTGCATTTTTTTCACTTTATTTATCCAATGATTTCATTATAATTTATAGAGTGCTGTCATCATTTTCAGTGAAATAGAATTTAAAATTTTTTATATTGAGTCTATTTTTCAAATTATCTCTTAATTTAGGAAGCTAATAAATTCTGATTTTTTTTTATTTATGCACTCTTAGAAATGATTTTCCATTTCCATAAAAGTGAATTTTTTCTATCGTATTTATAGGTGTTTCTAGTAAAGAAAGTTGTGGGACCCGATTCTGGTAGCCTGTATGCCATGAAAGTTCTTAAAAAAGCAACTTTAAAAGGCATGTTCTTTTACACTTTTCTGGAAGCTGATATTTATTTAAGCTTATTCCTATAAATAATTCAATGTAAATTAAACTCCTACAAATAACCCTTTTTTATGTGCATGTTAACAGTCCATAAGTTGATTTATCATGTCCTTTCTTGTGTTTGGCTGGGTTATTTCTAAAGCAGTGTATTTTAAAAGAATATTCTTTTAATTAAAATTTTTTTTTATAGTTCGAGACAGAATGCGAACAAAAATGGAAAGGGACATTCTTGCTGACATTAGACACCCATTTATTGTGAAGTTGCATTATGGTATTTAAAAGCTCTTATTCATTTTTTTAGAAAGAAATTTGTAGTTTTTATTTTTCTTGTCTTCACGTTAATAGATTTATATTATTTCCGTACCATCTAAAAATGGTTGCATTGGGCCGAACTTATGGCTGTGGAGTTGTGAGTTTGAGTCCTGGGGCCACTGAAGGCCCATTATGTGGAGGGGTCTGGTGTAATGTGCAAGTTTGGAGAGTAAATGTATCAGCACAAGTTTGTCACTTAACCAAGGTTCAAAATTACAAGGTGGAATGTTGCCTTTGTGTTTCTTTAGTGTGTGATGTTAATCAAAAAATTAAATAAAAACCAGCAAATTAATGCACTTAAATTAAATAAAGTGGATCTAAAAATAGTTGACTGAAATAAGTGGCTGTAAAAAGTATTGTTAAAAAAGATGTGTGAACAAATTTAGTTTTGGAAATTGTATCACATAATTCATTGTTGTCCATCAGAAGTACTATTCCGTTTAAATGAATGCTTGAATTTGTGGTATATTACTTAAATTAATGTATCTTAACATGTAAATTTTCTTATTAATGAATTTTTTATACTGGTATCTAAAAATTTATTATGAACAATTTTGTTATTATTTATCTAAAAGTAATCTTTTCTCTGTCATAAATGTGGTTCCTGTGTTATTTTGTTTAAAAAATATATTAGTTAAAAATATCTTTTCTTGGTTCCAGTAGTATATTATTTTTTTAATATTCAAATTAATTTACTATGAAAAGATAATGGCGATAGTTTTTTAAAATTCAGTTGCTTACATTTTACACAATTTCTTTGGACAAAAATATTTTCTCTTTCAAACAATTTTGTAATGGTTTGAAATAATTACTGGGTACTCTTATGGATATTTCTTAATAATTGATTTGTTTTTCAGCTTTCCAAACAGAAGGTAAATTGTATTTAATTCTAGACTTTTTGAAAGGAGGGGATCTTTTTACTCGACTTAGCAAAGAAGTGAGCGCTTTCAACTTTTTTTATTCCCCAAATTTTTCAGTTTTTGAAATTTTTGTTTTTAGATGCTTCATTTTTTTGTTGAAAAAATAGATATAAAAATCAATTTTAGAAACAAGTTTATCAAAATGTATTTAAATTATTTACTAAAATATCTTGATTTTTTTCATAGTTCTTTGAATTTTATTTTTATTTTTCCTTTTATAGGTAATGTTTACTGAAGAAGATGTAAAGTTCTATTTGGCAGAACTAGCACTTGCTCTTGATCATTTGCATAGTCTTGGCATAATATACAGAGATTTAAAACCAGAAAAGTATGTTTGGGCTTGTATATGTTTTTAATTTCTGAAGTTGTAGAATGTAAAATGTTACTTAAATCATCATAGGAATGTACTGAAAAGACAAATCTTCCTAAAACTTAACTAATAATTTTTTATATCACAATGTATTTAGAGTTTAGTATCACTATTATCTCTTTCTCTTATTGTGACGATGTATATATTAAATATAATACTGAATTTTTTGTCATTTTAAGTGCCCTTATTTATGTATTGTTAAACATTCATAAGAAAACAATATATATACATGAAATTTATTTAACAGGCTCAGTCTCTTAGCAGTTTAAATTGGAGCCTTTTTATTCTTATAATGGCGATAATCATTACACTTACAATCAAACACTTTCTATTTATTTCAAACATTTATTATGTTGCTATAAAGTAAAAAATTTGGCAAGGTTTATAATAAACACCATTTTGAAATATTTCATAACTTATGAAACAAGAAAAAATGATTTGCTTTTTATAGTGTTTATAGATTTATCTGAATTACTTTTAATGAAAAATTATTATGACTTTCAAATTTGTCACAGTTAGCCTAATTTCCTTAATTTTACATTACTAATTTCAATTTGTTATAACTTTTGTATGACATAATGAATGGAGAAATGTGTGAATATATATATATATTACTGGCAAAGTATGAAATGCCAGCATTGTATAGAATGCCTGACATTTTTAGGCAAAGTATGAAATATGAGGTTTATTACATACTTTGCTTAGGCATTGTATAGAATTCCTTGGCATTCTATACAATGACCAAAGCTATTTAGGCAAAGTATGAAAAAAGGTTCATGATAAGGCTATTATATCAATGGAGTACATTCCTAAAAATACAAATGTTATTCTGATAAAATAACGAGACAGCCATTTAAGGAAAATGTACATAAAGGAAAATGAAAGTTGTACCAAACTAAATTTATGTCTTTCTCATTGAGAAAAACAAAATTTTCATGTAAAAAAAATAAATAAGAATTTAAAATTAACTTGTGTTGCAACATGGTAGGCTTATTGACATTTTGAATTACATTTTACACATTTTTCATGCAAAGACAATTCTTATGTTGGTACTTTATTTTACACATACATTTGACGAATTCTTGACCACTTTCATTGGACTGAGCAATTGCAACTGATGGGAGAGGAATTTCGTGGTTAGGAATATCTTTAATTCTAAGCAAGTTCTTAGCTCTCAAAGTATAAATTGTGATTTCACATATACTTATTTTAAAATTTCTTCAGAAATTCCAAGTTGATAGAAACCATACTATTTCCCACCCATTACAAGTGCCAATACATAGGCATTTGGAAAAAAATTACAGGTTTCTCTCAACATTACCTTTTTTTTAAAAATATAATTTTCTGTTTTTTTTTGGCAAGGCTCGCAAAGGTAAATGTACAGTATACTATCATGAAGTGAACCATTTTTGAATTTGGTTGAAAGTTTTTTCTGATTTCTATCACATTTTCGAGTGAGTGAGTGAATATTTACGTTGCACTGTTCAGCTACTCAAGGTCTATTGAAGACGTACCTCATAATATTGAACCGTGGTCAAGTGACGAGGACGTCACCTGAGCTGGCACTCCCTCTTCTAGATACCACACCACACCAATGGGAGGAAGCTTGAACTCTCGACAGATTTAACATGCATTGCTCCCCTACGCGACGGGTCTTCAGTGGTACTGGCTCAAACTATCGCGTCCTCACAATCCTGTGATGCAATACTGTATAGAAGTGGTTCCCAATCTTTTTATCTTCCTGATCAGTCAGCATTTTGTAATTTTGCCATGTTTGTCTGAGGGTTGGATGATGATTATTTTTATTTGATTGTTTGGATTTAATTGTATTTAAATATGCCTTCAGAATATAATTCAGTTGCAACAAAAAATGAGTATAAAGTGATCTTACATGAAATATAAAGTGATTTGTATGGAAGAGTAATACATAAGAGAGAAATACACACCAGTAGATAAAATAGAAATAATTTTTAATGCTCCTTGAGTGGCCCAAAACCATTTGATCCATTAACCTGGGGTTGGGGACCACTGCTGTATTGTACTGACGTCTTCTTTAACAGGTTAAATGAGTGTACTTTTATTTTCTACAAACATCATCTTAACTATTCAACAACCAATAGTCTCTGGACTCCTTACATTTTGGTATTTTGTACATCAGTTATTAACTTCTAGTATGTAATTTCAGTTCAGAAAATTTTTTTTCTTGCAGCATTAACTTGAATTTTGCCCAGTTGGTCATCAAATAGTTGTTTCATGTCTATAGACCAGGGGTCAGCAACCTTTTAGCTGTGGCATGTCAAACCAATCTACCAATATGATTTAGCCTATCACACAGTAGGTCATTTTTGAATCAATTCAGAAATTTGTTAAGTGATGCAAAGTGCCACTGAGAATTGTATCGTGTGGCATGCAGTACCATAAACTCCTTCTCCTACACCACAACTTGCTCCTCTGCTTTCACGCAGCAGAGGGAAAAAATTTTTTTTTGCTGAAATGTTTAAGTAACATTGGGGATTTTGGCACTGTATGTGTGTGCACCAAACAAACTGCAATGTTTAACTGACTAATTCTGAGCCTGAGGCAAGCATTAAAAGTTTCATGTCGTGCCACGCAATATCCGAAACGATTCGGAGATGTATTTCATAGTTTACCAGTTTCTCATTAGGCATTCTATAGAATGCCTAGGCAATGTGTGAAATAGGAATCATTTCATACATTGTCAGTAGTTTTAGGCATGCTATAGAATGCCAGATTTCATACTTTGCCGGTAACATATACACTGTCATGATCTTGTAATTTTTTCTATAAAAGCTGCATTTGGGACTTATTTTCAGGAAATGTCTTATTTTTATGCAAAATCATTTACAAGTATTCAAATATATCCATGTAATCTGAAACATTGTAAAGCTCACCACAGGTTATACATTGCTAAAGGAGGCCATTCAACTAGTGTTATGATGCTTTGAATTCCTTTGGTAATAACTCTAAGGGCAAATGCTTTCATATCAGTTTTGTGTAAAATAAATTATTTACTTTTCTGTCAGCAATCTATTTATGGAAGATATTTTTTAACTTTGGAAATGATCTACATTTTCTGATTTATTTATTCATTTCTCAACACCACCTCATCACTTATCGACTGAGGTTATTGTACTCTGATAGCCAATTTTCGACTGTTCAAAGATTCAATTTATTGCAGAAAGCTTTTAAATTCTTACTCCTAAAGTTTTTCACAATATTTATAATTTAATCGATAGAACTCCTATAATATTTCATAATTCTTTTCTTGTACTTGACAGAATAGCTTACTTTTTTACTTATCTTATAAGGTCATAATATTTTTCATTTAAAATTTGTTATTGAATCAAGTGCTAATCATATGATTCATATTCAGATATATTTGGCACCCATTTGGGTTGATAATTTTATCTAGGGTTTATTTTGGAGGTAAGACTTAAATTGGGGCAAGCATCATGAAAAATCTTGCCAGGGCTTACTTTTCAACTAGGGCCTCTTTTGAGAGGACAAGGATATTTGTTGTGACTTAAGAAAACTATTATTTTTCTTTTTCAATATTCCTTTTATATTGACTTTGACATACAGGATAAATGAGATTATTTACATTAAAGAATTAATGAGGCTATTTGCATGAAAGAACTAATATATCAACATGAGCTCTGTAAAGATACAATATTATGCATTTCTTTTCTTAACGTAAAAACACAACTACATTTAGAATATTCTAAAAACTAACTTAACTAGAATTCTGTTGCCAGATTCAAAGTGAATATTAACTATAAATATTAAATATCAAACAGGAAATGTTGAACTTATTAGGAGTAGCAACAATATTTATATTTGAAGCTATGTTTCAAAAATAAATCTTTGAAACTTGATGACATTTATTTCATTTTGATGGTATATCTATTTTTCTTTGGAATAAAAGTTAATCTTCATTTGAATTTTGGTTAATTACGTAACTTCTCAGAAATAATTCAATTCAATAAATGACTAAGTTTTAATTATTGTTTTCTTTACATTCTTATAAAGGTTTTATAATTTTTCATAATTTTTTTTCTTTATACTTTTGGAAGTGGGCATTTCAATACTTTTGGAATGATTTATTTTGCTTGTATCCTTAAAATTTTATAATGTGTGTTAATTTAATTAATTTGGGCTTTCATGTTCCCTTAAATAATACTTTTCATCTTTTTCTGCATAGCATTCTTCTTGATGCGGATGGACACATCAGTCTTACAGACTTTGGATTGTGTAAAGAAGCACTAAGTGATCAAAAAGCATATTCTTTCTGTGGTACAGTTGAATACATGGCACCTGAAGTTATTAATAGGAAGGGTCATACAACAGCTGCTGATTGGTGGTCTTTTGGAGTTTTGATGGTATGCATATTAAGTTAAAATCAGTTTTTATTTTATTCCAACTTTAATATGTTCAATAGTTATACATTTGACAAATAATACAGTTTTTAAATTGGATCATCTGGAAATATTGTACTTTTTGATAGAATTGAAAGAGCATGATTAGAATTTTTATCTTGATCTGATTATTTAATTTTTGTTTAGATATACTATGACTTTTTATTGAAAGTTATTTGTTGAAAATACATTTTTTTTAATACTTTAGTATTAGGTCATCAGCTGTATTCACCAAATCAAAAATCATAATATCATTGCTGTAATATTCATTAGTGAATAATAAAAAAAAAATATTCCAGCACATATTCAAACACAGAAAGATTTGTTTATATTTTGTGTAAACCCTTAGAGCAAAATTTTTACCACTTTATTGGTCACCAAGCTAATACATTCATATCATTTTTTTTATTCTCATTTTTAAAGAAACTGGAGGAGGAAGGAATTTTGAATAGTTTAAGAAAGACTGAAAGCCTATTGTAGTTTACATTCATAATTGTATCATTCCATTAACTAATGCATAGCATTTGTTGATGAGATGTTAAGGAGTGGCATATTTATTAAAAATGAAGCAAATGTGTTGTAATAGTTGCTTATGTGAACTTTAATTCATGATATACACCTAACTTTTTTTAAACATTATTTTGAAGTAACATGGTTCTCTAATATAATTCTTTTACATGGAATTTTTGATCTAGCACAAATCCCCACTCCCATCCTTTTTTTAAATTCTGACTGACAGTTGATTTATGCCCACATATGTGTGAGTGACTTGATCTACTTCATGGCTTGTTTACTTAGTGTTCTGTGGTTTATGAGGAATACCAATATTTTATAATTACTTTATTTTGTTGTACTTAAACTTAGACACAGCATTTTGTTCTTCAGTATAATTGTATTTTGTATAAAAGTGTTCAGTTTGTAGGATGCCATAAATAATTTCAATAAAGTTCTGAAAGTTGATGTTCAAATTATTTTTTTAAAAAAAATCTATGGTGAAATTTCCAGTATACTATGTGTAGATAATTTTTTTACTATTAAAAAGGTAATATTGTTGGAATCATGGTTGTTGTGGGTTTAAGATCTGGTTCTTGAAGATCAGCAGGGCCAAGATCCAAATATTTAAATGCTGTTTTTACTGCTTAATACTACCTCATTTATTCAACCATTCAATCAGGGTTTAATGGCAATATTTAAATTGTACAACATGAAGCAAATATTTAGACTCAGTGGAAGAAAGAAATTTGACCGTTGTGGAAGCATTGAGAAAGTTTGAGTAAGTTATATGTAGCAGGATATCAAGAATTATATAAACAGCTTGAGAAACCAGATAAATAAATAAATAGGTAAATAAAATTAAGCAGCTCCTAATAGCAGCTGTTATGTTGGAAAAGGGGTTGAAACTAGGAATACAGGTATGGGATTGCAACTGGCTGTAGAATCTCTTAAACATAATGTTGGTCTGTTGAAAAGCCGGTAATGGGCATTGAAGGTAATTTAGCATCATATGCTATTGTATCACACACTTTGATGCTAGGTCTTCTGGGTGTATGATTTTGCACAATATGAGTACTGACACAGACTTATTTCATTGTTGCACCTACACGGACTTGTTTCATTGTTGCACCTACACGGACTTGTTTCATTGTTGCACCTACACGGACTTGTTTCATTGTTGCACCTACACGGACTTGTTTCATTGCTGCACCTACACGGAGTGGCCGCAGTAGCCAAGTGGTCTAGGCATCAGATCGTGGCAAGCATGTCATGAGTTCGATCCCAGTATCACTGAAGACCTGCCGTGTAGGGGAGGGACGCACATTAAATCTGTCGAGAGCTCAAACGTCCTCCTGTTGGTGTGGTGTGGTAGTTAGAAGAGGGTGATGCCAGCTCAGGTGTCGTCCGCGTCACTTGACCATGGTTCAAAATTACACGGACCGTCCCCAAAAGCCCTCGTGTAGCTGAACAGTGGGACATTAATATTCAATCAATCAATCAAAGCACCTACATGGACTTGTTTCATTGTTGCACCTACGTTGACTTGTTTCAGTGTTGTATTTATCAAGACTGAAGAAATGGGACTCAGTGAAGATCTCTCATTGCCATTTTATGCTCCATGACCATCTGGCCTGATACCATTGCAATTTTTGGCAATAAAATGCAGTTAAAAGCTTTTATAATGATCTACATGTGTTTAGTTTCATTCCATCAAATAGGGTGGTTTTCTATAAAATGATTGACAGAGATTTCAACTGCCTGCAGCAGTGGCTGCTGGAACAGTGGATGCATGTTTCACAATACCTCAATCCTCTCTTGCCCAGTTCATCTGGGCCTCTTTGAGCCTGATGCTCATTTCTGATTCTTAATTTTTGTATTAAATTTTGTAAACTAAATGTAGTTTTAATTTTTTCAAAAAAATTGTTTATTTAAAGATGAAATTTGCTATACAAATTGTCAAAAATGAATCTCCGTATTGCTAAAATTTCTAAAAAGGATCTTTTAAGAATTGAATTTTTGCATATCCATTTTTTGTTTAGATCAATGTTTTTTATTTATTTTTACAGTTTGAAATGTTGACTGGAGCTTTGCCATTTCAAGGAGCCAATAGAAAAGAAACAATGATGCAGATTTTGAAGTAAGCATAAAAAAAATGCTCAAATTTTAATATAGTTTTTTAAAGTTTTTTTTTATTAGTAATTTTATTTTCCTTTGTGAAAAATCTTTATTTTAAGTACTTTTATATCAATGAATTTCTCATTGAAGTTTTTCATAAATATTTATGTATATAATCGTCAGGGAATTTATGTTTAAGTATTAATCTGTCATTCTATGTTTTATTGTTTTGAAATAAAAAAAATTACAGCTTGTTAATATTTAAATAAAAATTGAATATTTTTTATTTAATACAACAATAATTAATTTTCTTCCTTTACATATGGTGACATATGTTATGGTTAATTTGCATAAAGTGAATGCATAATTATATTGAAGTATATGTATAAATTTAAGTATCTAAATCCATCTGGTATAACTCTGGTGTAAATTTTAAAATTGTGCTATTATATATATGTATTTAACTTAAAAGAGACATTTTTTGTGGAGTCAATAGTTTTCAATTTTTAAAAATGCAAAATTTTATGGAAATACTTTATTTTAGTTCTACTTTTTGTTTACTTTGTATTGAAATTTTTCATTTTTCTTTAATCTTGAGTTAAATGCAAGTACATTTCGCTATATATATTTTGTAAGAGTTTCGTGAACAAGATGTTTTTTATTTTTAATTGAAAACATTAATTAATATTAAACATTTTATGTTAAAATTTTACAAATTTTGCTTTTAAAATATATGCTGAAAATTTTATGTTTATAGAGCAAAATTAGGAATGCCTCAATTTCTTAGTCCTGAAGCCCAAAGTTTATTACGTGCTCTTTTCAAAAGGAATCCTGCTAATAGATTAGGTAAGTTTTTTTTCTTTATATGTGGTTGTAATTTTTAAATAAATAGAAATAAAACAGAATTGTCATGCGACTATTGTCTATCTGACAAACATATTTTTTATATTCATAATCTAAATAGTTACATGAATTTTTTAAAAATATTGTTGGATTTTATTTTTACATTTGTATTATTCACACAGAGCAAATTTTTGTAGAATTATTTTCTCATCTTCATTTTGAGTCTTAAGGTTTGTGTTATGAATGTTTTTTTATTTATAAATGAGTATAATGGAAAAGTGGCTGAAGTACTGTGTTTTACAAGTGAAAAGAATAATCGATCTTTTTTCCCCCTCCAAGTTTCATTCAAATTTTCAATCATTCCTTCTAAGATTACAAATCTCTACCCTTAATTTCTGCATTTTGAACTTTACCATATCAAATATATATTTCAATGAATTATTTAATGAATTCTTTAATCTCTCTTCAATGTATTGTATCCTTTTTAGTTTACAATATTCATGCGTGTTAAAAATTTTATTCATAGAGAAACATTAATGGATCATTTTAAATATAATACTTTACATCTCTCTAAATTGGCGATCATTAATTTTCTCGAAATTATAAATTAAAACACTACAAATTGGGACTAGTTATGCAGTCATGATGAAAAATGTTTTTTTTTTATAAATAGTTAATTTCTACTTATGGTAACTGGGATGTCTGCAACAAAGAAAAAGGAACTATTTTTACACCAAATTTAAATGATTCTCACTTACTTATATTAAAAGCAATGAAATTAAAATTTTTATATTGAATTATCTGTATATTTATGTACTATTTAATGTAGAAAAATTCCATTTTAAATCACAAGTAAATCTGTAAAAGCAATAAATAATCAATAACTATTTTTCTACTTTCAAGGCATGTTTTCACCTTTAGGTACACTTTGCATAAAATCCACTGCATGTATAATTTTAAAATTTTCCAGAGTATTTGCAAACATAGCTATAAAAAAAGTGAAATAAAATTAAAAAATAAATTTATAAAATTAAATTTTTTTTTAAATTTAGTGATTTAAATTCCCTTTAAATTTTATGTAGAGATTGTGCTATATCTGAAATTTGTGAATGTTTATTTGAAAAGGAATTCATTCACTTTATTAAAAGTATGTGAATCTTGTATTATGCAAAATATTAGCACTATAGGTAAAGTAGGATTTGTGTAAAGTATACCAGAATCACCAAAAATTCATTTTGAGAAAATTGCAAATAAAGATATTTTCATCTATGATTTGTAAAAAATAATTTATAATACAATTTCAAGCTATACTATAATTTATTGGATTATTTTGCATGATTTTAGTTTTTAAATTGTAAATTTAAAATTCTAGATTATTTAGATGTCTTTTTAATTTCTTTCTCCTTACTTCATCATTACGCGTTATAAATGATTCACACAATCTTCCATTTAAAACACCAAAGTTTTACATCTATAAATTTTAGTATTTGCACTTCACTTTAGGATAATCATTACAGAATATTACTGCATCCCTTACACATATTTTGACTATTGTTATAATGATAACTAAGGAAATGTATCTGATGAATTTAAAGAGTTAATTTGGTATCTAGTTTAAATGGAACTCTGTTTTTAGATATTATAACAAAAACTATTTTCGTACTCATGCATATGAATATTTATATATTTTAAAGTAAAAACAACAGAGTTGTAAATGTATGGAATTATTCATGAGTATTCAAATGTTAAAAGTAAGCATTTAAGAAAAACAAAATATCTATTTTACAAACTATGTAATTTAGGATAATCCTCAAAATCCACTTTGTATTATATTCACTTGATTTATAATTTAAGAACTACAGTGAGTATTTATAATTGCAAACTAAACATAATTAACATTTAAAAAAAATTTCTTTTAAAATTTTGTAACTAATCATTTAAATTTTCATTAAATTTGAACGTTATTTGTATAGAAAAATTAGTATTTTACAATACATATTATATAAGAAATGAATTTTGATGAAAGTGTAACTGATTCATAGTTACATTGCGTTTGTTTACAATTTTAAAATTCAATTTTCTAGTGTTCTATTTATCTAATTCTCATAAATAATGCATCTATGAATGCTGCAAAGTGTCCTCGATTTTTTAAAAGTAAAATAAAAAAAATACAAAATGTGAAGCATTGTCACATCCCAGTTACCTCACTCAGTTTGTTAAATTTCATTCAAAACAGTTTTGAAAGTCCATGTATTGTAAATCATTCTTCCATTTGATTTTTGTATAAACTAAACTCAGTGGCATAACAGCCGATGAGGACCAAGGCCTGTGCCCATCTCAGTTTTCATGACCTTGGGCACTGAGAAGCATGAGCAAATGTTTTGGTCAGGTGCCCAGTCTGATGCAACCCCCCCCCCCAATGTTTAGTTCCCAAGCAAACTTGGTACACATTTGTCAACTAACTAAAGGAATGAAAGGTTGAGTTGATCTTGTCTAGCTCAGAGTTTGAACCCCAGACCTGTGGCGATAAGCTACTACTCAGCCACTGAGATTCAATTTTTGTATAGTTATACAAAATATTGTGCTAGTAAATAATTTAAAAAATCTGTTGTGTGGAAGTTATTTTTTCATAAATGCCCAAAGTGTAGTCTAAAATTATTTATTTCTCTGACATGTTTTGTTATAGTATGTTAAATATATATAACTTTGGTTGTGTAAAATGGCTCGAAGTCTCAAATCTATAATTGACAGAAGTTCAAAGTGTAGTGTATAATATGACAAATCATAAGAGGTTTTTTTTGTTACTTCAAAGTCTGCTTAGTTATTCAGAATTTATCAATTAGTTTAGAAATGAGTTAATGAAATTTACCTGTACAGCTATTCAGTGTCACATTTCAAACGTCAGCCTGTGAAAATTTAAGTTTCAAAGATTATATTTTCTGTTATTTTTCATTACACATATTTAAATATTTACATAGATGATTTTTTTAAAACAATCATGTTCAAATTAATTACAAAGTCTCAAACTAGGGAACTAATCTGTATTTATCTACTGGTTGAAGTATTTCTTTAATATTTTCAAAATCTTGGATGAATAGTCTAACAAATTATTCAATGAAATTTTATTTCAATTTTTAATAGCATCAGGTCCTAATGGTATAGAAGAAATGAAAGTCCACCCTTTCTTTGGAACAATAGATTGG
This sequence comes from Trichonephila clavata, assembly GCA_019973975.1. Taxonomy (NCBI): domain Eukaryota; kingdom Metazoa; phylum Arthropoda; class Arachnida; order Araneae; family Nephilidae; genus Trichonephila; species Trichonephila clavata. The sequence continues at coordinate 90,363 of BMAO01025221.1, forward strand.
CAAAAATTATATGATCGAGAGACAAAACCTCCATTTATCCCTGCCGTTTCTAGATCAGATCATACTGCTTATTTTGATAAAGAGTTTACAACTCGAACACCAGAAGGTATTTATACTATGTTTATTATTCATCTAAATGTTTGTACTGCAGTAGGCATATCAAATATCACATGAGAAAATATAAGTATTGAATAACAAGAAAGGAATGTACTTTTTGTTATACGTTCTGATAATTATCTGAATGTTATTATATCTGATGATGGCTTTTTTATGCAAAATCTAAGATCCTGAATTATTTAAAAAATTGTATACAAAGAAATTGAAGACGGAAAATCAATCATGTGAAAAGAAAACATTTCTTATTGAATCATTATCTTTAAACTTATAAAAAAATTCTCTTTCCCTTTAGATTTTGCTCAAGTTACAATAAATACACCAATTTTAAAATTTGTGTAGCTTTAAAATCATTTAACTCATTAGTTACATATTTATGAATATTCATTTAGTTTTATGTTATGGACACAAATCTCTATATAATTCATTACTTTGATTTTTTTTCATTATACTTGATTTTGATGGTAGTTATTTTCAACAGATATATTATTTTCTGAAATTATGTCTTCAGTCAAAGGTCTTATGTTTTTCTGCATATTTTATTGAATTTAAAAGCTCGTTATATACATACATGTGTATGTATATATAAGGTTCATTAAAATGAAACCTGGTCAGAGTGTCTAACTTTGCATTACACGAAAGGTGGCACCATCTATCTGCTGAGATACTGACAACATGCAACATTTGGCATGCAACACGTGCAACATTTGGCATCTCATAGCGACAATGTGGCTTCATGCCGAAGAGAAGATGGTCACACAAGTTGTCGTTCACTACTGAACATGCAGGCAAGTAACAAGGAACAACGAGGAGTGATTCAATTTTTAGCTGCAGAGGGAGTTGGAGGCTGTGAAATGCATCAATGGATGAAGGCTGCATATGGTGAGTAGTCTATGTGGGTGAAGTGTTGTGGAATGGTGCAAAAGATTCCTTGAGGGGCATGAGTTACTGCAAGACAATGCTCGACCTGGATAGGCTCATCATGTCATCACACTGGAAATAATTATGGAAATGAATGCTTTAGTCTTGGACAATCGCAGAATCATGGTGGATGAGACCCATCGGTTACTGGGTATTAGTATGGGCACCACTCGCACCATAATGCATCAACGCTTGAACTTTTGAAAAATTTGTGTGCAGTGGGTTCCCCACTAACTGACCGCCAAACAGTGCAATACTTGAATGGCATTGTCTTTGAGTCATGAGGAAGAATACTACTTTCTGTCCCAAATTGTCACTGGCGATGAAACATGGCGCCACTGATGACGAAACATGGTGTCATCATTTTAAACGGAAAAGCAAGCACCAGAGCAAGCAGTGAAAACGTGCAACTTCATTATCTCCAAATAAGTCAAAGGCCATGCACACCAGTTCTGTTAAGGTCATGATGTCCTTCTTTTTTGACCACTAGGGCCCACTGCTTGTCACGTTCCCAGAACGATGAACAACCATCAATGCTTAGTGTTATCAAGCAACTTAACTGGACCTTAGATGAGCCATCAAGTTGAAATGGCCAGGCATGTTGTCCAATGGCGTTATTCTCCTGCATGATAATGCCCACCTACACACTGCCAATGCAGTGAGGATGACATTGTAGCAGTTTCGGTGGGAAATGCTAGAACATCCAGTGTACAGTTTAGACCTATCATCATGTGATTTTCATGTTTTTGGACCTCTAAAATGAGCTATTTGAGTATAGATTCACAATGGATGATGAAGTGTGACTGGATCCAGGCCTGGATCCGACAGCAGTCTACTAGCTTCTTTAAAGATGGAATCTACTGGCTAGTGTCGCAATGGGATAAATATGCCAACAGTTTTGGCAACTATTTTTGAGTATGTGTATTGTGTATAACTACATTTTTGAGTCAATAAAATCATTACTGTTACTTTCCGATAGTGACCAGGTTTCATTTGTGAATGCCCCTTTTTATATATATTAAAGATTTATTTCTGCTATTTTTTTATATACTACCTTTGTGCGAGACATTTTTCATCTAGACTTTGGGATATATATTTACATATATTGTTTTGGAATCAGCTTGAATTTCTCTACAAGGTTATATTTTATTTATTTAAAATTATTTTTGTTCTTTATGACTATCTCAAATTATAGTTACTATTAATTGTTTTTAAAGGTTTATTTTAAAATAAAATTTTGTTTGATTTTGACTATTGCTATATGCATAACATTAATTGGAAAGTCTTTTTAACACTCTGTAAATGCATTACTCCTATATACAAAAAGCAAATATTAAAAATTAATATCATAATGCCCTAGTTATATTAATGAGGTGTTTTCTGCAATTGTGTGTGTGGAATGGCAGGGGGACTATAGGGACAAATATTGTTCACCTTTAAAAATAATTATAAACTAAAATTCATTTTGAGAAAATAGAATATGTATTTCCTACATTAATTGGAAAGAAACTTAATTTCCCATTTGTATTGCAAAAGTACAGTTGGTTTTGAGTGCACAATTAAATTTATTCTAAATTATACTGTTAAATTGAGAAATATTTTTTAAAAATTAAATTGTAAAATCTGTAAAATTTTAAATAATTACCAATTGGTAGCTTTAATTCAAATAGCATTTTTTAATAGATATTTGTAAGAATTAATCTCTTTGATAATATTACTTTATGAACTCAACGTTTGAACATCTGATTATTAATATTTATGTATTTTAAATATAGATCAGAAGTTTTGTTTGGAATTGGAAACTTCATGATGGTATTAAGTCTCTTGGTGTTGTTATTAACTGTCATTTTGTATGAAGATAATGTACGAATATTCAAATGGATGAATTGTCAAAGTTTTCCTAAACTAAAGAACCTCTATTAAATTACAAATTATTTTACAAAAGAACTAAACTGTTTTAATTTTGATATTCCTGATAATCTTGTGAACATTTATTAAATGAATGTTCAGGATTTACTACTACTACTGTGATATAATGTTATCGAATTATGTTAAATTTAAAAAGAGTGAGTATTTTGTTATCATACCTTATATTTTTACGGTAAATGTTGCTGGCCATTGTGAAAGAATTTTTAAAATGCTTTTTTGTTAATAATACTTGAGTTTGTGTCATACAAAACATTTAACATTTTTGTTTCATTTGTTTTATTGTCATTACTGATTTTGTACAATTTTAAACAGCATATTTCCATGGGATATATATGCCAGTCACCAGTTGATATTGACTATGTGATAATGGATGTTAAACTAAGGATTACCTTGTAATTTGTATAATCTGTTTTTAAAACTGTGTTGCATTTTTGCTTTATCATTTTTATTTTTTTGATTGTAAATTCTTTTCTTTGTTAGATTCACCTGGTTGCCCACCTAGTGCCACAGCTCATGAACTCTTTAGAGGATTCAGTTTTATTGCTCCTAGTCTTGATGAAAATTGTGCCAAGAATAATGAAAATCAAAAGAATCAAGTAAGGAAATATGATTTGTTTTTTACGTGAAACAACAATTTATTAAATTGAAATAAGTTTCGCACACAAAAATACTGATTTTTACTGAACTCAAAAATTACACCACATTTTATTTTATCTTGTGTTAAAAATTTATTTTAATCAGATTTCTATGTGATGATATAACATAATTCATAAATTGAACATTGAAATTTGAATATTAATTTGAAAGACTTTTTTTACAGTGGCATTTTAAAATATGCAGTTTACTTTGGTATAGATTAATTACTATGATTATTTTATATTGCTGTAACTTGGTTATAACTGTTAATTAAAGCCACTTATTCATTTTTATTTAATAGAATTTAAATTGTTTTCAAGAAAATTGATAATTTTTTAAAAAAATCTCTTGATAAGGGACTATGTGTATAAAGTTGAGATTATGCATTGAAATATGATTGTGTATATATATAGAAGAAATAATATCTTTTGCTATGTTTTCTCACCTGTAGATTTATAAAGAATATTTTCCATGTGCATAGTATTTTTTATATTGTAAGCTCTAATATAGAATCTGGTTCTGAAATAATTTCTATGTTCTGATTTAAAAGTTATATCAAGATGAGAATAATTTTGATCCTGGATGATGATTTTCTTTCACAGTTGATATTGAAAACTCATTTATTATATTTATTAAATAAAAATAAAATAATCATGTCTGTAGCTATGCAAAGTGTGAGATATGGTAATATATGATTGGTACATGAGCTTATGTTTATAAACATACATATTTTATAGGATATTTTTTTCTTTACATGTCACCTTATGAAGTGAATTGTATTTCATATATTCAATATGCCTATTCATTTTGTTATATGCCCAATGCTTTATACAAGTACCCATTACATTCAAATTCTTAAGCTCTGCAGTAGCCAGTTATATTTATTTAAGAGTATTTTAAATGTATATTATTTGGCTATAAATTTTCTATCTTGTTCAGCGACTATTGTTAGATTCGTATTATTGCATCCCCCCCCCCTATTACATATTATGCCATTCTCAATAAAAAATTGCTTATTAGCATTTGTATTTCGTTATCCATAATTTCATGAAGAAATGAGTGAAATTAAACTTAAATTGTTAAAAATTTAGATAAGGTTAAGTTATTTAAATTATGGCTCTCTTTAGTCACATGTGCGAAATATTTGTTCATTGTAATTGTCTGCTTTTTTACATATCAAATACATTTTTGTATTTACTAGAATTCATTAAATAATGACTTTGTTTATTATATAACAGAAAATTCTTTACTTGATCTTGTGACAGTTTTGAACAGAGGGGGGAACACATCATTACACACTTATTACTTTATGAATAAACTTATTTTGAATAAGAGAAATGTTTTTTTAAAAAAAATTATTTTAATTTGTTCATTTTTTTAATTCATCAGTATGTAATGCTTTTTGAAATTTTAATTTAATTTCAATAAACCACATTTATTTTGAAGTTACTTGTTGATACCCTAAGTCTATTTTGATGTATTTTTTTCTTGTATTTTTTTATTAAGAAAAAAAATTGCATAAATTTTATAACACTGGACATTTTATTTTTTAATATTAGTTAGTATTTTTAATTCAGTAACTTTTGATTTGAACAGTTAAGTGCCAATTTGTGTGTCATCCTTGATAATTCTTTGTTTGACAACTATGAGTGGTCTAGTGGTCAAGGTAATCAACTCATGGCCGGTGTCATGGGCCTTGTAGTGTTGAAGACCTATTGTGTAGGGGGAAGGGGGTAATGCACATCAAATCCGTTGAAGTGCAAACATCCTCCTTTTAGGGTGCTAGCTCAGGTTTCCTCCTCGTCACTTGAACCTTCTCAGTTCAAAATTACAAGATCCGTTGCCAAAAACCTTTGAGTAGTTGAATAGTGCAACGTTAAGTAATGAAACCTTATCAATAACCAGTTTCAAGGGTTGGCAAAACGGGGCTTTTTGCATAGGTGGTTGTTGCTCTTCAGACTTTTGTTTCTATGTATTTTAAGATAAATATTTTTCTTAAAATTGCTCCCCCACCTTTTTTTTTTTTGTAATTATGTAATGAAAAAATATACTGGCATTTTACATAAATATTTACAGATTTGACTGACTTAGGACTGTTACTTCTGTATTATATTGTTTTCCATTGACAAAGTTTATCCAGAATCAATGAAAACATTACTATTAGCTTTAAAGCAATAAAAGTAAAATTTTTTGGTAAAAAGCACTCCTTGAAGTGATTTCTGGCAATGTATACTTATTTGCATAAATGAGTTCAGGAATGAATGAACAAAAGAAACACATAAATCCCAAAAGAAGTGACAGAAATATTCTGCATTTCATGACATGCTTAAGAGTTAATAAAAAGTGTTTGAAATGACTTTTATGTGGCAGAGCAATCAGATGTAGTTTTAATTATTATAAACAGGAAATTCTAAAATAAACTGCAATATTATTAGTAAGGAAATCTTTTTTCAGAAGCTTGAAATTTTGATCCTCAACTTGATTTTTCGACAATGGTTATTGCACAGAGCCACAGAAATAAAAGTATTTTTGAAACCATTTAATTTTTAAAGGAATGTGACCACTACTGGAGCTTTCTTCTCTTTTTCTCCTATGCAAGCAAATGCATATAAATGGCTCTTTGATATTTTAGTTACCTTGTTTTACTATTTGCTTGGCTCTTCTCTCTCATAAGTTTGCCAACCTTGGCTTATTGTATGGTTTTTTTTATCCATTTCATAAAACATTTATTTGAAGTTTATATCATTAAATCATTTATTACATTCTTTTGTAATTTTATAATAAGCATCTCATTCAATAAATTCTTGAATTTTTTAAAAGAAAATTGAATTGTCATTATACTGTTATTGTTTGCTGTATTAATGCAAAGTTATGATTACAATATTGAAATAAAAAAGCATTAAAAAGAAACGTACCTCTTATGTCTAGTTATATGTGTGAATTTGTATTGTTTACTTAAAATAGTATTGTCATTTGTACTATCTTTATAAATTCATTGTTTTGCAAGCTTTTTGATGCTGAAAGCTTGAATACTTCATATATTTAATGTGTTCATCCCTTTTTGAAGGTAATGATTTATATTTGATGTTTCCTTTTCTTTTTTTAGAAACCAGAAAGAAGTTTCAAAGTAAAAAAATTTATAACTAATGAATATGAATTTAAAGAAGATTTAGGTAAAGGTTCATATTCTTTGTGTAAAAGATGTATATATAAAGAAAATGGAAAAGAATATGCAGTTAAGGTGAGGTGTCTGGAGAATTTGTAAGTTATTTTCTCTTAAGAGAATATAATTGCCTATTGCAAAAATGATTTATTTTGCCTTTAAATACTAAAACGATTTGGTTTATCTTAACCCCTTAACAATCGGATAATTTTGAAGAAAACGGTCCTAAAAATGCCTATTTTTTTATTCAAGAAAATTATGTAAAATTAAGTACATGTTCAAAAAAGTATTCATTTTTTATTTTTGGATTAATTTTTAGCTTGAAATACGAAATTTAATTTTTTAAGTAAAGCAAACATTTAGGGTTATAATCACTGAATGTTGGCTTTCCAACAAAGAGGGAAAATTTTAAAAAACGTGTTTTAAACATTAAATGAATTTTATGACACTTTTGCATAATATAAATAAACATTAGTAATTTTTTTTGTGAAATAAGATTCAAAACATGAGGTGCAAAGGCCAAAATCACAAACTGGACAGTAGTACTGAGTTTCCTTTCTGGATCTCTTATCTACTAAAAATAAACGAACATCAAATGTGATTTTTTGCCTCCTTGTTTTTTATAAATAAGGTACTAGTTCAAAATAGTTTGATCTAACAAATAAAAAAATATTTTCTTACAGTACTTCTTACCTCGTTTTCGAGTAATTCAGTAATCTCCAATATATTGGTCAACAATGTCTACTGCTCCGATATTGTTATTGTTGTCAGTGACAAAAAAGTACTAAAAGTACAATCCGATTTACTCTTCCTGACTAACTGTATAATGTATACATTATTAAAAAATATATTTATTTTTTATCAGTTTTTTTTCAGAATTTTTACCCACATGTTTTTACGAAGAGCGCAACTGAGTATGTGACCCAAGATTAAAAAACCGTATTGCTAATATATGTTTGTTGTGTTCACATTTAGTTTAAAAAAAAATAATAATCACTAAACACGTTAAAAATAATCTGGTGCTGCCATCTGGTGTTTTGATTAAGAAAAAAAAACAATATTCCGGGCTTAAGAAATAGATTGTTTCAAGCTTTTATGGCAAGTTACTTTTCAACACTCCAGCCCGGAAATATCATGGGCACGAGGAATAGAGAGGGAAATTTCACCTCGTGAATTTGACGGGAGCGAGAGGCAAGGGGTTAAATGATTTAAAAGATAAATCACATTATTTAAGAGTATTTTTTTAAATTTGTTTTATTTTTTAATTAAAATTCACCTTTTTTGTATTTTATATTTTCATGAACTTCTCACTTATATCAAATAAAGTGAATGTTATTTTTAAAGTCTATATTTAGATTATATTAAGATATATAGCCATAAACAAATTTTTAAGTTTAAAATTTTTAATTGCAAAACACTACTATTCTAATTTTGAGAGGAATACAATGCAATTTATAACCTTTATATAGTTGAACTGAATGCAATTTGTAAGTAAGGATATGAAGGAAAATGAATTGTGCTATGTGATTTGATTTCTTGTACTAATACATTTTTCCAACATTATAAAGGCAATTTAAAATTAATAGAATCTTTATAGCAAGATTCTACAAAATATATGGGATAATAATTTGTTAAAGAAAAAAATTCATTTTAAAGAAGAGGCATTTTCTGAAACCTATGAAAATTATAAAATAACTTTAAATATGTTACTTTAAGTAGTTTATTTTTAACTAATGCATAACTATGCATTAGGCTTTTTTTCTCCCTGTTTAGAGAGTCATTAACTGACATATCAATTTAATTAATCAATTTAATTAAAAATCTTAATTTTTTTCAGTAACTTATTATAAAAAATGTCCCAAATATATTTTAAGTTTTTTTTTTTGAATGTGCTAAGTTTACTTCAAAAATTTCAGAAATTGCTTATTGTACGTAGTATAAAATTGTGTAATTGTATTTAAATTTCAGTTGTAAAATTTAAAAGTATTTTTTAATGATTTGCAATTATTTTAGATAATTGACAAATCCAAAAGGGATTGTGATGAAGAAGTTGAAATTTTATTGAGATATGGACAGCATCCAAACATTGTTACTTTGTATGATGTAAGTTATATTTTTGTAAAATTATGTGGTTTCTATAAAAAAGGCTAAACTGAACTATAGTTTTCCAACCTAATGTGTGACATGTATTTCTATATATGCACACAATATATATACATTTTTAAAAAAAATATTCTTTTTTTTTATTGAAGCCTTCAAATATTTTCATGATTGTTCAAATATGTGTTCTATAAAAGTTGTAATAAGTTAATATAAATAATTTGTGGTTTTAAAGAAAATAATATTTAATTAACTCTTTTATCTTAATAAATCTAACTGAAAAATTTCAAAGTGCTTAAATTTAAACAGAATTAATTCCTATTTTGAAATTTAAAATTCATAAAAATATCACTGAGTTTTTTAAAATAATTTGTAATGACAACAGAAATTCTAAATAAAATGTAGTTGACTAAAAGAACTACTCTTTATTAGAATTTAAATTAACACATTTTAAATAACAATTTGGAAGTGTTTCTGAACATCAAGTTTTATATTAGCCTTTTTTTATGATTTCAATATTTTTATAATAACCATAAATTTTTTTAAAGGTATATGAAGATGCCACCTCAGTGTACCTCATAATGGAATTATTGCATGGTGGAGAGTTACTAGATAAAATTTTAAGTAAAAAATACTTCAATGAAAGAGAAGCAAATGCTGTCTTAGAAGTAATTGCTAAAACTATTAAATATCTTCATGACAATGGGGTAAGTATAAAAAAATTGCTGTTTGACCTTTATTAGAAATATTTTCAGCTTTTATGAGTTAGAATTTGTTTGTATTTTTTAAAGAAGTTTATTGGTAGTGTATGTGGTTCATAAAAGAAATAAATGAACTTTTTAAAGTTTTTAATTATTTGTTTTGTTACAATAATTGATAAATTTATGCATACATATGAATTGCTTTAACTTGTTGGGTTGTTTCAAAAGTAACTTAATATTGTACATTTCCTTATTATAGTTAGCTAGTGATATACTTATATGTGTGAGAATTAAGTTTTTAATTTTATCTCAGAATCAATCCACATTTATTTTTGACATTTGTTAAATTTGTCCCTTCCTTCATGCATTTTTTGGAATTGTACGCATTAGAAATGCAATTTTTAAAAATTTCTTAAAATATATTAAAAAAAAGTGTATTTGTGAAATATGTTGAAAATTCGTATATATCTCTGTAAGATCCTGTAGTATTCATTTTTAAGGTGGAGATATTGTCATTTTTTTTTTTGTTTTCTTTGTAATGGAGATATGATAGTATGTTGCTTTGGAAACTATTATTACTTGTTATCTTCCTGATGAGTGACTTCAAATTTATACTGATATTTCTCCTTTGGACATCACCCAGGGCACTGGTGTTAGCATTTTCTGTGACCTATATTCTTTTTACCTTTTTGTTGGTTCTCATTTGGCCCACTATGGCAGCGAAGTCAAGGCCATCCATTAAGCCTTTCTACACTTTTTTGCCTGTATCTCCCCTCCTGATAAGGATGTAATTTTATCAGACTGAAGTTCTGCCCATGCATCTTAATGTTAATGCAGATAAAACTAAATACATGCCTGTGACAAAAGCAGTGAGCCCTGTGGCCCTTCAAGGTGGAAATCTTAAAGTCGAACTGGTTGACAGTTTTACATATCTGGGTTCCAATGTTAACTCTTGTAATGACATAGGCTTTGAACTAAAAAGAAGAATTCTTGCTGCTAATCACTGCTTTATAACCTTGGAACTTTTTTAAAATCGAAATTGATAAAAAGATCTACAAAAATTATTTTGTATAAAACTATTATAAGACCTGTTCTCACCTATGGATGTGAAACCTGGACTCTAACAAAGACCCAGACAAATCAACTTGTTATTTTTGAAAGGAAAGTCCCGAGGAAGATCTTTGGGGCTGTGAATGATAACGGAATTTGGAGACACAGGTACAACTTTGAACTCAACAGACTCTTTAAGGAAGCTGACATCGTCAACTACATCAAAATATGCCGCTTGAGTTTCGCGGGACATGTCTGTCGAATGGATCCCTCATCTATGACATCAAAAATCTTTAATTATAAACCCATCTCGAACAGACCCAGAGGGAGACCCAAGCTGAGATGGACTGATTGTGTGGAAGAAGATTTTAAAGTGCTGAAAGTGACCAATTGGAGAACTGTCGCCTCCCGGAGGACAAGATGGAGGGATGTTCTGAGGAAAGCCTTGACCCACCCCGGGCTGTCGTGCTAAAGAAGAAGAAGTTCTGCCCTTCAGGCCTTGGCAAATAAACTAGAAAAACAGTTCCCAAGTCCAGAGCTGTAGGGAGCTTCTGAGCAGAATTCAGACAAATGTTGCTTTCCAGTAGCTGCCATCTCATTGTGGTCTTTGGGGGAAATGAGATGACAGACCTCATAGCAAAAAGAGGCACAGATATTCTCCAAAGGTCTTCCAAAAACCTACCTCTTAACTCTGTTAAACTTGAAATTAATAGGATCTATAAAGAATGCTTTTGTAGTGCAAGCTATCAGTGCTACTAAAAAAACAATCTTGGAGGGTGTTAATAAAATTTTAGCTGTGTCTTGGACTCTCCTTGTGCTACTGATGTAGCTGAGTTTAGATTATTGATTGGACATGACTGCCTTTTTGTTCATTTGTTTCACTTTATTTTAATGGTCCCACCTTTATTGTTTTGTGTTATTCTGGACAAGTCATGGATGCTGCTCCTTTAGACGTGTGCTCTGTACTTATGATTGGACTGTTTTAAAAAAGAATTGGAAAGCTCACATTGCCTAATGACTTGTTGGTCAATGTCCATGCATTTGATAAATAAATGATAGCATGTAGATATCTGTTGGGAATTAATTTATTCTGTATGTATTGTAAGAACTTACAAAAAAAAAAAATGTATATCATTTTAAGAAGATATTCTATAATTCTGTGATATTCTGTCTTATTCTATAATTCTGTCTTATTCTATAATTCTGTGATATTCTGTCTTATTCTATAATTCTGTCTTATTCTATAATCCTGTCTTATTCTATAATCCTGTCTTATTCTATAATCCTGTCTTATTCTATACTCCTGTCTTATTCTCATAATTAGTTGCTAATACCTACTTAAACCGTTGGGTGCACTAATATATATGCATGTTGATGCATACATATACAATATTTATCAGTTTTACTTTTGCCAAAACCACAATAAAGAATGCTTAATTTTCTGTTCTGATAAAGTTAAATGTGTTTATGAATATTCCAGTGTTTCAATAAATTAAAAGCTAAATTAACTTTATTTCTAAAAGTCAATGCATTATTTGTATGTATCATTAATGTTTGATGGATTATGTACTTTAGGAATTATCACTTCCTTAATGTGATAGATAAATTTTTAGTTGCATTAAAAGGAGTTATTTAAGCAGTTGTAGACATGTAATCTTTAAATATTTATCTAGGTTGTCCACAGAGATTTGAAACCATCTAACATAATGTATGCAGATCAATCAGGAAATCCAGAATCTTTGCGGATCTGTGATTTTGGTTTTGCCAAACAGATTCGTGCAGAAAATGGTCTACTGATGACTCCGTGCTACACTGCTAACTTTGTTGCCCCCGAGGTTCTAAAAAAGCAAGGTTATGATGAAGCTTGTGATATATGGAGTATGGGTGTTTTGCTGTACACCATGCTTGCTGGGTAGGTTCTTTTGTGTTGTACAGTGTTTTTATTTTTATTGCACATTTTATGTGTAAACATCTTATAATTAATATTTTCTTAACACACTATGCATATTATATTAATTGTTTTACAGCAATTTTGACTATTTATTCTAGAGAGAAATATAGACTTTAATACAAAAGGTATGAGGTAGGATCCAAAAGTTTGGGGACTATGGTTACCTATGAGGGACAAAGCATGTAGTTACATGTACACTATTTAAAATGCATTCAACCATCTCTTGTCTTTGTTCAGAATAGTTTCACCCATGTTGTGATTCAAACTGCAAGTACAGACATTCTGTTCTTAGATTGTCATATTTGTTCGGGGATAAGACATAACTTTCAAGAACAATGCTGTAACTAAATTTTGTCAAGTGTTTGGGTAAAACACCTGTAAAGACTAGAAAAGCTAAGAAAGGCGTGCAGTGATTCTATGATAAGATAGAAGGTGTATAAGTTATATCAGCATTTTAAGGAGGAACAAGAATCCATCATAGATGATGAACACTATAGCTGACCTGCTACTTCATGGATTGAGTAAAATTTTAATTTGGTATATCTGTGTATTTTGCAAAGATTGTTCCAAACCTCTTGAGAATATTGCTATGAGCAAAGACTGGGTACCAGTGTATTTTGATGAGTGATCTTAATATGTATTGAGTGTCTAAGCAAATTGTTCATTTTTTGACCTCTGAACAAAAGGTAGAACAAATGTGAATATTGAGTGAATTAATTGACAAAGCTAATAAAGATTATATATATATATATAAAACAAGAGATCATGATAGCTTTAACAGGATCATAATTGGCACTTTTTTGTTCAGCTAAAACAGGCTACTTCATGGACATCATCCTCCTCAGTATAATTGAAAACATTCTGGAAAAATCACGGCAATGTAAGAGTCATAATGGAGATATTTTTTATTATGAAGGAACTGCTCACTCACAGAATCTATTTTTTGGGGGCAGAACAGGGATCATCATCTAGACATTATGCATAGTTTGAGGGAGTCAGTTTGTTGTAAACAGCCCCATATGTGCCAAAGTGGACTATGTAGCCTTCTGCATAGTAATGCATGTGCACATTTGTCCCAAATAGCCACAGAGTCCCTTTTTAAAACTGATACTGATGTGCTTTCTTATCCTACCTTGTTTCCATCTTTGGAAAAAAAATCGCCAGAATAGCATTTTGTGTTACTTGAGGTAAAAGCAGCATCACAGGAATAGGTGGTTGTGACTGATGGTTTTCAGTAGTGTTTTAACAGATTGTACCAGTGTTGGCAAGGGTGTGTTACTCAAAGGAATTACTTTGAAGGTGATTGTGTTTTGGTATTTTAAAATCTTCAAGGTAATGACTTGTATGCCTGGTCCTTGAGTTTGTAAATTCTACCATGTACTCAAGTTTACTTTATATTTGTGTACAATAGACTTTTAAACATCTTTTTCATTTTTAAATTCTGAACCAAATTGGTTCTAAAATGGAACATTAGCTAGTTTCCTCTCAAATCAAGATCTGATTATCAATTTTGTACGTGCATCAATGCTTTATCAGGTACATGATGTATTAACTCTTATGCTGTTATGAAGAGTTCTGTTTGTATGGTCTATATTTCAAAGCTGTTATAATAATCAGAAATGCTTCTTTTTATTTTCCTCATTATATGCTATTTATTTTTAATACTTTTAAAGAACGATTATTAGATTACTTTTGTGGCCGTAGTAGCCAAGTGGTCTAGGCATCGGATCATGGCTAGCGTGATGAGTTCCATCCCAGTACCACTAAAGACCCGCTGTGTTGGGGAGCGATGCACGTTAAATCTGTCGAGAGCTCAAACGTCCTCCCGTTGGTGTGGTGTGGTAGTTAGGAGAGGGGGTGCTAGCTCAGGTGTCGTCCGCATCACTTGACCATGGTTCAAAATTACGTGGACCATCGCCAAAAGCCCTCGTGTTGCTAAGCAGTGCGACGTTAATATTCATTCTCTCACTCACTATTAGATCACTTTGAGTTTGTCAACATATCGTACAAAGTTTGTATAATGTGTATTCACTGATACAAAAATACTAATGGCACCACATAAATTAAACCTAAAAAATGTATTTCTCAAAATTAATCAACAAGATCATTAGTCTTGTAAGTTCTATTTTTGTTTTATTTTTAATTGCTTTTGTCAGGGCTTAAAGTCCTCATGTTGGCATAGGGGGAATTTTGAAAAATGTTATCACTTGAATGTGCCTGTGTGGTTGAAAGTGCAATACTATGGCTGTTTAGAAAGCAACTGTCAAGGCTTATTGTTTGTGAATTTTAAGCATACTATTTAAAAATATGTGAATATCGATTATTGCTTAAATGTTCTACACACTTTTGACACCTGCATAAAATTTTAAGAGTTAAGATAAATTTATCTGTACAATTTGGATACTAAATTTTTTTATTTCTTTTATCTTTGTTTTTGATTTATGTCATAATTTATATTTGTAAATTGTGATTTTTTAATGAAGCATCTCATTAATTTGTCACATAGTTAGCAATGAAATAGTAGTATGTAAACTTCCAGTTTTTTTTTTTGACTGTCATCATAGCTTCTTTACTAAAGAATTATCCACTTTGTATCTTTAAAAAATAAGAATTAACTACATTATGAAGTTACTGTTTTTCATTTGAAAAATTGCTATCTTAACCTCCATTTAAAATTTTTTTAGTAGAGTCTTTAAAATTTTTCTTAATAAATTGTTATTTATCTTGTTCTTTAAAGATTAGCAGGCTATTCTGAAGAAAGTAACTGCCTTGACAGCCAAATCAAAACACGAAATTAGAAGTTCAAGTGTCAGTTTGTTGGCAAATATATTGATATAACATACCTAATATCTGAATGAAACTACAAGCTACTTTTATATCTTTTACTATCATGATTTATGATTTACTGAAGTTTTCTCATTGTATAAAGATGAATATGATTTATAAATTTACTGCTTGCTTGATTTAGTTTATAATTTGTAATGCAATGTTAGTTGCTGGTTATTTTTTAAATGTGTATAATTTTGAAAATTGCAAATTGAAATAATTTTTTTAACTATGCATTGTTTATTGTACTAAATCAATGAAAAATGGTACTTTTTTTTCTTTAATAGATTTTTCTGTGCTAGCTTTATTAAATTGTTTTATGATAATTTGTTTAAACATTGTAAAATATAGATGTGATTATAAAATATGCTAATCTTAAATTAATACATAGAAATAATTAAAAGATATCTTTTATTTTGTTTTAGTTAAATGTAGAACATTTTTTTTCACATATAAGTTTAATTTATGTTAAGTATTAATTTTCTTCTGTTGTAGACATACTCCATTTGCATATGGTCCAACAGACAAGACTAGTGAAATATTGACAAGAATTGGTGAAGCACGTTTTGATTTAACTTCTGGAAATTGGGCTAATATTACTACAGCTGCAAAAGTGAGTGCTTTTTTGTAAAGAGACATTGCTTAAGAAAAAATAAAAATATTTACTTTAAAATGTATACTGTACATGCTAAATAATATTATACATACTATTTTAAATGACCAGGATTACCATAGTCATGATCACAAACACATGGTTGTCATTATTGTGAGTTTGAGTCCTTACACCACATAAGACCTGTTGGGTAGAGGAACTGACTGATGCACATCCTATCGAAGCTGAAAGTACTATGTTGATGTGGTGTGGAAATTAAGTGAGTGAATGCAAGCTCAGGTGTCATTCTCGTCACTTGACTGAGGCTCCAATGGTGGCAGTCTAGGTCACCATTGGGGAATCCATCAATGGTTTGCACCTTAATACTATTTACTATACTATATTATGAAGCCCAGTGGCTGAATGGTAGCATTTCGCACTTCCACGCCACAGGTTTGGGGTTCAACCCCAGGGCTGGTCAAAGTCGACTCAGCCTTTCATCCCTTCAGTAGACCAATAAATGGGTTCCAAGCTTGCTTGGGAACTACTTACTGGGAGTTTTGCATCAGGCTTCATCTGACCAGAACATCTGCATATGCACCTTTAGTGCCTAGGGTCATGAAAATTGAGATGGGTACAGTAGTCCTTACCCCTCATGGATTGTTGCCCTACTGAGTTTAGTTTATATTATATTGTACTATATTTGCATTGTAAAGGAATTTAAATATTAAAGACTTTCTAATACATTTTTGTTTGCAATGAACTTTATGTTTGTAATTTATAATGGTACTTTAAATTATTTGAATAAATTTAGTGATATCCAAAGGGAAAAATCTAGAAAAGAATTTAATGCAAATTATTTCCAATCTGTGGGTATGTTGGTATCAATTATTTTATTTTCCCATGATTTTATTCTCATATAATTTTCAATACTCTTCTAGCATTTAGTACAAAAAATGCTGCATGTGGATCCTAAACAGAGGTATAGAGCTGCTGATGTTCTAAATCATGTCTGGATAACTAGTAAAGATCAACTTCCAAATTGCCAATTGGTACTACAAGAACCTTCTGTTGTAAAGGTATTTTTATCAGTGTCATTTATTAATATTTTGGTTTGTGTTCTGTTTTTAAAATTTAAAATATTTAGTATTTTATATTTGCTTAGCTATTAGAATATAAGCTTAATGAAAACATGAATTGTAATATGCATTTAATGTTTTCGGTTAGCTTATATTTCAATTAAGTTACAACGATATTATATTTTTAAAAAAAATTAACTACTAAATGAAAACTTATTATAG
This sequence comes from Trichonephila clavata, assembly GCA_019973975.1. NCBI lineage: Eukaryota > Metazoa > Arthropoda > Arachnida > Araneae > Nephilidae > Trichonephila > Trichonephila clavata. The sequence goes on from BMAO01025221.1 coordinate 107,647, forward strand.
TAACTATGCATATGTAAATGTTATCTGACTACTTTTCGAGTTGAAAGTAATACAACATATATTGATGTCCATGTAAAAATTTATTTTTGCATGATGTTGATACTACTGTTTATTCAGTAAAATATTATACATTACATTAGTATATAATATTACTGTATTTACTCGAATCTAAGCCGCAACCGAAATTCTCAACAAGATTTTGTAAAAAATGAAGAATAGTGTTAAAAAGTTTACAGATATCCAATTTTATGAAATTAAAATAAATTTAAAATGAGAACTAATAAGAGTTGAATAATTAATTATTTTATTAGTTATTTAAACTTTTAATTACATGCATGAACGTGTAATTGCTCTAAATAACCCATTCAAAATTTTTCCCTTTGATTCTTAGCTACACTCGTCTTTCAACATTGAAAAAATAAATGCAACTTAAATTCAAATAAATACAGTATATCTTTAATTTTAAGTATACCCACATATATTTATTCAGTAACTTTGTACCTTTATGGCTTGAACTGAAAAACTTTGCGTAGAACAGTAGTTCCTAAATTTTTTAGACTCTTCTTAAAATTAATTTTTTCCTTGGGACCCTACCTTTTCAAAGTATGACTAAAATATACAATAAATTGTGCTGCTTTTATGAAGATATCATGGCTTCCTTGAGAGCTTGGTGAGTTCAAGGCATTTTTTGATTAAAACATATTTTAGATGGTTGATATTGCATACTGTTGTTATTGATGAAGCAGTCTTTGGCAGTTTGGTAATCATTTTTTATTGTACATATAGCTTTCCAACATAACAGGAAGATGACAAGACACAAAACACAAATAATACATACACTAGCTGCAGCTGATTAAGATATGACAAAAAGACAATGAGGATGAGACAAAGAACTTTGACTATTTATATAAGGCAGCAAATCCTGTGCGGCTTCTTCTTAGGGAAACTGATTGGCGGAAAGCTATTGCCTGATCATTTTTGTTGCAACCTTACTTTTTAAAAATCCAAACTGTTATCTTTTAAGATACAATTATGATTAAATCCTCGTTATGCGGGTAAAGTAGTTAAATATTTAAACACTAGTCCTGAAGGAAAGGACTATCAAAAGTTAAAAAATTAATTAGGATGAAATTAAAGGGAATAAAACATACATATATAAAACTAGTTTGCGATAACTAAAAAGATATAATAAACACTTAAAATAAAATATTTTTTTCTAAAGTCAATTCGTACTTTGAATGGATGAATAGAAAATATTTTATCAACAATTGAAAATTTGAACTAGATATACAGGGTTATTAGGAATGAATGACCCATTTACAAAATTTAATAATTCCCAGATAAATAAACAGAAAATGATAATTAACATGTCATTGTAAAGATAAAATAAGATATTTTTTCGTATGTAAGGTTTCATGATGTAAAACAAATAACAGTTGATGGAAAGAAGGATCGTTTTGCATAGCTTCATCCATGTAAAGGCAGTAATTTAGAGGTGGCAACTCATCACTAAAGCTCAATGCTTGCACAGTTTTCAATTTGTATGGCTTAAAATGCATTTTTTCCCCTCAATACAGTCCATATGGTAGACTGAAATAACATAAGTTCACAACTAGCATGAACCATTGATTTCTTTGGACTACATAAAAGTCCCTCTCACACTCGCAATATTCTCAGGCGAACAACCTGGTTGCCCTGGACTTTTGTCTTAACACAGGCATTAAATTTTCTGGAAAAGTTTATACCATCTTCTTATACTTTAAGATGTCGGTGCATTTCTATGTTACTTTCTCCGAAATTCACGCTGAACCATGATTACTGACAGAGTTTTTGCAAACGAGAGCACACAAAACGCCTTCTCTTGCTACGATGCTGTTTCCACTTCTGTTTACATTTTCAAAAACATCTCGATTACAACATTACTGCCACTTATTGGACAAAAACAGTTACAAACTCAAAATTTCTTGATTTTCTTTACATTGTCATATTAATTATCATTTTCTGTCTATTCATCAGGGAGTTATTAAATTTTGTAATCAGGTCATTCATTCCTTATAACCCTGTATATATATATATATATATATATAGGGAGAGAGTGAACTAATTGTAGAAATTAAAAAAGAGCATGTTTTGTCTGCATTGTTGAAACCATGTACACTTGGTTTGGCTGAAAGACCGGTTTTCGATGCCAACTTTTGTCATTGTTTTAACAGTTACGTTGTTGCAACGACAGAGACGAATCTAAGTTGGCATAAAAAAACTGGCAGTTAATTTAATTGAATTAATGAATTACTATTTGAAAAAACTCTATTAACATCAAGTGTCATCCACTACAAGTTGAAATTTTTTTTTGAACTTGATTAGATGAATAGAAAGTATTTTAGTAACAATTGAAAATTTGAACAAGATGTACAAGTAAGCCTCCTACAACGCGGTAGATACGTTCCCCAAAAAAGCTGCATTATAAGAAATCGCGTTGTAGGAGTTAATATCTACACATCACTTGTGACGTGTAGATATTAACAGAAAAAAGTTATGCAAAAAAATACTCAATATCTGAAACGCGTTGCAGCAAAATCGGGTTGCGCAAGTACTGTGTTGTAGGAGGCTTACCTGTATATATAAATAAATATAGAGGGAGAGTGAGCTAATAGTATGAATTGAAAAATAAGTCTTATCAAAATTAATGTAGTATTAATGAATGCTTGTCATATAAAGTCATAAATGTCATGCTAGATGAAATGTATAAAGTTAGTCTATTTCTGTTTATTAAGTAATCTGAAGTTATGGTTTTATTAATATATTTATATTTTTTTTCAAACTTAAATTTATTGAATTGGCTTTGGTTGATATTTTAAACAAATCGGCTTTCTTTGACCGAAATTCCTGTTGCACTGTTAAAATGATATGCCTCTTTACAATTTGTTCATTCCTAAAACAAGTTCTTTTTGTTGATGATTATATTTTTTTGGTGTTAACAATTAATTTCTCTGATATGAAAACTAGACAATATAATATATCAGTTAGATTTTCAGCTCATTTTTTGACATTCAAACTTGCAACACCTTTAAAAACAAAAATTAGAACTCCAAAAAAAAAAAAACTCCTTTAGCCTATTGTTGGAAATATATATATACCCTACACAAATAAACTACTGAATCATATCTGCCTTGTTTTAAATTTTCAAAAATACCAAAAATTACCATTGCAAAACTTTTACTAAATTTGGGAAGGGGGGGGGGAGAGTTTAAAGCCTAAATGTATGAAGTTATTTCAGATATGCTCCCCTATCCTTCTCCCTTAAAAATTTAAATTCAGTTTTAACCTTATTTAGAGCTGAAAAAGTTAAAAAAAAAACAGTCTTTCAATTCAATATTAAGAGCATTTAAAAAATAAATTACATAATGAAACTTGTTATTTGAAACTTCTTTATTAATTTCTTAAGTTTCTGTTTGTCAATGAAATTTTGTATATCTAAATTTTCATACAGGGTGCCATGGCAGCTACATTCCGTGCCATTAACACAATTCCAAGCTCACCTACATTGCAACCTGTTGAAGCTTCAAAATTGGCTCGCCGGAGACAAAGGAGTCGTCCAAAATCCTCAACAGATTGAAATAACTTTGCCTGGAATTTCTCCCTCTTTATGCATACCATAAGCCAATATGCAGGGCTTTCATTTCAAAGCAGGTTTGATGGTGATCCTGGACTGAAACATTTGATAGATGTATGGCTTTCATTTAGAACTTGATTTTCAAAGTCATTCTATTATTTATTTTTTGATTTAGAGTTATCATTCCTCTTCTCCTATATTTTTACCTACTTTCCTGGAATAAGCTAAACTTTTTGATTCAGAATTTATTGCAGTCATCTTACTGGCAAGATCATTGATAATCTGAACTAGACATTTGTAATTGAAATATGTACAATTTTTAAGCTTTATTCTTTTAAAGAAAATTAATCTTATTTCAATATGGGCATTTAAAAAATGGACAGTTCTTGTATTATGTTCCATTCTTGTAATTATTACTGTTGTGCATTTTTCTTATGTATAGTTTTTAGCTTACTTTTATTGGTAATTTTTTACAAGCTTTTTTATTAAAAGGGTCAAAATTCTTAGTTTTTCACTTTTAATTAAAATATATAGGGTTTTAATAGATTATTTATTGTAATTTTTTTTATCCAAAATAAAAAAAAACTTTCTTGGAAAGATTGAACTTAGTTTTAACAATTAAAACTTTGCTGTATTTATCAAAATGATGCTATTGTAAAATCCAATCTTAAAGTCTAGTAAGTGTGTATTGTTTAAGAAAATTTGAAATTTCCATTTGTTTGAAATCTTAAGCATTATAAATGAATCAAATACCCATATAATTTTTCATTATTAATTCCTAAATGATATTTAAATTCTTCCAAATTTAAAAAATAATAAAGATTTTGGTTCATATATTGTAAAGAAAGCATTATTGTACTCCCTGGTATTAAAAATGTTGGGTTTAGTATTTGAAAATGCTTAGGGAAGATTTTATTTTATTGCTCCCCTTTTTAACTATTTGCTTTAGTAATTATACATATCAGATTTAAATAATTTAAATGTATTGTTCTAGCATATAAAGATGTTTGAAATTTTTTCTACATCTTTCTATAATGATAAATAGTTATTGCATTTATGCGCATTTTTGAGTGTGTATCTTTCTAGATATTTATGGGTGTGCTTAATGAAGTTATTGTTTTTAAGATAGTACATTGAACAAGCAGAGTGTGCAGTTAAGATATGATAATGAATTTTCATCGTGTGATTCCTTACTGTTTTTCTGAATTTTCCTAAAAAGTATATGAATATGTTGAATCATGTACAAAATTAAAAGTAGTTAACATTTTCACTCTAGCATTTTCATACTGTTGGTATATTTCATTTTTGCTTTTCTTACCAAGGTAAAACATTTTTCTCTCTTTATTTACAAAATATTTTAATCTAGATATTTCAAAAGCAGGTATTTTTCTTATTTCAGTGTTTGTTTTTTAAATATTTGCAAGTATTAAGTGCCTTATATACTATTTTATTCCTCAAAAGAAAAATCAATATGAAATATTTTAAAATTTGTCTTTTGCATCTTTCAAGAATTTTTGTCATAAAGTTAGCAAAACTAATGAGTTCTTTGATTTGTTTGTGTAGTGTTTTATTCTTTTTTGGCATGTTTTTAATTTATTTTTAGCCTGTATTTTTATTATGAAATGTGTCCTAGCTGATGATTGTTAATAAATTTTTAGTGCATTTATTTTTGTATGAAAAATGTGTAGCCATCATTTGAACTTCAGGATTGGCGACTTTATATAATCATTTGAATTTTGAAAGAAAAAGAGAAAAATATTCTTGAAATATTTATTTAGGAGACTCTAGTACCTTTTGACTGATGAACAAATATTTATTTTTATAAAATAGAAAATTGTGCAAAAGCATATGTAAATTCATTGGAGTTATAAAATTGTAGCAGAAAATTTTTTTCCTATGATTTTTATCAACCTTTTCATGACGATGTAAAATGTTTTAGAGACGGTTATGACACGTATGCATCCACTCCAACTGTCACCGGCAGCAAAATTATGCACCAGTGAATCACGTTTTGTGCTTGATCTACAGGACTGATTGTCCCCTCGGAAAGTTGCATTGAACCGCTCGATAAGGAGGGTTTGAGATGGGTGTATATGACACATCCGTTGCAAAAGGGTCAATGTCCCCCCTTAAAGCTGCACAAGGCTTTTTGGTGACTGACTTTGTCCTTTTGAACAACAATCAAGTGACAAAGGCAGTACCTGAAGTGGCACACCACACCAGTGTGAGGATTTTGAGTCATGACATACTTAATATGCATCAGTCCCTCTATAGTATGGATCTTTTGGGGATTTTTCTTTTGATATTTACTTGAGTTTATTTTAGTTATTGTAGAAAAATGAATTTATTTAAAAGTTATAAATAACATGGATGCCAAATTTTAATATATTTTTGTGATAAATTTTTTAAGTGGTGTTATTAATGTTGGATATATATTACTTTAAGAATGTCATAAGTTGAATTGAAAAATTAAACAAAGGTACTTCTCCTAAATAAGTATAATTCAAATCAACTGAATTTGGGGAATGTAGCTTATTTTATATATTAACAAAAATTGTGCTTGAAATATTTCATCCATTTGAGCAAATGTTGCTGTTTAACTATGCAAATATTTAGCAATAACTTTTTTGACATAAGTAATATTGCTTATGTGTCAAAATATCATTGAAATTTAATAAATATTTTTCTGCCGATAGCAATAATATAATTCTCTTCTCTTCATATTTTAAAATATTAGCGGCATCGTGTACTAGCTATTGTTTTCTAATCTTAAACTTTTTTTCTCTAAAGTTGATCGATTCCTTTTGTCTCTTTTTCGGTTGCAAAATATTTCGCTTCAATGCAATGGCAGCTTAAAAAAATGTTTACTTCATACATTGCTTTGACTGTTTGCATAAAATATAGTATTTTCAAAACATAAATCCATAAAATATACTCTTCCATTGCACCTGTGTGATTCTAGAATTAATAGTTAAATGATTTACATTTCTGTAGTCAGTTATTACTGCTTAGCTGTATAGAAAATGTGTGTTTCATAATCAATTGCTGTATATATTATGTGTGTAATCAAATTTCTATTTTATTGAACAAACTCTTGTCTAAAGTTCAATCAATATTTGAAAGTATACAAAGTCGTGTAGTCATTTTTACCTGTTCTGTAATGTAGCAACTCTAAATTGTACATTTATATTTTAAATCTGAATGTGATATCTGCAATATGTTGATATTCTATATTCATGATGTAAATAAATATTGCATTTAAATGTTTATGAATTTCCTGTCTTTTTTTTAAGGGTGTGTAAGTGTCCATTAAAAATTAAAATAAATGCTGAAATGATTTAAATCCAATTCAGGCAGTTTTCCAATATAAATTATTTTTATCCATATCATGTTTATAAATATTTTCAATGAATAGCAAATTCAACAATCAGTAAATTAAATGTGTTTTTGGGTTTTAAAGTATCAAAACTGAAAAAAGGATAACATGTAAAGACAAAAAAAAAAAAAAAAAAAAATAATTAAAAAGGTTTTGTTTTATGAAAAGCTTAGCTTATTTTCTTTGAAAATTTTCATTTGAGATATGAATAACAGTAAGTTTTTAGTAATGAAAATGCAAACTTTGATCTATAAAATAGTCTCAAATCTCCTGAAGATTGACTAATGGAAAGGATAGGTGCTTTTAATTTCAAGGACCTTAATTTAGCAAATGCATTTTATGGTGGGTGCTAGTTCCGACATTTAAAAAAGGTTCTTAATAGTGTAGTTATCATTAATAGCCTATTTAAAAACAAAACATTGGTTCCAGAACCTTGTAGTTTTCTGTGTTGAATTGTTTTGTTCCAAAAGTTATATGCTTTTGCAGAACTGTAGAGAATTGACATACAGATGCCTCCCACTGTGGAGGAAACTGGTCGTCAAAATTGCTTGCTGTAATTGGTATCGTTTATATGGTGCAACGCTAAAAAAAAGTGATTCCAGCTCCTGGGGAATATACTAGGTCTGAAAAGGTTTAAAATACCCATTAAAAATTTTTTTTTTTTACGTAATTCATTGATTAAGAGTTAAGTTTTTTAATTAATTTTTCCACAAAATTTGGCAAATGCTAGTACTAAGGTTTTCAGGGTAATTTATTTTTTCCAATTTCTTGTAATTAAAAATTTTATGTTGGAAAAAATTTAAAAACAAAGAAATCAAACTTTTAATGTAAATTAAAATTTTTCTAAGTAAGCTTTTAGGTTTGGATGTTCTAATTTCACTGCCAATCTGATTCAAACAATTTTTCTTAGTTAAAAAAATTCCCAGCTGCAGTTTTTCATATTGGAAAATAAAATTATATTTCAAATTAACTTTTTTTTCATTTATAAAATTCATCTATTTTTCATTTATCAAGATTTAGTTATTACCATAATTATTTTTTAAAAGTTTTTTTATGTTAGGAATATGACTTTCTTGAAATTCATATATATACAGGGTGTCCTCAAATACCGTGCACAAACTTGGAGGGGAGGTAGAGAATATCCTGAGGAGCCATAATTACATAGAAAAGCATGGGTGGAAACGTAACCCTAAGGAGACACAAAGACAGTAAGGCCACAATACAGAATGTAGTATTAAATGCTTTATTCCAAAAACAAATAATAATAAATTAAAAGTATGGCAATTAAACCACATCACAGGAGGTGTTTGAAATTGCTGCCATTGGCATGTATGCATGCACGACACCGAAGCGGCATGGATTGGTGGAGATGTTCGAAAATACCTGGTGTTTCACGGGTCGTTGCAGCAGTGATGGATATTCGTGCCACCAGGTCCATTTCAGAATTGACGGGCGTGTCGTCAATCGTGGCTCTGAAAGATCCTTGTCCCGCCAGGTTCTGATGCACCCGAGCGAACGTTTGATGATTCGGTTGCCGCCTCGTTGGATATTTTCCCCCATACAACCGAACAGCATCGCGTCCACTTCCATTGACTAGGCAGCAGATGAAGTGCATATCGCCAACTCGGCGTTCATGAAACGATCCATGTTCATAACACGCTGTCCATGTCTGAATTGAGGAAACCACATGTGCCCACCTAGATCACGTACAGCTGTCGCTTTCCGTCAATGCTTTCTTATGCAATTAGGGTTCCTCACGATGTTCTCTACATCCCTTCAAGTTTATACACGACATTCGTTGGCACACTATATACTACTGGCCACCCAGAATGTAACACAATGAAGAAAACAGAATATACTTAAATTCGCATAATGATACATTGACCACAACAATACATGTGAATGATTTACATTATAGTGTATTTGTAAAACATGAAAATAATAGCTTCACCTGTAAAGTGCTGTATAAAGAACAGAAAGCTGTTTTTAAGTACTGAAATCGTTTTTTCCCCTTGAAGTGTTGTCTACTTTGTACAATCTGGAAGTCAGATTTTGAATTTTTTTTTTTGACACTCTAGGTCAGGGGTGGCCAACCTTTTTGGGAAGCGTGCCACAATCTGATAAAAAAAATTACGCGTGCCACTTCCAAATTTTCCACCAAACTAAAGATATACAAATGTGAAAAAATGTTAATTATAGGCTTATTATGGGTTATTTACACCCAAAACATCTTTTTAAATGCAAGCTCTATGTAGTAAAAATGTAAAAAAAAAAAAAATGGTATAACAAATAAAACAAAAGTAGAAATTTATATTTTTTTTTGTTGATAAATTTTTACAGAATCAATCAGTTAGCTTATGTAGAAAATAAAAATAAGCAACTTGAAACATTTAATTTTAAATGATTACTAAGCAGTCAGTACTTTCCTAATGTGGCTTTTGAATTTGTAGCTTTTTTACTAAATTATCTACATTTGGATTAGTTCGTGAAGATGCTAACAAAATTAGGTGTTTTAGATGCACATCAGTTAATTTTTAGCGATATTTTGATTTAATTATGTTCCAAATAGTAAAAATTTCTTCACAAACATGTTGATCCAAACCTACAATAATATCTGAGCGCTAAATCATGTAAATTTGGAATATTGCTTGGTGGCACAAATTTCCAAAATTCGATGCAATTCGTATCATTTGCGGTTAAAATAATTTCCTTATATTTGCTTTTCAGAGTAATATGGTGCTGTAGGTCAATTAATTTCAATTTGTACCTGAGGTGGGTAACAATGTCTTGAAGAGAAATCGAAAAAGGATTAGTAAAAAGTTCAGTATTTTTTTTATCATCTTTAAAATCCTCAAACCTGGCACTGAAAGAATCCTGCAAAATGGATATTAAATTTTTAAATCTATCATAGTTTGGAACATTACTAACTTTGGTAGATAATTCCTGCACAAGGAAATGAGTTATAATTTTTTCTCCAAAATCCAGACAAAAAAAAGCAAAAGTTTGTTCACAAAAGAAGATATATGACCAACTAGGGTACGAAAAATACAATTTTTCCCTGTAATCTTAAATTTAAATTGTTTAAATGTTCCATTATATCAGTAATAAAAGCTAAATCCCACAGCCAATTTTCACTGGTGAGGAACGAGCATTCACTTTTCGGTGTCGAAGGCTTACTCATAAATATATTGAAAAAAAAATTCTAAACTACGCTCAACGCTAAAATCTAAAAACAATTTTAGAAAAAATGAAAAAAGCTTAACGTCTTGCTAAACAAAATTTAAAATCAACTGAGTCCGACAGCTAGAAACAGTTTGCCGATATTACGCTACAAACTTTCTAGGCTCTTAATCCAGTATTCTGATTAGTCATGGATGCAAGTTCTCACTCCCTCTGCTTAATTAATCGGCTACTTTGTGCAGATAGAATTACTTCTACCGTATCAACAACTGCTCTCCTAATGTATCGCAGAATTACTTCTCGACATTACAGAAATCGTAAATAGTCAATACCTTCGAAAAACCCTTTTTATCTGACATCACGCTGACAGCCAATAGCTACAAACACCCGACTTCAGCACTGCAAGGGGAAGCTGAAATTTGAATGGAATTCCGATATGTTAAAAATTAACCGCCCCCGAGAGGTGACTTTTTGGACAGACTAGACCATCCGAGAGAGAATATATATATATATATTTAGTCTCACGTTACTCAACACTTCCACAATACTGTGGAATTGTAAGTTTTGGAGCATGATCTCATTTTTGGCGCTATACTGAAGAAAAGAAAAAATCTTGCTTAAAACCTGGAAAATCTCACGCTGAAAATTTCTGTTTTTTTTACATATTCTCTTCATGATAATTTTCTATTATAATTCAATTAATTCAGTAATATTTTCATAAAATTTTTGTATTTTTTCAATAAGTCTTCGCGTGCCACAGTTACGACTCCAGCGTGCCACGGGTTGGCCACCCCTGCTCTAGGTAGACTCCTTGTGTGCCAACAAGTATAACACAAGGTTTACAAACATAAGTCAATACTCAATCCATAGTGGTAGGAAGTTTCAAGTAGAGGGATACAGGCACAAATGGGAATCAAAAAGTAAAAAGAAACACACACACAAGAATGGATGCAAATACAATAAATACAGAACAAAATACAAGATTGCTCACATGCAAAAACGGAGACATTCAGTAATTAAAATTATACAATGGTGAAGGTTTGAAAACACGTGTGATTAGAATAAGATTTTCAAAACACAAATACATAAAGCATACGTACACACAAATACTTATATAAATATACGCACAGACATACATATATATACGCACTTGCAAATATACACATACATACTCGTATAGTAAATGTTAGCACACACACACACACACACAAATTACAATCTAAATAATGTGGAAAAAAATACTATTAATATATGCACAAAACGATGTAAAAGAAGATTTGCTCTGGAGAAAGGATGAGACACGCTATATTGTTCTTTTGTAGGCAATTCATAAGAGTATGCTTGACATCCTGGACTGTGTCACTGGAGTAAGAACACTGGTCAGTAGGCGACAAATTGAAACGTTTCAAATAGGCTTTAAAGTTTCCATGCCCAGTTAGAAGCTGGGTAAGTTTAAAATTAGGATGAAAGTGTTTAGCCTTTAAACGTCTGAATTGAAGGAATAAATTCCTTGGTGAAATGCGCATTATTTGATATAATTTTTTCCAAAAGAATATTTTTATAATATGATTTTGGAATGCTTATAGGAATCAAATTGCTTAATTTTATCGCTTCTTTTGCAGGCCAGTCAGCACATTCATTGCCATAGACGTTTTTGAATTTGACGCTAGAAAAATTATTGTTTATATAAGAATTGTGGATTTAACTTCAGAGAATTTGGTACTCATGTTGCACGAAATCAAGCTATAACTTTCTAATGATGTAATTATAGTATCGGTCATTGAGGGACAGATTGACTGATAAGAATTGAACCAGCCTCGTAACATAACAAGAACAGGCATGTCGTGCTCATAGCAATGACGAATCTCACTACAACATTGATAATCCTAATACAAGAGCTATTGTCAGCCCGTAAATCGTTTTTATACAGCTAAGTGTAATTTTGGGAAGGCGACTCTTTTTGTGTGGCTACCTTTAGCTGTACACCACAGTAGTAAGCAATTGCAATGATGATAAACGCCAGACTTTTTTGAATAAAAAAGAAGACATATATTTCCACATTATGCAATTTATATTCCCTTAAAATCCAGTCCAATCAAGGAACTCTCATACTGCATTTCCGGTCTTTATAACTGAATGATTATGTTCTAGAGTTCTCAGAAGGGGGCATTTCAGTTGAATCGTCGGATTTAAAGTTTGATTCCAATAAAAACCTTGTATTGAGGAAATGATGCACGTTAACTATGTCGTAGCTCCAAATCCAGTCGTTGGTATGATGTGGAAGTTTGGAGAGTGGCTTAAAATTTGTCTTTGTCATTTGACCGTGGTGTAACATTTTCCATTAATCGCTTGTATTTCTTTTAAATTCGGCATTAAGAAATTATCAGCTGATATAATATCACTCAATCTGCTAACACGAGCTTTATATTCAGACTTTTTAAATCATATAAGCGCACCCCCCCCCCCTTTTGGACAAACTTTCATTAGCTTCACTTATATGTAACGAAATCTTTCTATTCAATTTTTACTCACTTTAATTCGAAGTTTTGCTTACTTGTCAAGGACTGATGACAATCCAATAGTTTATAGTTTTGTTCCATTGTCCTGATCAGGATCATCAGGATTTATGATTTCCAATTTTCAGATCCCATTTCCAGATTTGGTAACCAAAAGATTAAGTTACACCTTAGTTCGATTAATTACAAAAACGTGTTTTTTAGTTTTTTTTTAACTATAATTTATTTTACTTAGAGATTCTGATTTTTATTCGTTTGTATTCGACATTTAAAGGCCGCGGTGGCTAAGTGGTCTAGGCATCGGATCATGGCTAGCGTGTCATGAGTTCGATCCCAGTACCACTAAAGATCCGCCGTGTAGGGAGCAATGCACGTTAAATCTGTCGAGAGCTCAAACGTCCTCCCGTTGGTGTGGTGTGTTAGTTAGGAGAGGCGGTGCCATCTCAGGTGTCGTCCGCGTCACTTGACTATGGTTCAAAATTGCGTGGACCGTCGCCAAAAAGCCCTCGTGTTGCTAATCAGTGCGACGTTAACATTCACTCAATCGACATTTAAAATGTGGCTGCTGTAGCCCAGTGGCCAAAGTTACGTGTCATGAGGTCGAGACTACTACCGATGAAGATCCGCGGGTTAAATCTGTTGATGCTCAAACGTCCCCCCTTTGGTGTCGTGTGGAAGTTAGGAAAGGAGCTCAGATGACGAGGTTGGTTGTCGACCATGGTTGAAAATTACGGGATCCGTCGCCTATAGCCCAGCTTTATAGTGTGCCGTCAATATAATTCTCGCTCTCATTCGACTTGGCAGCGGTAGCCAAGGCATCGGATCATGGTTAGCGTGTCACGAGTTCGAGCCCGGTACCACTGAAGACTCGCCGTGTAGGGGAGCGATGTATGCTAAATATGTCGAGAGCTCAAACGTCTTCCCGTTGGTGTGGTGTGGTAGTTAGGAGAGGGGTACCAGCTCAGGTGTCGTCCGCGTCTCTTGACCATGGTTAAAAATTACGCGGTCCGTCGCCAAAAGCCCTCGTGTAGTTGAACAGTGCGACGTAAATATTCACTCACTCACTCATTCGACTTTTAAAACTATCTAATAATCAATTTCTAAAGAGTGGTGGGGGTGGATGCTCAGATTTGATGGATCTCCCTGCACATAAATCCTTTATTAAAATCTATGGTTCATGGAAATATTAGGGATGATTTCGGTAAATTATTTTTTCATGTAATTTCTTTAAATAGTATTGGTTTGAAATATTTAAATATGTGAAGCATTCGAAGCGGTGGTTAAGCAATTTGTAAATTTACAAAGTACATACAATAAAAAATACACATGTTTTCAATATGACAAGAAAAAATAATGAAATAGGAGTGAGAAGTTTTTAGCATCAATTTGGAATCGTTTATATGAGTAGGCGGTTAAAATTTCAAGGTGAATTTTTGAAGCAACATTTTATTCTACCCACTTATTCGAAGAGTAAAAAATAATAATAAATAAGTAAAAATCCTTTCCTACCTCAGTTTGGTTGCCCGATTTAAACCTCGTTTCACAGGCGATTTCGGAACACTTCTAGAAATTTAATAGAAACTACAATAACCAGTGCCTAGTGAAGAGTAAGAAAAAGGGGAAAAAATACAAACGGAGCGATCAACAAAGCCATCGTTGGGTTCGAGAAAACGAAATTTGATTTGCTGTTGCAGAAAATAGCCCTCCTTGTTGATTGGTTTAGGCGGCGCGCTTCTTTACCTGAGTCTACCTGGTCAAGAAGAGAACAGTTTTCTTTTACTTTTTCCTTTTTCATTTTCCGACTGCTTCTGCGGATTCTTAATAAATGATAGATGCTGCTTTTTTACCCTTTCTTTTGGAAAATTTCATGGGAAATATTTTGTGATGTTGGCCTTTACGCTGATTGTTTTTCCCTCCATTTTGGATGAGTACTTAGATATATATATATTCTGCCCCTGCAGTTATTCTTTCCCCCCATCAAATATACAGAAAAAGTTGAGGTTTTTGTAATGACCTTTCGTAAAGGGAATAAGGGAATTAAAGTCTGTCTGTGAGTGATGTTTTTTCTCATGTAATACAGTTGAATACAATGCGTAAGACATTTCGGAGAGAAATTACCTTTCAGTTTCGGAAAAACATCTTGAAAAGAATTTATTTCCTATTCTTAAGCTTGTTTAGCCTGAGCTTAATGGTGCTGTCAGGGCGAAGGTAGAAGTCATAAATTATCGGTTCATTGTTTTGGTATTGCTTAAAGAAAAGATAGATATGGGCTTTTAAATTTCGACTGAACTGAGTGAGTGAGGTTATTTACATCGCATTATAAAGCAACACTAGGGCTATTGGCGATGGACCTCGAAATTTTTAACCTCGGTCCAGTAATAAGGACAACACGTGAACTGGCACTTTCTCTCCAAAATACCACATCATGCCGATGGAAGGACTTTGAGCCACGGCAGATTTAGCGTGCATCGGCTCCTTCTACTCACCGGGTCTACAGTGGTTCTAGGCTCAGGGGTAGCTCTAGGGATGGACAAACCGGACACATTGTAATGCTTATCGGTTCCTGCTTCCCTCTAATCCCCTTTGTCTATTCGCGGACCCGGCTAGATGTGTGGGAAGAACTGAATAATCAGTCGACATGATTCACTCTAATCATTTTATTATCACAAACTATGAAGCAAGCACAATAATAATCCAATTAAGAACAATGATCAGTATGCAGAGCGCGAAGGTGAGACCCGTTAGCCTGGGGATAATATTACGGACCCTCAACTGATTCCACGATAACTTATACAAGCTCAATATCCACTACGCAGCGCACTTATATGCTAAACTTCTATTTAAATAAGATCACGATACCTGTACTCTTGTGAAGTCCTACTGTTGAGGCCTTGCCCTGTAATCTTTAACTGGATTCCATCACCTCCGAGTGATCCTCTCTTGGAATTCTTCAATTGATACTTTTATAAACTTAGATTTGCACTCAATAAACCCACGATCCTCCACTCACTAACTAACTCTCAAAACTCGCAAATACAGAATTTATATAATGTACTTAATTTGCATAATCACGTTTTCTTCCTTCGGTGAAAGCTGGTTGGTAAAAATATTGTCCCAGAAAAGTACCCAAGGGGTTAGTCATAGACGCGTATGGATCCGTAACACCCTGCCCGGGGTAGCATTAAAATCGAATTTGAAAAACTACTTTTTTTGTTTTAAAAAACTTGATATTTTTTTTGAAATATTATTGGATGTGAATTTGGTATTTCATTTAAAGTAGTATATATATTTTTTTATTTTGTACTCTGTATATTTAATGGCAATTTTCTTTTTTGAAACTTGAAGGGTTCGAGGTGGGAGTATATGTTACAGCATTAAATTTAATATGCTTACACATCTTTCACTAGTAACTTTCTCCACATCCCGGAGTGAGGTCACAACGGACATTCCTTTCTCACTTACGATGTTCAGTGCCAGCTATTTAAAAGGGGGCAAGGGAAATAAGAAGTTTTAATAGATAGATAGATTTTGCCAACGCAGTCGCAAAACAAAAGCTCTGCTCAAACCCACGAAATAAATTCTCACTGCCAGAATTAAATTATAGCCGAGAAATTACAACAACAATAACCAGACTAAGGGCAAAGCATTTTAAGGGCATGAAGATTCTGCATGATGGATCCAGATCATATGTGGAATGCAGGCACTGCGCAGGCAAGCAACTGGATCCCAAACACCTTTTTAGCTGTCCTTCCATTTGTAGTGCCCTTTTTAAAATAGACAATGACTACAGCATGGACATCCTATACTCGGATCGTGCCATGGATGTTGCCACGGCAGTGATTCACGCCTTTGGCAATATTTGACTATATCTTTATTTTGTTATATACACCTTTGCACTCTGTCATACACGACAACAACAACAGCAACAACAGATAGAGAACAACAGGAGACATTTTATTTTAGTCTTGAGTGTAGTTTCTATAAGTTAAAACAAATGCGCTTATGATCCGCACCATCAGTAGACTCTTTTTCGAATAAATTGGCCAGCTTAAATGGACGATTCCTTCTCTTAGATTTCCCTCGTTTGAAACAATAACAAGTAATAATGTCCTTAGTTTTGAATTATTTTGAATTTTTTAAAACATTTCAAGGGAGCGTGCTAAAACTACCCATTACAGATCAGAACGATACTGCACACGCGCAAGATTCGTAGTCTGATATTCGTATCTGTGAAAACAAGGCTGTAGTTGTGAAGAAAGTGCGTAATATTTCAATATTTTTTAAATTGTTAATTATTCACATTGTGTTTGCATATCATTCAGTACAATTGATGCATTTTTTAAATCACATTTAAAAAATTTGTAATAGTACCACAGACTGAATAGTGATATTTACACTTTTTTTTATTTAAATATATAAGGTGTTCCTTTAATTTTTTGTGATTATATACTGTTACTGTTTTTTTTCCTGACTTATATACTGTTATAATTTATAAATGACAAGTTATTTTTTGAGATAATTATTCTCTCTAATAAAACGGGCAAATAAAACAAAGACATACCTGTGTTTCCTTTCGGTTTCTAAAATTTCTACGACCGGCATAAAAACCGGTATTAAGATCTAAAAAATACGGAATACTGGTATTGAAATTTGGTCTGATACAGCAATCCCTACTCATATCCTTTGTGGTCCCGGGAGTGGCGAACTTAATGAAGACGATTTGGAGCGGGATTCAAATCCTCAAAGGCAGGCAAATTTTTAATTTTTAACTTACACCAAAGCTCTAGCGTTACTAATTTCGACGTTAATAAGTAATCAAGGGATAAAATCATAAATAGAGGTTTTTTAATCATATTTTAATACTACTACTGTTTGTTCATTTCATTTTCACAAGTTTTCTACTATGTTTGAATTCCGTAATACATAATAAATAGCTAGATATTAATATTGTAGTAAATAAATAAAAAAACACCTCCCCACAGGATTGTTTAAAATAGCACGGATTTTTTTGTGCGCTTATGATAGTATGATTTTCCTTTTTAATTTATTCGCACAAAAGCCAATTGCTGAGGATTGATAGAGAAAGAAAAGGGAAACAAAAATATTTAGCAATCATTTCTTTAATCTATTACATAAATAAATTATAGTTTAAAAAAAAACTAAAAAACACACGCTTTTATACTAAATCGAACTAAAAAATAAGAAAATAATTCTTAGTATAAGAATAAAATGACTAACGAGAAAATTAATATCATTGTGGTAAAAGTGTGGGGTGCTTTGTACTACATTTTTACACTAATTGAGCTTTTCGGAACAGAAGTTAGAAATTATAACAATTGATACATTTATAGAACACCCCACGCTTTTACCTCAATGATATTAATTTTCTCGTTAATCATTTTATTCTTATATTAAGAATTATTTTCTTACTTTTTAGTTCGATTCAGTATAAAAGCGTGTTTTTTAGTTTTTTTTAAAACTATAATTTATTTTTCATTTTTTAGTTCAAACTACAATAAAAGAGTGTTTTTTAGTTTTTTAAACTATCAACTATTCGTAGTTGAATTTATCCTTGAGTTTGATATTTGAAGCTGGAATTACGTGACTGTGGAATTAGTCTTGCTCTACAATGGATATTAATTAACGGGTCTGAAGTGTATTTATTCTCTCTGTTTACGGGGCCTCGGATGAGTCCCGTATCGTTATATTAGATTCCGTCTCTGTAGAACAGGTCAAACAAATAAAAGTGTTAAGAAGAAAAAGTTCGAATTAAAAAAATTTTAATGTACCATGTTTTTATAACGGACTAAAATTTTTAAATTCCTCCTTTTCTTTTTTCACATTTTCATGCATTGTCATCCACTTCTGATCTATGGTCCAAATTTCAAGTCTCTAGCTCATCGGAAAGTCATACAGTTTAAAATCAATTACAAAATTCCACCCGGACAGACATTAAAGAAAGCGAGTTAATAAAAACATGGTAATATTAAGTGTGAATCGTTTTTTCAACTTTTAAATGTATTGCTATAATGTTCATTCGTATCATCACTTCTAAACGTATTGCTTTATAAAAATAAAAAATATTTAGCGGTTAGAACGTAAATTATTTTTTTTCACATGCACGAGCCTTTTTTTTTAATTTTAATTTTCAGAAAAATGTTTATACTATGATAAGAAACTGCTAACACACCCACCCTCCACTTTTTCAGATACAGAACACTTTTTTTATTTGTTTTATTTCTATTAAGGCAAGTGTATTTTATACTTGCATAAAATTAGCTTTAAATTCAAAACACTCGCTTTAGGTTTGCACCTTATTCTTTTAGTCGCCAAATCTGAAAATGATGTTGAAATTTTTCACCAAATCTCAAAATTTTACATGGAATTAGTCGCCAAATTTAAAAATGGTACATGCAATAAGTTGCCAAATCTGGAAGTGGTTTATGGAATTGTCGCCAAATCTGATTATCCTTATTCCTGACGATCCTGAAAAGGACAATGGAACAAAATTATGAAATTATTGCATTGTCATCGGTCCTTGACAAGGGTGCAAAATTTTGAATTAATCTGACCTTTTAAAGTGGGTAAAAATCGAGTTCCAAGATTCCGTTACATGCAAGTGAAACTTATAAAAGTGTGTTAAAAAGTGAATGTTTGTATATATGACCTCCCTTCAATCCAACACTGCTCAATGGATCACTATGAAAATCGGCATGTATTTCTATTTTTTTTTGTGGAGAAGGTTTTTGCGCTATCCTCTTTGTTGTAGCTCTCATCGGGTGGCGTTACAGCATATCAACTTCTGCACCTTTCAATCAATCGCCAAGTTGCCAACAGGGTCACTGAAAATGATGCCAACTTAGCTCTACCGCCAACACATTTCGCTATGTTTTCATTGAATCGCCATTATAATGTAAGGAATGGCGTTGCTTGCATTACAATTTTAACATAAAATAAATACAACAGGAAGTAATATCAACGTATTACACATCCAGATATAAATTATTTACACTATTTTAAGCTTTCACTGCACAAAATTTGTAACAATGTGTTACTTTTGCTGAATAGAGATCAGCTTAGGAAGGTGTTTTCAAAAATCGACCTACAAGAGAGTTTCTGGGCGTTATAAATAAAAAAATTTTTTTAGCAGTTTCAGACTTAAAATTTAACAAATATGGTGTTTTTGTTCAGCTGAGATATGCAAAAAGCCTTTTAGCGCGTTTTTCACGTAGTGGAACAAAAGCGCTATTAGGACGCAAATTTTGTCTTCGTTCCATATTTTGTCGTACCTTTTTCTCAGCCAATAAGCAACCAATTGACCTCGAATTTTCGGCATTTGGTCGCATTTGTGCCCTAGATGAGCCTAATCATATTTAAATTTTCCCACAGTTTTCCCGAATTTTCCTATTGTAAAATACAACATGTGAAAAACGCGCTAAAATTACTTGGACCATGTCAATGATTGATATCTTGTTTTTGTTTAATTTGCAATTCACGTAAAATTGACTCATTAAAAACTTCTTTATCATTCAACCTTTATTCTTTAATTTTTCCATTCACCTATGCAAAGAACGGATATACGAGCTTGTTTTAATATATTTTTTAAGATCATATCCATATTAAAATAATAAAAAAATAAATTTCGAAAAAAGAATTTAATTATAATTTTAGAATCTATCAATTTCATGTTCGTGTGACTCAATCTGAAATGCATTGGAATTGTATGTCATTAGCCAAAGCCGTATAAGACAATTTAAGAGCGTCGTTTCTTTTCATTTTATGCAAATATTAAATAAATACATCCTTTCGAACATAATGAATTCTAAATTAGAACTTAAAACATACTATTAATTTGCATCACTAAATAACCGAGTACCCGAAAAGCAAGCAGCAGGATTTGAAGTATAAGAGCTGAATAAATGCCATTAAATGTTAAATTGCTTTTTGAAGACATCCTAATTTGTAATTCTACCAATTCTCAAGAGAGTTTCTTACCTAAAATGACTGTTGTGATTGTTAAACAAACAAAAAAATTTAAATTCTGATTTTTTTTTTCAATTTTATGCTCTAGTTTACATGCCACATTTAATTTTTCAATTAAATTCCATAAACAAGTATTGTACTTTGATATTAAAATAATACATGCTTTAAATGGCAATCTTTCTTTCAGCAATTTTTAGAAAAACACGGAAAATTGTACTGGTTTAATACAAATCAGATTAATTACATTTAAAAGCTTTTGAGTTTTTTTTTAATTAAAAATTTTTTTAAAAATAATTGTCATCCGATGTCTTCGAAAGCGGTTAATATCTCGGATTTTTTTCATAGTCAAAATGCCTAGGCAAAATTTGAAAGAAAAAGAAAAATATTGATGCTTTAATCCAGAATAGAGAATGGAACTTTGATTAAAGTGGATGAACACTGAACATACCTTCATCTATAAGTAAGATTTTATTGTATGTATCGAATAAGAATATGAAAGTCTTATTCGTTTGTTAAATCTAAAATTCATTGTTTGAAGATTTCAAAATATCATTGATATTGTAGCAGAACTATTTGTAGATTGTAATGCACATGGAAGCTTTTTCCAGATGTTTTTCAAAGCTCTTTATTGTTGTTGTATTGACCCCTTCCGCTGCCCCACCCAGTATGGTAGATATGACGCTTGGCTTGTAATCGAGTGGGTTCGGGGTCGAATCCCGAATAAGACATAGATGTATCTTTGACAAAAGAAATCAGACTTTCGTCTGAAATGGATTCCCGTTTCAAATGGAAAGCAGTGCAGCCCTTCTGTTCTATGCTGGGATCATCATTTTCATAATAAAAGTCTATATTCTTCTGTTTTTGTACTGCATGTTCCTGTTGATCTATCTCTCGTCTTTCATATGTATCCCAGTGTTGAAATACACGACAACAACATTGAACCCTTCCGTCAGTTTATTTCCTCAGAACAAAGGTCAATAAACCATTGCCAACACACCTAGTAATTTTGAACAATAGTTGTGACGGATCTATACTCAACCTCGTACTAATAATCCTCTTGGGTATTCTTTGGGGCCAGCAAAATTTATCAATCTTCTCCTAAGAAGGAAGCGTGATATGCAAATTAAGTTAATTATATATAGTTCTAGTTCGCGAGTTAAAAGAAGTTGGTGAGTTAGAAGTGAAGAAGATTATATAGCAGGAGGTTAGAAGTTTAGTTAACTAGAGGTTACAAAAGAAATACAAGGTGAAGATTACCGAATAGGTTAGAAAGCCCTTGTAAAAGGTTAAATATAGGAAGTTGTGATTGATAAATTAAATTTATTAGAAGACTGCCTAAGTTCAGGTATTGTCACCTTCCTATTATGTTTATATTTAAAGTATTTAAGTGATTAAGCGGACATTAGTTAAATATCTACGGTGTAAAATAATATTAAGAATGAACTATTAATATAAAGAAGTTTATTAAATGTACTCTCTCAAAACGCGACTCTCACCTTTTCCCTCTATTGTCTGACTGGATCATCCTATTTATATTGTTTGCCTTGATTTGTGTTTAAATCGATTAATGTGATAAATAAAATAATTGGAAATTATCATGTCAAAAATAATGCTTCGCTTCCTTCTGCACCTTTAGCTGAGTCACAGGGTAGACGGGAAATAGGTTTGTTATATAGTCAGATGGCAAAGTCCACATCTAAAAAAGCATTCTACTCTCCACATCCACAAATAGCCTATTGAAAGAAAAATTTCGAATCCCTACAGACTTTCGTTTACCAGCCTCGCAACACAATGGCGGCGACAAGCTGTTGACCTTGTCAGAGGTGTTTATTTAATCCCCCGACCTAATACATATATATACCGGTCAGACTAACCTGAGATGAATCCCTGTTCGGGTCCTGTGCTTAGTTGCTTGCGACTAGCAGAAGGAAACGTCGTTGCATGCTCCCTTCCTGGAGAAGAAAATTGTTTTTCTGTTTGACTCTCTGAACGATACTGAGAGAAGGTTGTTTTTTCAGCCAATTATTGCAGTTATTCAGTAGGTCAGAGTGTCGATGGAACGTTTTTCCGTTGAAGTTGTGGCAGTCTCTTGTTGAGATGGCGGGTCTAGTTGATGCGTGCACCGTTGCTGTTTTTGAATCACAAGTCGTGATTTATTGAGAGTGTTTTCGTTAGACTCTCTATGGAATGAATGCATAATCAACAAGAATCATTAAGCTGTGCTGCCATCTAGTGTTCAATTCCTGTGTTACTACTTCGGCGACGACCTGTTGGTGACGGAGGGGAGGAAGACCCATGGTGACCTTAAGTGCTGCTTCGGTGCAGTGTTACTTGAATTGGCCATCTTCGGATCCGAAGTACACGCCTTAGACGATGGAGACGAAAAGAATCCCTATTTAGGCCAGTCGTTAAGGCAGAGTTTCTCAAACTGTGGAGCGTGCCCTCCTGGGGGACATGATAACCTTACGCACGAGCATATCGAAAATAAAAAATTTAAAAAAATTAACTGGAATGAAGTAAAACAAAATACTTTCTGACATAATAAAAAATACACATTTACACTGATATAATTTATATATATCATCTGGCGATATTACGTCATCAAAAAATAAAAGCTTCAATCTTTGATCCTTTAACCAAATAAAAAACGTTTTGTTTGAATTTCTGTAATTCTACGATGGATTTTTTATTAAATTTTCTTTTTGAACATAAAATAGTACTCTTTCTGAGAAAAAACAAAACCCAGATCCAGAATCAAAAAAATTTTGAGAAGATAAAAAGTTCATCATTGTTATTATTATTGAAATACTGTACATTAGCTGTAGGAAGAAAAAGAAGACTTAATTCACTTGCCACCCAGGCAGAGCAGAATATATTTGCTGATCAACTGTTTGACCTTCGAACTTATTGGTACGGTTAGTTCCGTCCCCTCTCTTATGTTTTTTTTTATTTCATTCAGGGAAGTTGCAAATAATGTATTTCTGATGCGCTTTTTTCCCTTGTAAAAGAGTTTTATAATATTTGAAAAAGCACAGATAGCCCTTAGAAGGATTATTTGACCAAGATTTATTTTATGAGTATTCTCAAACATACAAAGCATAATGAAAAATGCTTTACATAATTCTATTTAGAACATCCATATTTTTATACTGAATACATTTTTAATCCGGGAGCAGTCGCGTGGGCATCTGTGATGTCTACCGAAGGAAGTTGAAACTAATCAAGCAAGGGAAGAACCTGCTGAAATAATGCATATTAATCATGATAACGAAAGTTAATTTCAGAAAAGTGATATTCACGAAACGAAAGGAAAATTTTTAAATGCTTCCTAATTAATTCAATTAACTAAAGTATGAAGCCATAAGTTCACCCTGTCAAAAAAACACAAGCAAGAAAAAGTTCAACATGCTATTTGTCGATCATCAAAGGACAGTTAAACTACAATAACTTGAACAAAATATGACAGTTTTGCCTGCAAAGAACATTCCTGTAATATTAGTGAAAAAATGTCTGTGATTTGTGTCCTATATAAAGGTCATGGACATTTTTGATTCACTGATGTTCAAAAATTGAATAACAAACACATTTGCTTGGATTTTTTAAGAAACTACTAACTAATTCATGGAAAATTTGGTAGGAAAATACACAAAAATATTATTAAAAAAATGACAGTAAAAAATTTAAATCAATCAAATCGAACAATCAATTTCTGTTAGGAATAAATTATTCGATCCGTGATAAAGCGTCAAAATTTATTGTGATATTCACTACTTTAATGCAAAAAATTATTCGCAAAATAATAAAAGTTGATGTATTCATCGACAAGTTGAAATTGGTGCTAAAATTTTTCATTTTAATATTTGTGAAGAAAATATATTATCTTTTTGGAATCAAGATAATATTTATATAACAAGTAGTATAAATTTTTTTAAAGACAATTCCTCTACTTAGGTCAACAAAGAATTCTAATTTAGTTACTTTTTATTAAATAGTTCCAATTAATATAAATATGAATATACATATGACAGAATAACAATACACGTTGGCAAAACACGTTTTAAATGAACATTAAACACTTTTTAACCACATTAAATTTGTAATTATATTTTTTTAAATAAAAGTTGAAAAAAATAGGGAAGAATTTATCTTAAAGCCAGTGTAAAAGGAATACTGAAGTCTAACTAGCATATGATTATTCAAATTAAGTTAAATCTTCATCACAAATTTAGCAAAAGTTGCTTTATTCATTGGGGCTGCCATCTAGAGGAATAATATCGACTGAAATATATCTCTAAAACCACAATTAATTAATTAAATTTAATTGATGAACTAATATTTGTTCCACAACGCACTCCATTCTGAAAATCAAACTTTATATCACTGAACGAAGAGAGTCAACATGGATGTTGTTAATATGGCAGCGAATACTGTTTTTCAAATCCAACGCGGTTGTTAAATGCTCCCGGTAAACATAATCCTTCAAAGAGCCCCATAACCAGAAGTCGCAAGGCGTGAGATCGTGGAGGCTAAGCTGTTGGGAAAAATCAATGGAATACACGTGCGTCTGTAAATGCCTGCCTTGACAATTGTTGGACTGAGCTCGCGATGTGAGGTGGTGCATGAATATGGTTTCTTGTAGGCAGCCTCGTTACTGAAGAGTAGGAATTACGTAGGTCTGTAACATCTTTCGATATCGTGGCCCGTTAACAGAAAAGGTGGTAAGTCCGTGAGGGGTAACTCGTTCAAAAAAATAGGACCCGAGAATGAACGTACAGGGACGTCTTAAGACTCTTTGAGGCCCTGGGCCCAGATAAACCTTAAGAATTTTTTGAGACCCTGGGCCCCTCTGAAAAAGTAGACCCTACCTGAGATCTTTAAAAGTAGAGAGTATACAACATGCATTGTCAAATACTTGTTCAAAAGGTAATCTGAAACAAATTAATGTGTATGACTCAACCGATGGCCGCATTTCGACTAAATGAGTTAAGTGATTGTTTATGGTGTTAGGCCTAGGGCCTAGACATGGACAACGGTCATCACATAATAATACAATCTTACCACTTTGGCCAGCCGGCATGCAGTTTGAAAGTCCCTGTTTTGGGAGAATATGTACGGGAATAATAATTGATCTTAAAAATTAAGATCATCTTAAGACAGAGTTGAGAACGAAACGAGCGAGGGTGAGGCCCTGGGCCCGGGCTCAGTTGACCCATGCCTTAAGATGTCCATGTGAATGAAGCAGGGAACCTGCACCATACGGTCACTTACGTATCCTTCAAGGCTTTGAGATGTATCGCAGGGAAGTTTTCTGTCACACAGATGCGCCATTTAATTGTATTCACATGTCTATTAAAATGGAAGTGGGCCTCGTCCGTCACTGTATGTTCCATGGCCATGAATCATCGACCGCCATTCTTGCAAAAAATTCTGGGGGGAAGGTTTTACGAGTGTCTGGGTCGTGCGGTTTCAATTATTGAACCACTTGAATCTCATACGGGCAGAAATTGAATATTTTACTCATGTTATGTCAGACAGTGGAGTAGGGCATATAAAGGAAACGTGAAATTGTCGGTACGCTGATAATTCCGTGAAGCGATTCACTGCATGCTTCCACGTCCGCTGTAGCAATATCCTCCACGACGGCAGTGTTGACTCTTTTTCGTCCTCTTCCAGGAAGAACGCCTAGCTCTCCTGTTTTCTCGAATTTTACCCTCATGTCCTTTAGAGCACGCTCCGACATCGGTCCACGTCGTTGGTTCTTGACACGGTGGAACTCTGACAGCTGCCGCTACATTCTCACTGTTGCGGTAGTATAGCTTCATAAGAAGTGCTCTCCCGGGCAGCGTCGGCATATTGCAATGCATATCTGATTGTGGCAAGAACATTATTGTGCGAGATATATACATGTTTTGCTGGAATCTGCTGACCCTGTAACGTATCTATACGCGGCTCAACTAACCCCTTGGAGATTCCTCTGTGGAAACAATAGTATTAACCAACTTTCACCGAGTAAGGAAAGCGTGATTATGCAAATTAAGTATATTATATAAATTCTGTATTCGCGAGTTTTAAGAGTTAGTTGGTTAGCTGGAGAGTAAAGGATCGTGAAAGGATTAAGTGCATTTGGAGTTTATCAATGGAAGATTACTGAGAGTGGATCAATCGACGGTGATTAAATCCAGATAAGGATCGCCTTCAAAGTTCAAGTGTAGGACTTTACTTCATAAAAGTACGGGTATCGTGATCCTAATTTAAATAGAAGTTACCTTATTAGTGTGCGACTTAGTTTATATTGAGCGTGTTTAAGCTATCGTGGAATCAGTTGAGAGTCCGTAGTATTATCCCCAGGCTATTGAGTCTCACCTCCACGCTCTACTATCT
Organism: Trichonephila clavata; assembly: GCA_019973975.1. Taxonomy (NCBI): domain Eukaryota; kingdom Metazoa; phylum Arthropoda; class Arachnida; order Araneae; family Nephilidae; genus Trichonephila; species Trichonephila clavata. Next base: position 134,696 of record BMAO01025221.1, read on the forward strand.
GATCTGTTGTCTTAATTAGATTGTTATTGTGTCTGCTTGATATTTTGGTGACAATAAAATAATTAGTGTGAATCATGTCTGCTGATTATTCAGTTTCTCCCACACACCTAGCCGGGTCTGAGGGTAGACAAGTGGTATCAGAGGGAAGCAGGAACTGACAGGCATTACAACCCATATTGCCCTCTATTGGCAATTTTTAAAACAATTTTTTTTGTTTAAAAAACCTCGAGTGTATCATCTGTTGTCCAAATATTTTTTTCTTCTGACAAGTAGAACGGCCTCCAGGTCGCTCTGAGTAGCGGAAGTTTAATTTCGCTGACCTTGTATTTCTCCATTTTTGAAAAAATTCAGGAAAAAAAATAGAAAAAGTAATACGAATAACGAAATTTTGTAAACACCTCTTAAGCAACTCCCCCTGAAAATAATATTCTTGGACTAAAAGCAAGTTTTTCTTTAATAATTAAATCACATCATAATAAACATTCTAATGCAGTTTGTTTGTGCAACACATGCTGAGATCCTAATATACTTTAATCTTTTTCTGGAACTATGTAAATGGAAAATGAAATAGAGTTTTACAAGTGTTAAGTTTTCTTTCGTGTAATTTATTTCGTCTGTCAAAAGCAGGGTCGTTCTAAGTGCAGAACAAATAATTACTTATCTAGTTTCCATTTCCAAATAATTGCGTAGGTGGATTCAGAAAATGAAGCTGGGATATTTTACCTCACAAAATTTGCATCGCGAAGACATGTACTTTGTAACAAATAATTTCTCGAGTGTGTTGTTTGTTTGATTTTGCAGGAAAACACCCAGCAGCAGTTTTCTTGAAGTTGTTATTCTCAACAATGTATTGTTTATTTTCACTTTGTAATAATTCGCTATCGCTGTTTGTGTCTCACATCAGTGTAATTGGTTTGTCCACGGCTTGTTATATTTGTATAAAAAAAGTTTTAAAAATCGCTGAAATAACAAGAAGGGAAGTCTTAAAAAGTTTCATTAAAATTAATTGATAAATGTCAGAAAGAGTCTTAAAATTCTGGAAAACACGCCTCTTTTGAATAACCTGCACCAGTTAAAAGATATGTCATCAAAATATGAAACTTCTTGATAACATTTTAATCCGTTTGGCAAGGGGCTGCAATAGCCTAGTAATCATGATCCTGAGTTCGTAGCCGGTGCATCATGAGCTGGCATCATGATGCACCGGCTACGAATCATGATGCCAGCTAATGCCAGATCATCATCACTAAAGATCGACCATGTAGAGAGGATGAGGGATATTTCATAATTCGCGTAACATCAATATATACATAGATTTTAAATTACGTTAAATCTTTTAAAAACAGGATTCAACACGTTTTTCTTAAATGTTGTGTCGTGTCCCGGTGGACGTGGGTGTTGCAGGGTTCGAGTAAAGATCAGCCATTTTAATACTAACAAACTTTTATTTATGCTATTACTTAGAGCTTTAAACAACTTAAGGTATCCAACTACCCTAAAATTGTGAATTTTTCCCAAAACTGACAACTTTTTATATGATTTTATTTTATAGGCCATCTTATTAGCTTTATAAAAACACCAAGTTTATCATTTTCCGTTCTCTAGAACAAAAACTACAAGTGTTTTAGTAAAAGCAGATGCCATTACTTTAAGCAAAATGTCACACTTTAAAACGCGTTTTACTCGAAATGTTATTTTTTGAGAATAATCAAATAGGGTCAGCGATTGCTCAAAAAGTTTTGAAAATAATTAACTGAAATTTTTTATGTAAGTGCTGTGTAATAGTAGAAGTGTTTTAACCTTCAGATTTATCAATCACTGTTTTATTACAAAATTTACAGTCCCTTATGTGAATATAATCACTGTTTTTTAAGCAAGTTCATATAATAACTGAGATAAAGTGCTCTAGTTTTTGTAAAAATTAAAATATCTCTTACCTTGAAGGTCATTTCGGCAATGAATAACATAGCAACACATCAGAATTGAAAATTTGTTCATAAACCTTCATACAGAATGGACCACGTTTATGTTATTTTTTATCAATTTTTCCCAATTTTTTCCCATTTTGGTTTTAGCAATTGTTTTTTCTCTTCTTAATTTTAGCATATTTTTCTTCAAATGTTCTTAAAAAATCTAAAAACATCTAAAAAATCCACATATCTCCATTTTTTAAAAAAAAAGTTGTCGCAACCAGACGGATACCTTAAAGGGAGAATGCACTTATATCATTAAACCTGGGAAGCAATCCCGTTTAAGACTTCTCAGGGGGGTAATTTTGTCTCGATATATATAACAATATAAGTTTTCAATAGATATACTTAACTATAACAATATATAAACAATTATATATATAAAAGAGATATACTAAAGTAAATAAACAATAAACAATTTTCAAACAGGTATACTTCTTATAAGTTTAATTTAAATAATTAGAATCTTCTACACATTGTTTACAAAGGATTGTGATTTCAAAAGTGTACAAAATGTTTGAAATATAATCATAATTTTAAAAAATTATAGGCATATGCAAATAAAAAATTATTTTGTAATAAATGTTAAGTAATTTTTGCGTTTGCGCATGCTATTTTCTAAAATAATAGCTTTTGATGTATAAAACTTTATAGAATTAAAAAATATATTGTACTCTTTGATAATTTAAGAATAGTATATCTTTTATATTTCAAAATTTTGAAAAATATTGAAATTTTTAAAAAAATTTGAAAATGTAATTTTTTTATTTTTAAAAAAAATATATTTTATTATTCTATTTATTTAAAATTACTACGGTGTAAAATGATACATTTAACGTTATAAATCAACTTATGGCTAGTAATTATAAAGCTACTACTTTAGAAAATAGCACGCGCAACGTAAAACTTAATTAATATTTCTTATAGAAATATTTCTTATTTTCATATGCTTATAATTTTTAATATTATGATTATATTTCAAACATTTTACACTTTTCTGAAGCCCCATTTCTTTATAAATACTGTGTAAAAGATTCGAATTATTTAATTTTAATTTCAAAGAGTTACATATATTTGAATATTGTTGATTTTCATCCCTCTAGAGAGTTAACACCCCTGAGACACCTTAATCAGTTTAAATATAATATAAATAAGAACACTTATCTTGTTCCCTGAACGCTCTTATCTCCCCTTCTTGAATAATCTTTCAATATCTTCCAACTTGACTAAACTATACGACCTCCGGTCGCTATCTAATTCACGCTTCTATATCAACTTTAAAACATTCACGAGCCTACTTTACGACAAATACTTAAATAGAAGTTCTTATTTACATAAACCCGTTCTTCTTTACAGAAAGCGGTTTTCAACTCAAATTACAATTAAAGATTATTTTGCCTAAGAGGATTATTAGTAGAATCGCGGATAGATCTGCTACAGTTGTATTGCTCTCATAAAAAAGTATTTAATTAAAGAAACTATAAGTAAATTAAAAATATACAAATTTCCATATAAATTTGTAATAGAATCATAAATTATGGGCAAAAGTTCATTACAATTCTTCTGCTGTGTGTACAAACTGTTACAATATCAATAGTTATTACTAAAAATTGTTATTGATGAAACTTTATCAATATTAAAAGATCTGTATAATTTTTTATAGAAACGGAATCAAACTTTAAAGAAGTCATGGATGAAAATTATCTAAAAAACTCAATTCAACTAAAAATTAATTAATAAAGAAAGAGAAATGTATTTTAAACGGAAACTACATTGTGTGTGTTTGTGAAGTGACAAAAGTCCAGGGATAGCAATATGCAAATATACAGTGGCAGTATTATAGTGTGCAAAATATACAAATGGTAGTACGTGGGCAGGGCATTAATATATACTCAAGTGATTCATGTAAAAAGGCTTCTGATATGAGGATGGCCACACGACGTGGGTTAACAGAATTTGAATGCGGAATGGTAGTTGGTGCAAGACTTATGAGATATAACATTTCGGAAATCGTTGAGGAATTTAACATTCCGAGATCCACAGTACCAAGAGTGCCAGTACCTTATTTCTAGCATAACCTTACACCATGGAAAACGCAATGGTCGTCCACAAATCTTAATGACCGATTCTAGCGAGGTGTGCGTGGAATTGTCAGTGCTAGCAGACAAACAACACTGTGTGAAATAAACGCAAGAATCAATGTGGAACATAGACGGGCATGACCGTTAGCACAGTGAGATCAAATTTGACTTTAATAAGCTAAGGCAGAGAAGACCAACTCGAGTGACTTTACTAACAACACGGCATTGTGGTCAGTTTTCCCGCTCTGGCGCACGGAAATTATTTTATAGCTTCATAATTATATCTAAGGAGTGAAGGGGGGGGGGCAACATATAGTGTGCGTGATTGTGTGGGTAGGGAGGGTTTGGTAGTATTTGAGAAGTAGAACTATTTATTCCAAGATTCCGAGTCACTAGCATTATATTCGCAGGACTCCTGTTGACGCGTCCTCTTACGAAGGGAAATAAGAAGGCGAAACAAGCGTCGCAAAAATACCAACGGCTAACACTGAAAAAAATCATAACTTTGGGAGTTGCAGGAAGTAGCACCTAAATTTGGTATTAAATTAAAGGTTCTACTCTATGTGTCTTAAGTGTTATTTTGATCAATGTGTGTCAATCCTAAAAGTTCTAGTCCATTAAACACAAAAAAACGACATGCATTTATGAGAATTACGTATAGTGCTAAATGTTACGTTTTTTACAATTTTGAATTAACTTTGAACCTAATTTGAGAGTCAAATAAAGAAATTATTTTCCCATAACGTGTATTTTCAAAGAAAAATCCCAAAAGCTACAAAATCTTGTTCAGACGAAATGATAGAACTTCCGACTGGAAAATAAGGCTCACAAGTGTTCCTCGTAGCCCCAACAAACCCGATCTAAACCATCGACTGTTGGAGATTTCCAATCGCATACTGAAGAAAACTGATTACAACACGCCTAGAGGTCCTATGAGGACCATAAATTGTGGGTTGTTGTTAATTTTCGTGCAATTTCATTTTTGAGGTTTCTGTGCGCCAGATCGGGAAAACTGAGCACTGTGCAGCGCCTCTCCTGGGCTCGTGGTTATGCCAACTGGACTCTAGACATCTAGGAAACAGTGACTTGATCAGGTGAGTCAAGATTTGAATTTGTAAGAACTGATGGTAGGGCTCAAGTGTGGTGCAGAACCTGCAAAGCTATGGCTTTAAGTTGTCAACAAGGCACTGTGCAAGCTGGTAGTAACTAAATGGCGTGGGATGTTTTTACATGAAATGGGCTTGGTACACTGGTCCGACTGAATCGATAATTAGCTGGACATAGTTATGTTTAGCTACTTGGAGACTATTTGAAGCTATTCATGGACTTAATGTATACAAACGATGATGGAGTTTGTATGGATGACAATGCTCCATGTTTACGGGCCACAGTTGTTCGGGATAGGCTTGAAGAACATTCAACACAATCCAGCGAATTATTTAGTTTTCTAGATCACCCAATATGGGCATCATCGAACATTTATGGGATATGATAAAGAGATCAGTTCGTGCACAAAATCCTGCACAGGCAACACTTTCGCAATTACGAAAGGCTGCAGAGGCAGCATGGTTCAATATTTCTGCAGGAGATTTCTAATGATTTGTTAAGTCCATTCCATGACGAGTTGTTGCACTTTGACGGAAAAAATTGGCCCGAAAATACATTGGAAGGTACTCCATGAATTTGTCATCTCAATGAATTTCAAATTCTTCATCGCTTCATACTTCAAGTATCGCTTCATATTTCAAATTCTTCATTGAAAATACTTTCTAAGTACTTTCATTTTATCATAAAAATATTTTTTTAAAAATTAGTTATGATTCATTGACGCGTTACTTTCAATCATGAAGTAAATCAAGATGCACTCAATGTTGCGATATTGTTTTTCACGCATGTTTGAGGAAAAAGTATTTAAATATAAAAAAAAAAACCTTTTCCAACTATTAAATTTCTTTCTTTCCTTTTTTGAATTTCACTTTTGAGATTTCATTTTATTTTAAGCATTTGCTGTGGCAAGGGATTTAGGAAAAGAATCGCGTCTTTCTTAGAGATGCATAGTTTCCTTTGCCCTTCTGTTTTACTCGTATAATGAACCACAGCTTTCTCAGCAATTTTTGTCTCCCTTTAAAATTATTTCTGTACGAAGTCAAGCGTTCCATTTAATGAACTTAAAAAACAAATAGAGAAGTAAAATTTAAAATGCAGAATATATTTTTACCTCAAAGCTCTGATTTAAGAAAGTAAGAAAATATTGGGTGGAAACTAGACTTTTTTTTGATCATGCTGTTATATATACGTGTGTGAGGATGAGTGTGTATTTCTGTAACCTAATTTGCTATCAATACGCTACGTGCCAAACGTCTTTTTGGCGTGATGTTGAAATCGCGCCAAATAAGATTTTGGTGCCCTGTATTTTACAATCCAAGATGTGACCTAGCACTAAGAACTCTACATGAAAGTAATTTAAAAGAATGGTTTATTCCTGATGGAGGAGTTTAATTTCATTAATTGAAAGAGAAGCAAAAAATATAAATAAAAGCTCTCAAATGTTTATTGCTGTTGGCGAAATTTCTGTATGAATTTGCAACCAAAAAATTTAGATGATTTTTTTTCCTGAAATTTAGATTTTAACGTGGAATCTGTTGATAAGTTGTTTCCACTCCTACACTTGAGAAACTTTTGATTTACAGTGCGATTTGAACAGTTTTTTTTAAACATTCATGCTTATAGTTTTTTTCTTCTGGGAGCTATTCACATTTATAACTTTTTAAGATTACTGGAACTTTAAAATGCTTTGAATTTTGTATTTTTTAAATTTTACTGTTAAAAAATAGAAGGCATTTTGCTGCATTCACATTATTTAGGAAAATTCGATACATAGAACACTAGAAAATTGAATTTTAAACTGGTAAACATATTAGATGTAATTGTAATTCAGGTACACTTTCTTCAAAATCTGTTTTGTACATAACATGTATTATATAAAATACTAATTTTTCTATATGAGGAATGTAATTCTTCTGTGTTATGTGTTCAAATTTTTATGGTGGCTCTACATTTTTTGTGCAAAAATTAAGGAAAATTTAAACAAATAGTTGCAAAATTTTAAAATAAAATTTTGTTTTAAAAATGTTAATTATGCTACCTTTTGCATTGATAAAAACTCAATGTAAATTATAAATTACAAATCAAGAGGATATAGCACAAAGTGAATCTTGAGGATTATCCTGAATTAATTACACAGCTTCTAAGACAGACATTTCGTTATTATTAACCGCTTATTGTAATCATGCTTCCTTACTCGGTGAAAGTTAATTAAAATAAATATTTTTCTAAAAGAGTCATGAAAGGATTAGTAGAGCCGCGAATAGATCCGTCACAAATCTTCTAATCGAATGTAAAAAAAAAATAGGATTCTATGGTTGCTAGATAATTCTTCGCATAGTAAAATAAATGATCTTAGATTTAATTCTCTTTTATAAAATGTAACAGCTTCACAGCATCATTTAAAACTCTCTTTAAGGCGTTCTTCATTCATTTTAATACAAGCCTGTAGCGATGAATGCATTAACAAAAATGTTTAATATTGTTACGTTGATCGGGGTTCAAAGATTTTATGCAAATCAGTAGCAAAGAACAAGACAGTTCTTTAAGAGCGATGAGAATTTATTGTCGAAAATCAATCCTTGAAATAGAGGATTCAGCAGAAAAATTCGCAGAATAAATATCAGAAGGACTTCACACCTTCTACAGCGCTCAGACACTATCAGTGTCTAAAATACATGTAGGCTGTAGATTATTCACAAGCATCGCTATTCCTACTTAACAGCCGAGCTATCGCTATTCGACTCTTCACGGTCAAAACAAGACTACCAATCGCTCGCCAAAACAATACTAACTCAGTTTTGGCGAGCTACTCCCTATGTATAGGGCTAACGGACTCTTCTCGAAAAATCCGCTTGCTGATCGCGATGATAGTAGATTTCTCCACTAATTTCCAGAAGAATCCATAGGGTTACAAACTCACCAAAAGTGATCACCAAAATGGCCACCAAAGTCATCAAATTGATCACCGTCACCAACTTTGTCACCAAAAATGATGCCAACTTGGCTCTATCTCTAAGATTTCGCCAAGTTCCCATTGAATCGCCATTATAATGTAAGGGACGGCATGGCTTGCGAGTATTACAATTTTAACATAAAATAAATATAGCATATTGTAAAGTCATGGTAGGGTTAAACATTTTGCAGTTTTGCAGCTAATTTGTTAAAGGCATCATTTTATTTATAGTTATTGAAAAAACAATATTATCAATTTCAAGCATTCAGTAGTTCGCTGGGAAGAAAAAAATGAATAAAGTCACTTTCAAGTGTTAGTCATAATCACCCAGCCGGTGCTCTGCGTATCTGCTCCACGCTCCTTCTCCGGGCAGCGGATCTCCAGGATTCGAAAAAAAAAACGAATATATCTACCGCGGGCACTCGCCTCACGCTTTCTTTTTAGTTCTACAGGGTCAAGGGTCAGGAACCACAAGCGTGCTTCTTTTCTTCTCCTTTCCCTCGCAGAATCAAGTCTCGTGAGTCGATCCCTTCCTTTCTCGAATCGACCCTTTTAAATTTCAGGGGCGGGTCAACTACAAGCCCCTCGTCATCTTTCATTGGCATGCTTCAAAGTTTTGCACCCTGAACCTCATTCTCAGTAGCCCACCACTGGTGCAGGCCGAACAATGGCTCTGGTCCCTCTCGAATGTTCCTACGACAATGGCTTGTCCAACATCTGGTTTATGATACACTTCATCGCCATTTCCTCTTTGAAGTGACCTGTCGCCGTCCTCCGAGTCGCCAGTCTCCTAAGACAGACAAATACCACAAATGGACGCACAATACGGTACATTAGAGGCTACAAAGTCTCAAAGCTACAATTAGGTATTGTAGCTTTAGCATCAAACTTAAGTCCTAAGCGACAACAGAGTATATAAACGTCATCCTCAGCCAAAGCATTAAGTACCCCGGACGTATGTATACGTCTTTCCGTAGTACGACTTTTCTGTGCACTACTATCCATAAAATAATTCCGAAGGCTTCGGAATGCAATAAAAGGATCTTGACAGTGTTTGTGAAGGATTTAATTATTATAGAGCATTTGTTTATTTGTTCCTTTTCTCCCCCCCCATACATCTCATACGCTTCCCTTACGTGGAAAATGGGGGCAATGGGGAGCGAATCGCGTTAGTTTTAATCGGCAGTTAAGGGATTAATTATAAACCATAGATATTATCAAGATAAGTGTTAATTTTTGTATATAATTTTTTATATGACAAACCCATGAGGTCTTTGGTAAATTAATTATAAAATACGTTCTGTAATTTTGATACATTTATATGTGTATTATATTAGTGTAAATGTGTATTTATTTTTTATTATCTAAGAATATGTATTTTGTTTCTTTACTTTCTTCAAATGAATAATTTTTTTAAAAATAAACTTTCGCTTTCAACTTTTCAATATGCTCGCGCCCCCTCGTAGAATCATTACACCCCCTCAGGGGGGCACCACATAGTTTGGGAAAAGCTGGATTAAATCTTAAGAAATTAGAAAAGAATTCGAAAATTATAAGGTATAGATAGTTCTCTTTTGATTTTTAAGCAGGATGGGAAAATTATCCAATTACTGTCTTATTTGCAAAAATTCAGAAACTAAATAAATAGTTTCGAAGCCAAATTGCCACAAGTTTCCCACAATTTTTTTTCCAAAAAAGAGTTTTTTTCAGAACAATTATCTCCATTTTCCCTAAAACGCGTCATGACACACTAACATGCTTCTTATCAATTTTGTCGAGGCTAATTTCTTCTAATATATATCTCTTTTAAAGACTTCTGAGATCACATATGCAAAAATGTAAAAGGTGCAGAAAATTGTTTAAAATATAAGCTGACCGGCTTCGCATTTTTTTTTCCAGTTTGCTCTCCATGGGACGTGTGACTAGAATTTGAAAACACTGCAGTAGATTGTCGTGATCGTACAAACTACATAGAGAAGGTGAATCTTTTTTGCATATACATTTATATTTTTCTTTTCAAAGCTTTGTTTTAACTCAAGAAAGCCCTGAATTTGATTCATGGAACTCTAGGGCTCCCTGGAATACAATTTGAAGACCATTACTCTGAAAGAATTCGATTCCATTTTTACCACCACGAAGTTGTGAAAAAAATTGCGATTTTACCTTGTGTTAATCTAAATCAAAGATCACAAGCTTATTTATCTTGTAAATTTTATATCTAACAGAATAATTTAAGGGGTATCCAAAAACGTTAAAAGTGATCAAATTCGGTCAAGACAGATATTTTTGTTTTTTACCTTATTGAATAGAGCTATCTTTTGGCTTTACAAAACATACTTTATTTCATTTCTACACTACCTAGAGGCCAAGTTACAATCAATTTTATAAAGTTAGAAAAACCGGAAGTGGGTCTTTGGCCTACCAGAAGTGGGCATTTAAATTGCTCAAAAATTATCATGGCAGTACTGATAACTCAAAATGATACAAATGTATTTCTATAATACTTTGTGAACTTGATATTTATGTTACCTTATAGACAATGTGCTAAAATATTTCTTATTGTATGAATACTTTTTGAGTTATGGCTTGTTATTTAAATAATGGTCTCATGAAGAATGTCATATTTCTTATAATGTTTACTCAATTAGCTCTAAAATTTTCAAATTTTATTAAAACATTACAATTTTAGTGCATTTTCTACATAAATTCATCTAATTTGTTTTAGTAACACTTTTACTAATATAAGTTTGTTACTTTTTTCTATAACTGCTATGAAGTTTTTCAAAAATTTTACTAAAATTTCACTTATAATAGTGATTTTTGCAAAATGTAGGTAATTTATTTTAAATATTGTTATAGTTAAATAATAGTATTTATTGGTATTGAGTCCGAAAAAAGCCTTTATAATGTTTAAATATACTATTTTGTTAAAAAGTACTCCGAACGTGTTCGGAGCCCATCAACGTATTTTATTTAGTTGGTGTTGCCGTAACCTCCTCCGAAAAAAGTTCACAGTATGAACGGTTTCAAATATTCATCCAGATATAAAATACTATTTTTTAGCTTAGTAAAACAATCAAGAAAGATAATTAATTATCAAATATTGATTTCATTAGTTAAATAATATAAAGAAAATAGAGAAGGAAAAATATTCATGGTGGTTGAAAAAATATTTTTGATTAAAAATTATTCGAAACTATTCATTTTTCAATAGCTTTCTTTATTTTTCTGCTCTATTATAGTAGCCTTTTACAAAACTGAGTTTTATAACAAAATAACTAATATTTTATTGAAGCTAAAAATGGAAGTATGTTGGTCAAATAATTAACACAAAATGAATTCCTATTTATAGAAAATCGTGCTAATAAAGTAACAGAGAATAGATAAAATGCATATATTGATACTTCTGAGCTTCCGTCAATATAATTTATTATATCCTGCTTATGACGTAAGATATGACGTAAGCATACGATGCTGAGAGGTACAGAAACGAGCAGTACGATTCATTCAGTAGACACAAGTCTTATAAATTCTTGAAAATCCTTTTGAGGAACTATAAATTCAAGAAAATTTCGAGACAAGAAGGAATAAAGTATTATATATATATATAATTAAGGAAATTATAAAACATTAATACCATGATTTTACAAAAGCGTATAAATGAACACTTTTTTTGTGATATTTAGTGTCAACTGAATTAGAATATACACATAAAATCATCTTAAGAATGTTATTATAAAAAAAAATTATTTAAATGCAATTTTTGGTAAAAAACGAAGAAAGAAAGATGTATTTTCGGAAGATCCACTTTTTATGAAAAATGCTTCTATATTTATAACATTTTGTCCATTTAGAGTTAGGACTTCTCTACACAGAGACACATCCAGAAGTTTTGAAAAACTAATATTATCTTAGAGTTAGGACCAATTGAAATAACCACCGGTGTTTTTTGCTAAAATTTCTGTACTTTGACACACTAAAATTTGAATAAATCCACTTCCAAATTATATTGTTACTTTGATCGGGGTTCGAGGATTTTATACAAAATCAGTCGTAAACAACAAGGCAATTCTTTAAGAGCGATGAGTATTTATTGTCGTAATTCATTCCTTAAAAACACAGGATTCAACAACCAAATTCGTAGAATAAATATCAAAAGGATTTCACACCTTCAACAGCACTTAGACACAATTATCAGTGTCTAAAATACACGCACGTAAAAGATTATCCACAAGCACCGCTCGTAATATTGAACAGTCGAGCTAATTGCTAGTTCTCCCGTTCAAGGCAAGTTTACTAATCGCTAGTCAAAACCAGACTCACTACTCGCTGGTTGAAACCAGACTGACTGTTACGAATATTTTTCCGGGAGCATGGGTTTCTGTGGGAACCCTTAGACCCGTATCTGGCTAGAAAAGTTCAAAAGTTGTCATTGTAAAGTTGAAATGTCATGCTGGAGTGTAGGAGCTTGGCTATTGGACGAGCGGTGGCGGGCCGGTAGGCGGGGCTACGAGGCGAAGATCTTGGATGGCTCGGTTTTGGAATCTGATGGAAGAGGGAGCGTCCTCCAATTTGGATGTTGAGTAGGGAGGATAATACTACGGCGAGTATCGCTCTATTTATATTTGTGGCGGAAACTTCGAGAAGGACGCGCTTGCATTATAGATCATGAAATTAGTGGATTTCTCCACTAATATTTAAAAGAATCCAGGGAGAGAGAGAGAGTCCCGAACTCGCCAAAAATGGTCGCCAGCATGATCGCAAAGTTGCCAAAATGATCATTAAAGTCGCAAAAATGATGCCAACTGGGCTCTATCACCAAGATTTCACCAAGTTCTCATTGAATCACTGTTATAATGTAAGGGACGGCGTTGCTTGTGAATATTACAAATTTAACATGAAACAAATATAGCATAGAGTAATATAAATGCATTACGTATCCAAATATAGATTATTTACACTATTTTACAAAATTCGTAACAATATATTTAACAATTATACTTATTCAAAAATAATAGATAAAGAATTTAAAACACAGTAGTTAGAAGGCTCTGTACGACTGTATGAAAGTCTTAGCTAAATGTATAGGCAAAAAATATTACTATTGCAGAAGCCTTTTTTTTTCTTCATAAAAGGAGAATCCTTGGAAAATACGTCATTTTCTCTTAGCTTTTTACCAAAAAATTATATTTAAATAATTTTTCTTGTAATATTATTCCTAAAGCAATTTATATGTATATTCTAATACAGTTGACACGAAACATCTCTCTATAAAGTTATTCATTTATACGCTTTTTCAAAATCTTGGTTTCGAATGGAGTCAGTCACCTTAAACATGAAATGTTTCACATGTCATGTTATCGTTTTTAATCGTAATTTTTTAAAACTCCATTTAAAATAAATTTTTATAAATTATAATTAAAGAACACCATATGTGTTTTAGAATTAAAGATTAACATGAATAAGTGATTGACTGTATGTTACATATTGTTGCTGTATAACTTAAAGTTCGTTTTAAATACATATTTTAAATATATGTTTTTATTTTGTGTCTTCATTGATTTGATTTTGCAAACTTTTCATTATTCTGTTTATATAACTTCATTGTGTCAGTTCTGTTACGGAATTGTTTCATTTTGGAATGTACTTGTTTGTATGTGTAACTTATTTGTTTTTGTTATTTCATAATTTCGTAACTTTTGTTTCGTTGTTTATTTTTTAAAATTTTATTTATTTTTTTGATTTGCTTTATTTACTTCTGGTAACCCTTTGTGATACTTGTGGTGCACGGGACTTATTTTATCTGTCTTCAATTAGTATATATATGTGTGTGTGTGTAATAAGTTAAATTGATAACTCTCATAATTCGAATCTCCTTTATTTATAACATCTTATTGATAAGTTCTAATACTTAGTCTCTAAACGTGTCTCAATTTATCTTTTTCAAAGCATTAAAAACATGTTGGTTTATTACTGGTTCTTTAGACTTGAATTTCTGATAGATATATTGGTGATTCCAAGAAATATAGGATCATTAATGGTTTTCATGTGTGTGTTTTAGTAATAGGGATTTAATATTTACTAAGCAATGATGTCATTTCTATAAATAACTAGTTATTCCCTTCACTTAGACACGGGAATGTATTCTTTATAATACTTTTTTTCCCTTTTCTTCCCTGTGTGTAAAAACTTGATATTTGAATAATTCCCTCTCTTGTATTTTGGCACTGTAAGAAAAACATGGTGGAATAAATGAGTGATCATGAAAAAAGTTACGCAATTCGCTTCACAATGCCAACCGTTTTCTACGTAGGTACGCGTATGTGATGCATTGGGGGGGGGGATAAAGAAGCAAAAATAATCTGAAATAAATAAATCCTTCACAGACATTGTCAAGGTCCTTTTATTGCCTTCCGAAGCTTTCTGAATAATTTTATGGATAGCAGTGCACAGAAAAGATCGTACTTCGGAAATACGTATATATACGTCCAGGGAAATTAATGCTTTGACTGAGCTAGACGTTTTTTTCACCGGCAACACTTTTGAGGGTAAGGTCGTATCGTAGTTTTAGCGTCAAGGTATACTATTACTGAATTCAATACATTGTTATTGTATTAGGGGGGCACGATGAAAATTATGATTGTATATTGGGTCGCGAATATTGAAACTTCGAGAAGCACTACGTTGAAGTGCATATAAAATAATAATCATGAAGAAAAATATAGAAGACGCATTTATCAAAACTAACTGCAATTCTTTTTATAAATTTTATTCATGGTGATTTGCTTAAAATGAAATTTCTAAAAAAAATGTTTATAAGTTTAAAAACTGCAGCATTTTTTATATTTTAAAAATAAAATATATTTTATTAAAAAATGGAATTTTAATTTGGCGTTTTTATTGTTTATTCGCAGTTGAAACTTCATGAGCATGTAGCAGTGCCATCTAGATTCAGAAAAAGTAGCAAAATATATTTATGTTTTGGTTCATTAAATCCAATGTTCAGTAATCAAACAATCATTTGTTTTAAAATTTAAAAGGGCAATTCTTTCTCTAGAAGTATCTGAAAAGTTTCTCGAAGTTTTCAGTTTTTCTGATTTATTAATAAATTGATACATATATAGATGTTGATATAAATTTTTGGAAAATTTTAATTAGATTTGAGATAGTACAAGTACAAATCAAGAAAGAAAACTTGAAAATTCATTTTAATAACATTTCAGAAACAGAACGAAATATGTAGGAGGTAATTATGTAAACTATAAATAGAATACAATGGTAGGTAATATGTAGTTAGGATTAATAAGCAGTTATAATTGGTAATTAAAATTTAACCAAAAAATACTAAGGTAATTTTGCAATATCGACAACTGAGAAATGTGAAAAGTTTTAGAGGATTATTCAGGGAATTTTGGTCATATTTCATAACAACTGTCCGTAAATAAATATTACTATATAATACCATAGGATCACAGAGAGAGAGAGAGAATTAAGAATTACTACGCGATATTCTCGTCTTGTTATTTTAGAAATAACATATGGCATTACAATTTTGTTGTCTTTAGGAAAATATTTAATTATAGAAATGAACAGCGTCTATATCCTTAAAGATATTTCATTACATTCAATCCAATTAGGCTCTTGAGCAATTGGAAGTTTAAAATTGCTGATATTTTTCAGTATTTAAATCCCTTGTGTTCAACAAATTACTTTCATCTCATCTTTTATTTGGCTCCATTAATATAAATATAGTACTCAATTTATGATATGTTATAACTATTACGATAATTAACGGATAACCATTAAAGCAAACGAACTAAATTTAACAAATTTTCATTAAAAGACTTATTAAACGCAGAAAAATTAAGGATAAACCAAATACCTCTTGCGACAAAATGCTGATATTGCTATTCAATTATCTTCCCATCTGCTGTTTACAATCCTATCTTTTCTTGTTGAAGGGTTAACAAAACAAAGCCACTCATTAAAATTTTGAATTCCTAAAGAAGAGTTATTACAGCCTATCTTTCTCACGAGGGTTTCCGAAATGCAAACGTACGAGAATCCCACAGGCGATGTGTCATCAGGTTTCCATCGTACCAATTTAGAATCAAAAGCAGCGAGTTTTAAATTGATGTGTGTTATTTGATCCTTCCCTATCGGTTAATTAACTCTATTTTTGTGAATAGATAAAATTATTATAGCTATCGAATTGTTCAGTTACTCAGCACCATTTGTAACGAACATAATTAATTAAATTAAGATGGTGTGTTGTTTATGTAGTCTATTTTTAGAACCAGTGTATTACGATAAAGGTTTTGATATTTCAGCGCGTACCCACACACACACACACACACATAAACATGCACACACACATGTACATGCACACACACATGTACATGCACTCACACATGTACATGCACTCACACATGTACATGCACACACACATGTACATGCACACACACATGTACATGCACTCACACATGTACATGCACACACACATGTACATGCACACACACATGTACATGCACACACACATGTACATGCACACACATGTACATGCACACACACATGTACATGCACACACACATGTACTTACACTCACATGCACTCACACACACATGCACACATGCATTCACTCACACATGCATTCACACACACATGCATACACATGGACGCCCGCACATGCACTCACACACATGCACACATCCATGCACGCACAGCACATGCACGCACACATAGCACGCACGCACATGCACACACGCACACACATGCACGCGCACGCACGCGCACGCACGCACGCGCACGCACGCACGCACACACTGAATGGTTGTATATCGCGCTTCCACACCACAGATCCGGAATTAAAATCTCGGACTGGGCAAGCTCGGCTCAGTCTTTCATCCTTTCATTTGGTCGATAAATGAGAACCAAGCTTGCTTGGGAACTGAACACTTGGGGGTTTCTTGTTGGACTGACACTTGACGGAAACATCTGCACATGCACCCCAGAGCCTAAGGTCACGTAAACTGAGATAGGCACAGTAGGTCTTGGCTATCATGGGCTGTTGCGCCACTGAGTTCAGTTTCATATGTTAAGGCAGGAGTGGGCAATTGCCTTGGCTCGAGGGCCTCGAAGTGGATGCGGATAATTCCGGAGGGTCACCCCTTTTTAGAATGATTGCATTCATTAGTTAACTTTGCATCTCAGTAACAGGTATACATTGTAACATAAAAATCCACCGAACACCTCACCCTGCTTAAGCGCATGGCTTTCATGAATATCATTCTAAAAGTCAGCTTCAAACAGTGCTTTCAAGTAAAACGAGGCCTAATCATGACGGATCTCGTCTTTTTGAACAGCGGTCAAGTAACGAGGACGATACCAAATCCGGCACTCCACTCTCTTAACTTTTACAGCTGGCCAACGTGAAGACTTTGAGCCTCGATAGATTCAATGTGTATCGGCCTACTCTGCACAGTGGGTTGGCAAATAAACTAATTTAAATCTACAATAACGAGTATGAAGGAATTAACAATCAAGCTCCGAAGAGGTTACATATACACAAATAAAAATATTCTGTTTTTTAAAAGGCTTAGAATTTAGAATACACTTTATTAAGTCTTCTGCTAACGGAACGCTCAAAAAGTAATGTTTTGAATTTGAAATTAGTAAATTAAATTAAAGAACAGAATAATTTATAAATTCAATACAAGTGATTTATATTACTTTAGTTAAAATAAAAATTAATTATGAGTTTTACATAAGTGATTTTATGTTACTGCTATGATGAAATTAAAACGAATTTCTTTATAAAATGAAGCTCACATATTTGACAATTTACAATACATATATATATACTAGCTTTTACCCACGGCTCCGCTCGCGTTGATGTCTTTAAACAACTATCAAAGTCGTAATCATTATCATTAGAAAGTAAATAATATAAAACTGTAATTTTTTTTTATTGCTTGACTGGAACCAATAAAATTTAAAAATTCTAAAATTGAGCTTAGTTTAAAAAAACTGAAAACGCGTAATTTACTATAATAATTAACAACAAATATTCAATAACTTAAACTATTAATATTTTTAAAAATCGAAAGTATCTACGTTTAATATGAAATTCCTCTTTAAAAGAACTCAAAACAGAATATTATTCTAAGATGCTACTGCATACCATATTATATGTCTCTTATGTTATATGTTCTGTTACTTGATGTTGCAATGCTATAAATTCGTAGTTTAATTCTCAAGTAATTTCATTATCGAAGCCATTTCCGTCGACACGTCTAGGGCTAATCATTCCAAAATCATGTAGCTTCTTCCCAACCATTCTGAAAACCTTTACTGCGTTTCGTTGTAGATGTGTTCATTGAAAGGCATATTTGGTTGTTTTTCGTCGCAAAATATCTATCTTCCGCCATGTAGTAATTCAAAGTAATACATACTTTCAAAACTAATCAAAACTACTAAAGCAATCAAAACTTTTTATGTGAAACTGTCAATTAATATTACCATAGAATTTTCAATATCACGCGCGCGCAATTCGCTAAAACTTTATTTCGTTTCCCTCTTTAAAAATTGGGAGAAAATTTGTATTAAAATACCTGGGATTGTCGGAATAGAGAACTTCTTAGCCAACTTAGCGATATTTCTCAAAGTTTGAGTTTGACATTTAACAAACGTAACGTAATAAACGTTAGACGTTTAATAAAAAACCGTTTAAAAATTGCTTTTTGTAAAGATGGTAAATTACACTATGTTTCAGTTACTTGTTACAAATGTGAGAAAATTTTTATTAAAATTTCCATTATTGACCAAATGTATAATTTTGCACCAACTTGGCGGGGAGTAAGCAACGTCAACGTTTTACCCGCATAGTTCCCGTTACCGTAAGAATATGGAGATAAAATATACCTTATGTTACTCGCTGATAATGTAGCTTTCCATTGGTGAAAGAATTTTTAAAATCGGACTAGAAGTTTCAGAGATTAGCCGGAACAAACAGACAGACAAAAATTTTAAAAATTTATTTTTTGATATAAGTACCGTATATACCTTTAAATGCATTTAGTAAAAAGCTGCTAATTTTTGAAATTGCAAACAGACACTTCAATTTTATTTATTTGTATAGATATATCTAATATATAAAATTCTCTTGTCACAGTGTTTGTAACCAAACTCCTCCGAAACGGCTTGACCGATTCTTATGAAATTTTGTGCGTATATTCAGTAGATCTGAGAATAGGATGTATACTATTTTTCATTCCGATATTGCAATTAGTTGAAAAGATATTAATTAAAAACCTTAGAACGTGCAATTGTTTTGCCTGTGTTGTTTATTTCGCTTGGCGTCGAAAATCGGCTTCGTGCCAGATGTGGCTTTTCTCTGTTCCACCGTCCAAATCACCCTGCTCATGGGTTACACTAGCAAAATGAGTGTCTATAACAAATCAAAAATCACCAAATTTGGCGAGTGTAAAGTTTATTTATTTTTATTTTTTTGCACACATCTTTAATTTAAAAATTCATATATTGCACCGTTTATAAAACAAAAATATCAAAAATATTTGCGAAAAACTTAATCGCTTTTACTTTGTTATCATTTTTTCAAATAAATAACACGAGATCAGTTATTGCCATTTTGCTCAAGATGGCTCTTACTTTCAGTTAATTAAGTGATCTCATATAAATCAATAGTTTTCAAAACGTGTCTCGAGCTCCCGCCAACAACTATTGTGTTACCTGTATAGACCATTTCTGAATATTTTCAGACATTTATGAGTTCTTATTTATTAGTTTGTTTATTATTAAACGCAGTCAATAAAACTGTAATTCTCAGTGCGTGCAAAATTTTCGGGAGTCATTTTCATTTAAAATATAAATATATACGTATTTTATAATTGTGACAGGTATAGGTAAAATAATAAAAGAACAGTTACATTATCTGTATATTGCTTTCTAGCATTAAGTAGTTCAATTTGATCTATTTGTGTGTTTTGTATAGTGAACAATGCCAGCCAGACGCAAAGGGTCTGATTTGGGCCGTCGAACGACTAAATCTACAGCCATGTGAAATAGAAGAGCTCAAAGAACAGGCGAACAAATCCAACAGGATAATGAAGATGTGTGTGTGAACATGGTGCAGTTGCGTGAATCGCAATCACAAGAGGCACGAGTTGAACAAAATCAACAAAGACGTTTAGAACAAAGACAAGTGTGTCGATTCGTATTTGACACACGCAGAACAAATGACCAACAACGCCAACAAGTACATGGACCATTTACATACGATTCATTCCGTCGTCTTGTATTCGAGTATGAGCCCGATGTTAAATATTACGCTCATTCAAATGTGAAAATTGGTGCTATGGACAAGGAATGTCCGCATTGTAATGCGTTGAAATTTTAAAAAAATGAGCCAGCCGGGATGTGTTGTGAGTCAGGAAAAGTGCAACTACCAGAACTTGAAACACCACCTGAACCATTGTCACGTCAATCCACGTTCAACGCGCTCTGATGAGATCAATGCTTGCTTGAAATCATCGCCAATGCGGAGTAATATTGAAAAAGTACAGCTGAAAGTAAATATGAGCATTCAAATGCTTCAAGATCCATCCGCTGAAAAGCAACTATTAGATATCGGAGATGGAAAAATAGCTGTACATGAAAACACTGGATGCATAAAATTGCCGACCGATTTCTGCACAATCGTTAACTCGCAAAATGCTCTCATTGACCAGATATTTCCCAATATACACATGCAATACTTGAATCATGAATGGCTGGCAGGAAGAGCAATTTTGGCTGCAAGAAATGTGGACGTCAACGATTTGAATTTCAAGATACAACAGTTGATTCCAGGGGACTTGATGTCATATTAATCTATCGATACAGTTTGCGATACCATCGAAGCTGTAAATTATCCAGCAGAGTTTTTGAACCCATTGGATTTGCCAGGCATGTCACCGTGCCATTTACAACTGAAGGTTGGATCTCCGGTTATTTTGCTTCGCAATTTGAACCCGCCACGGCGGTGCAATGGCTCGCGATTAGTCATTAAAAAACCGATGAAAAACGTTGTCGAGGCAAGCAGTTTGAATGATAAGTTCCGAGGAGAAGATGTATTACTACCACGAATACCTATTATTCCCACAGATGTGCCAATTGAATTCAAACGGATTCAATTTCGAATTAGATTGGCATTCGCAATGACAATCAATAAGTCTCAAGGCCAAACGATGTATGTTTGTGGCTTGGATTTGGGCACATCATGTTTTTCCCACGGACAATTATACGCGGCATGCTCTCGCGTGGGTAAGCCATCTAGTTTGTTTGTGTTGGCTAAAGATGGACTCACACTAAAAATATCGTACATTCCTTGCACTAAGAGACTGATAAAGTTATTTTTTAATTGTCATAATTTTTGATAGAGATGTAATTTGAAATATATTAGTTAAAATAATAAAAGTACAAAGAATTCAAAAAATGAATGCTTGGTGTTTTGTTACTTTTATAGGCCGTCATCGTTCACAGCGCTCCATTCCTCTTTCAATCATATACCACATACCCACACACTTACAATGAGTTAGTTAATTTTTATTTGACTACCAAAATATTCTCTAGAAATAATTTATATGGCAAAACAACGTTTGTGTGTGCCGGGTCAGCTAGTATATATATATATTTAGCAAAGAAATATTCTGTTGAAATAGTTTTATTTTTATAAAATGTGAGAAAAAAATTTCAACAACTTCGGTTTTTATTATATTTATGTTGATTAATTATTTAAATTTAATTACTTGTTTTAATCTTAATAATCTATAAAAATAATTTATAAAAATGCAGTTCAAGTTCCACTATAACTATTTTCATTAAATAATTAACCATAAATTTTATTTCACCCAAACAAACTTTTTAGAACAAGTAAATTGAACTTATTCCCCGTATATACATATATATATATAAACTACCCATATTATAAAATGGTTATAAACAACTTTAAATGCATGTGATTAAATTAATTAAGTATTATTCTAATAACTGTTCTCTATCATCACAAATAATTAAATGTTTTCTATATGCTTTTTAAGCTTAATTAAATAAAAAAAATAATACTTATTAAGACCTTTTAGAACTGAATAATAAAAATACATTTTGAGGTTAACTACAAAATGATTGAGAACTATTTGTTGCAATTTTTAATGTGTTTTTCATTACCTGAGATATATAGAATGGCTAAATTATATATATATATATTCCACATCTTCTTATTAACTGAATAAAAAAAATCTGTTTTAATTATTAAATTGAGCTTAATTTTTAGAAAAAGAGAGCTTATATTTAAAAATCAAGATATTACTAATTATATTTGATTACTGGATGCTTAGTAAATTATTAAATTTTGATAAGCATTTAAAATAATGCTTTTATATTCTCTGCTTCACGAGTACTAATTACCACAATCGTGAGGTGTTTTTGCTCAGTTATCAATTAGAAAAAAAATAAATAAGAAAACGAATATACAGATGACCTCGAATATTCTTATATTTTGTAAAAAAATAGTATAAGTTCAATAAAAACAGCTAGTTCTAGAATTAATTTCAAAATGCGCGTCTCGTATGAAAAAATCGTGACACCAATAAGAAAATTAGTTAAATATTTCGCCAACAGAGGGCGCATATCTATTTATGTATGCCTAAGTTATCACAAAAGAGCTGAGGTTGTAATTAGAAATAAATATCAAACGCGATACGTGTTAGTTAAAACCCAATTTGACTTTCTAAACTAACATAATTTAAGAGAGATTATAGATAATTACATAAATATATATTTTTATGGAATGAGAGAGACTCGTATTTTTCTTGTGATTCGCAGGAAAATATGAGAAATAATTTGCTGTAATGCTATGACTGCAGAAAGAAAGTTTTACCTCGAAAATAAATTCTTTATGGAAGTTTTTAAGGTTTCGGTCAATTTGCCTCCTTGAATCCTTAATTGTAACGTTAACCTTATGGAAAATTCAATCTTCTTCTAAAATCTAAAATAGTACATCAATTTAAATGCAAGTAAAGCACAAAAAATAATTTCTTCGCAATTGTATATCCCTTCCCCGCTTTCTCAAAATATTTTTATATCTGATGTAGATATTCATTTCAGATTCCTAACAAAATTTTTTAATATTTTTAAGTATTGAAGTGAACCCTCAGGATTTTTACTCGTTCGATTGCATTTTGGTATTTAAATCAATTTAAGTCTACTTTTGATGAGTAAAGTAAAAATGCCATAGGATTAACATAACGTTTCCAAATTTAAAATGACTCGTCGATGAAAGTCTTAAGGATTTAAATAAAAATGATTAAAATAAATTAAGTGTTTTTAATCTATTGAATGATGTTTATTATTCTAATTTATAAACAAAGAGAAACAAAGTTAGCAAATAACAACAAAAATGACAGAAACCGAAACAGGGTCTATTCAAATACATTTTTAAAGTTACACATTTGTCACTTCACCCTCAAAACAATCTTTTATATCTTTTCCCCATGCTTAGAAAAGAGAATGTACGAAACAATTTTGATGCTAATGTGAATTGGATTTAAAAAACATTTGCACCTTTTCTGTAAAACAGGTTTTGAAAGAAAAATAATACAATTTTTCGTTTCCTAGGCGACATGTTCATCGAATTGTGCTAGGAAGTTCTTGTAAAATTGTTTGTCATTTCTTCTCTTGATGCATTGTGCTTTAGTGCGAACGATTCTTTTTTTTTTTAAAAATTAAGGTATTTAACTACTTGTGACAACTTTACAAAAATGGAGACATGGGGATTTCTTTTTGGTTTTTAGATTTATTTGGTACATTTTAAGAAAAAAAATGCTAAAATTAAGAAGAGAAAAATAAATTATTATTACTAAAATGAGGAAAAATTGTTAAAATTTGCAAAATATTATATAAACGGGGCCCACTTTGTACAATACGTTTAAGAACGAATTCTCAATTTTTCAATTTTGATGTTTTACTTTGCTATTCATTTTTGAAATGACCTTCAGGATAACAGGTAATTTTGACAAAAACTGGAGCACTTTATCTTAGTTATTATATGGAGTTGCTTAAAAAAAAACAGGGATTTTTTCACATAAGGGACTGTAAATTTTGTAATAAAGCAGTGATTGTTAAATCTGTAGGTTAAAACTCTTCTATTATTATACAGAACATACACAAAAAGTTTCATTCAATTATTTTCAACACTTTTTGCGCAATCGTTGTTATTGTTTGAGCATTTTCTAAAAAAAAAACCAACACATTTCGAGTAAAACGCATGTTAAAGTATGACATCTTACTTGAAGTTGTGGATCTGCTTTTACTAAAACAGTTGTAGCTTTTCTTCAAGTGAATAGAAAATTAAAAACTTGGTATTTTTATGAAGCTAATAAGATGGCCTATAAAAGAAAAAAAAATTGACAAAATGTACGATTTTTTGGTAGTTGGATACCTTAAACCATTGGTCTTCAAAATTTTTTAACTCACGGAACCCGGTAGAACTTAAAGGTGTTTTCGTGGAACCCGTAGAATGAGAAAGTTTTTTTGTAGAACCCCTAGAATTGTAAAGTGTTTTCGTGAAACCCCTATAATTGGAATTTTTTTTCGTGGAACCCCATTTCATATACATACTTCGAAAAATATATCTCAAAAATTATATTTAAAGTAGATCAACATGTTATAGACACTTTATGCAAAGTTATTTTAAAAAAAAATCTAATCTAATTTTTTTAATATAATTTACTCATTAATAATATTAATTTGTGATCCAAGTGTGCCACCTATCCATGCAATATATTTAGTAACATGTGTGGTTGCTTTTTTCCCCACACAAACTGTCAAAGTCTATGTCTATTAAGATTAAATGCAATCGCATTTACATTCTGAGTTTAATTTGCTTTTATACTTTTTTGTAGCCCGTACGTTGAAAAATATCTTTCGCTTAAACACAATGTTCTGAAGGGCATTAAAATGTCCATAGCTGTGTGAGAAAACCCATGTATTTTGCATAAATTTGTAACCTAAAATTTAGAAGCAGTTCTTTCTTAAATTTAGGTTTTAACATCGAATCTGTTGATATGTTGATAAGCTGTTTCCCCTTCTTCAATATAGGTGTTTTTCCACAATTTCAAAAAGGTGCATTTTCCATTAGAAAACTATTTAGGTTTGTAAGACATTGTGCTAATTAACGAGTATAAAATTATCTCGTGAAACCCGAGATAGTAAACAATAGAATATTCACAATCTAGTAGGAAGTATAAATATAAAAATAAAACGTATAATATTCTTTTATTATATTATAAAGAAATTTTACTAACAAGTGGTGCAAAATAAAATTATATATAAATAAAATTTAAAGTTTTAACGAATAGGGAGGGATGAGCTTTAGATACTTGCAAATATACAAACTCCATACAAAACGTAAACCCATTTTGGACACATATTTATTTCTTCTCAATTTTTTTTTATTTTGACAGGTGGAACCCTTGGGTATGCCTTGTGGAACCTCAGGGTTCCATGAAACACAGTTTGAGGACAATTACCTTAAACTGTTAAGGTTCTTAAATATGAATAATTTCTTCTTTGAAAAAGTATTTTACTGATATATTTGTGTAATAAAAATCCTCCTTTTTTTAAATATTTAGGTACAAACTACCAGTTAATGTACAGTACAGTTGAATTCATACATATATTATTTTGAAAAGTAAACGAATTATATTAGAAATGTGCAAGACGCTTGTGTATGCGTCTGAATCTAAATTTTCAAACTATTATGGAAGGTTAGAAGTTCTCAGAAGCATAAGTGGCATCCTTTAATTATTTGGTAGATTGAACTAGCTATATTTGGCGATAAATTATTTTTTATAGATGATGGAATTTAAGGAAATATAAATTATATTTTATTCACGAAGACTAGGTAAACTCGGGATCCAGGTAGACTTTAAGTATATTTGGTCTAAAATAAGAACTAAATTTTCTTTTCGATTTTTTTCCCAGGTTTAGCACTGGGGTCGATGACCTAACCAAGGATATACCTCGGAAAATATTTTTTACTACGCCGGCATATTTGTTTTCTTCAAGCTGCTCAAACTATCTTTTTTCTACTGTGGGAACGTTTTTCCTGTTTCCGAAAAGAATTTCTTTTTTCTTCTTCATTTCGCTACTTAGGACGTTTTCATCATCATCTCTTCTGTGATAAGTATAAATGCTCTCATGGTGAGTTATGGACCTTTTCTGAATGTTCGAGTATGTTTTTGACTCTTTCTTTCAAATTACTCATCCTACTTTATTGCACTGATTATCAAGATATATTTATACTTAATATAAATCCGAAAAAGTTTTCAAATAACTCCATAATTTTAAGATATGCAAAATTATATTATGAATCCTTCCTGATCTACAAAAAAGGTATCTTAATTGTTTCATAGTTTGACAAGCTGGTCGTATTTAAGGAGTGGGATGTCAATTCAACTTCGTCATCTGAAGTGAGGAAGGATCAAAATTGACCCACCAATCCAACCCTCCAACCACAAAACATAACGGAACGAAGGACGCAAATGCGTGCGTACCGCCACGGCCGAAGGATTTTGTGAAGTTAAGCCTAAATTGATGTAATCGGCATACTGATGTCTGAAATAACATTATCATAAAATCCGTAATTAACAGAACAATCATAATATAATATTTGTCATTATCACTACTCTCATATACTAATTTAGAATCAATTTTGCATCATTCTGATATTCCAAGTTCAGTTAAACCTTTGCGATGCTTCGACCTTGTAAAAGTAAAAAAAATTATAATAAATATATCTACTAGATCTAATTATCCATAAAAAACTACACTGCAAACCCAAATCAAATGCTCTAGAGAAAATAAATCTCTCATCTTCATTATAAACAAAAACCCCGTGTTCATTTGAAGAGTGGTCATAAAGCACTCAATTCGGAAACATTCCCTTCCCCTTATGTTTATGAAACAAAAACCACGTGTATGTTTGAGTAATATTTCTCTCATTTCGAGAAGAAGGTCAGATCTACATATATCTCAAAACTTATGGACCTACAACGTCATCTATAGCCAAAAAATTGAGCTAAAAACATTCCAAGTGACGCTAGGCCACTGACGGTGTTTCATGCCGGTACGCCGGGGCGACGTTTGTCTTAAGGGGTTGGAAAACATGCAATGGGAGCAAAATAAAGCTACAGAATCCTAACCAGGATAATAAAAATTCACTTAACTTTAAAAGATGGCTTTGACACACAACAATACGACTCAACTTCAAAGGTAGTCCGGTCAAGTATCATAAGAAAATTGTCTGTAAGTCAGTGTTTCTCACACTTTCAATAATTGCGATCTAATATTCAATCATAATTATCATCACCCCCTCCATACAATAACAATAACAATAATAGTTTGATACTAAAGCTGCAATACGACTTTGAACTCCTTAGTGCCACCACCGTATATAAACGTCTCACTCAGCTAAAGCATTATTTTCCCCTGACGCATATATACGTCTTTCCGAAGTACGATGTTATCTGTGCACTGATATTCATAAAATTACTCCGGCGGCTTTGGAATGTAAATAAAGGACATTGTTTGCGAAGGATGCACTTATTTCAGAGGAGGTGTTTATTTATTAATTTCTTCCCCTCCTCCCCCCATCGTGGAAAACGGTGGCATTGGGGTGCGAATAGCGTAACTTTTAATCAGCAGTTAAGGCATTAATTATAAACCATACAAACTATCAAGTATTAACTTTTGTTTATATTTTTATATATGACAACACCATGGGGTCACTGGTATATAATTATTATACTTGTTCTTAACTTAGGATTGTTAAATTAATTATCAAATACATTGTGCAGTAGTGATACATTTATAAGTGTATTATATCAGTGTAAATGTGTATTTTATTTTTTATTATGTCATAATGCATTTTTTGTTTGTTTTCCAGTAAATTAATAAATTTTTTTAAAATAATCTTTTGTGTTTTCGACTTTTTAATGTACTCGCGCCCCTCTCGTAGAGTTATCACGCCGCCTCACAGAATGAGAAACGCTGCACAAGTGCTTGTTTTAAATGCATTTTGTCTGTTACTGCTTCCTGAAGGAAAAAAAAAAGAGTAGCTTATTATATCACACCAGTTTTTGAACTCGCACGTGTCAAGTGTTTGGGTATTCCTTAATATATTTCCTAACGTATTTAAAAAGTTGTTACTCTTATTTTGCCCCTGATGTTTGATAATCCTTTGAGTATTTTGGAAAACGTTAATCATGAAACAGTAACGATGCATAGCTCAAATATAGGCAGTGTAAAATTTGTTCCAGTTGTATTTCACAATCTTTAGGGAGAGATTCAAATCAAACTTTAGAAGTTCAATGAAATATCAGGTGAAACTCAGTTTTTTTTGCAATATGTGAACAAGTTTAACTTGAAATGTCAATTTGTTACATTGCTGGGTACAGTAATAGTAATTTTAGTGGTGCGAAGAAGAAAAGGAAATGAAAATGTGTTCAAAAAAGTTCAAAGTAATTTATATAGAACTATTTATGAAATGGTTCTTCAGTTCACATCCACATATGAACATATAAGTAATTGTATACATATTTACAAATATTTCTCACATATACAGTAAGAGTAACGAACTTAAAGAGTTCTGTGAATTTGTGGAAACTGATTAGAAAAATTATTATCTCATTGAACTCAAGGTTTTTTAGTTTGCTAACTGCATTAAAAATAATTCTTTCCACTTTTGAGAACCTAAAATTACACTTATTTTGTGGAAAATGCCTAAAATTATTAGTTGACTTTTTTTAAAAATCTAGAAATTGAAATAATTTTGAAGTTTTTATACGGTATTCTAAAGTATTAATGTAGATTTGAAATCGGAATCAAATTCTATATCTCAGTAACAAACGCATTTCAAAAACATATTTTAAATTCCTCTGTCAACTTCAGCAAAGAAAAACTCTCAAATTCAACCATCTTCTGCCAAAGGGCTGCTATGTTAAACAAAATGATGCCCAGGAACAAAAATTCTTCTGTACAATTTTTGTGATTCTAGTATCCAATACTAGAATGAGAAGAAAATTAGTTTTAATAAAGTTTGTAGTTTTCAGTGGAATATTCTACGAACAAAAATTGTCTTGTTTGTTTTAGAAGAGAGTGCACTATATTTTAATGGAATTATACATGATTCCATAAATATTGAAGACCTATTAGAGGAATGTATATTGTTAAACCAGGTAATTTAAAACCAAAGGGTAAGTTGTGTTTCATGTTCTGAAAAAGTACCAGATACTATTCACGAGAAGTGGAAATAAATTTTAAAAGTGTTTCAAAAGGGATATTTGTCGTTGCAATATTTCTAAAAGGGCTTAGGTTTTGAATTTTTTGTCTGGAACATATGTTCCAGTTGAGACAGTTTTTTTTAAATAAGTAGGAGTATTTGATCTGAGGAGATTTATTAGAGATGATTTGCTACTATTTAATATCCGTTTGTGAATTTTTTGATATTATTGAAACAGATGAACCCCTAATAGAAAATTGGATCCAAAAAATATGGCAAGACTATATATATAAAATCACAATTCATATCTATGGAAATATAATTTTTAAATACTTATCGATAAAAATTCATCTTTTAAAGCCTGTGTGAATTACATGAAAGTCTAAAAGGTGATTGGAATACAAATATTAGTTCCTGGGAGATAGTGATATGAGAGCCAAATAATTTTATATACCGCTTTAACTCGAATCTAAGTCGCTCTGTTTTTCCAGTGTTAATAATACTGAAAATTGGGCTTGTTTATAGAATTGAAGGGAAAATATTTGTTGGGTTGGTAAAATGGAATTTCCACCCATTTCAAAAAGAAAATTGTAACCATCCATTATGGCCACTTGCATCAATAACTTACCCCATTCCGCAGCTTATCTCTAGTCTTCAGTCTATCCTAAACATGGTTGTCTGCCCGTATGTAGGAATTTTTTTTGTATACGCTTTCTTTTAATCACCTAAACATCAAATATATCGGTAATAGTATCATGACGAGAGAGTTCATTATGACGCAAGTATGAAAAGGGAGGCAGATTTAAATAGAAACAGAACAGCGACTATTGAGAATTTGAGACGGATGAAACAAATATATGTCGATGGTGTAAGCAAAATGATATAATTTTTGCTTGTAAGTAATCAACAGTCTTTAATAATTCTTTTACATTCTTCTCTAATACATTATTTAAAAAAATGTTTCATAATAAATGCATTGGATGGCGCGGAATACGACGCCGTGTGAAAAAATAGCGACGCCGGCACCTATTCCGAAGTTATCTGTGACACTGGGAGAGATGAATGATTTTTGAAACATGATATTGACGATTAGAGTAGCTTTTGGTTCTTGTATATACTTGAATACGAGTAAAATAAATTATTAACTTCATATTATTTCTCATTAATTTTTAAAAAAAATTTCCTAAGTATGGGATATATTGTTGGAATCTTTTTCCCGATTTTTTATATTTTTTCTCAAAAACGTACAGATAATTGAGGGTGTGGCTTAGAATAGATGACGGCTTAGATTCGAGTAAGTAGGATATTTAGAATAATATTTTGCTTTTGAATACAAAACATTCTTATAAAAATGCCTATTGTATGTTAAATTCAATACACTTTATTTTGGTACTTCAGAGAGGATTGAATGAGCTAAATTCATGTGACGTTGTAGTCACATGACAAACGAATCACGTGTTCCCCGGCAATGTTGCCACAATTTGCTTTATACAGAAACTTTCTTTGAAAGTACGTATTTATGAACAATAATGACGCACATAGCTTATAAGTTGAATGCTTGACGGAGTACCTGCTTCCCGCAGGGAAGCTCAAACTCCAATCATTAAAAACTGGGTGTTACATGGGTTCAGCTTTACCTTAGCTCTTTGCTGCATTAAAATGTGTGAATAGACTGTAACAAGATGGTAAAATTTAAGAAATTTACATTGGAATAAGTAGATTACATTAAGGTGAGAAAAAATTAAATTTAAATGCAAGATAATAATCTAGGTGTAATAGTAAAATAAATCCAAGGTGTGACTATTGTGAAAAGTAACTATGTTCATGAGATCTGTGTCAAGCCGCTTACTGGCCCGGCGAACCGGAGCGCAGAGCGGTCGACAAAATGTGTCTAACAAAACTCTTGATTTAAAAGTACCCGTATATTAGAGGAAGTTTTTATTTATTTTGAAAAACTTTTAGAAAAGTATAAATACAACTTTACCCAAGAATCAAATTTGAAATTGTAATTCGAACTTACGAATACGACAACAGCATGCGCAAGTCTATTGCCAGGTTTGAATTTGGCGCCGTAACATGATTTATCTTCTGACCTTTGCGAATTTAGCCCAATTATGCGCCTTTGTTATTGTAGCACGTGCATAAAGTTTAATATTGTTACTTTGTACGCAATATCAAACTGTCGAATATGCAAGTTTAATTTCTACTCTTTCTTTTATTGATTTGTCAGCATAATGTACAAATATAACAATTTCAACAACAATATATTTTGTATTTAGCCCTTTGGAGGACATGTGTTATTGTAACACGTGCAGTAAGCGTGATATTTTTACTTAAAACGCATGATCAAACTGTCGAATGTACAAGTTTTAGTTTTTACATTATCATCAGCTTAACAAGCAAACAGTTTTGGTAACAATATAGTTTGAAAAATTGCTATTCTGCTTTACAATATATTTCTTTTATCTATTCATAGAATATAATGAGAAGTTGCGAAATCCCTTCTTTCACAGAAAACAAAACTAGCTTTCAAAGTTCATACTAGATTAAATTGATAATATTATTCTATGCTTTTCTGAATAACAATTTCAGGAAATTTAATTAATTTCTAAGAGAAAGAGCAATGTCTGAGAGATTTAGAAAAATGAGTTTAAAATAGATTAAAAAATAATGATTCAGTTGGTGATGAGAAAATAGGTTTCTATTTCAAATATGAATGCATTATTTTTAGTGAAAGTTTTTATTGATGATTACATAAAAAATAACAAGATACCAATCATTGGCATGGCCAAGTAATTTTAGCACGTTTTTCACATGTTGTATTTTACAATAATGCAACTAATGAACCTTTTACTAACAGAAAGTAGTACTGTACCACTCCTCTAAATGTACTACTATTGACCAAAAAAAAAAAAAAAAAATTCGGGAAAATTTTGTAGAAAACTCGGGAAAATTTTGTGGAAAACTCGTGAAAATTCGGGGAAATTTTGAGGAAACTCGGGAAAATTTTGTGTAAACTCAATAAAATTTTGTATAAACTCAGTAAAATTTGGGATAAATTTGGTAAAATCCCGAGATGTTCAGGAAAATCTTGTGTAAAATTCGGAAAATTCCATGGAAACTCGGGAAAATTTGAAATATTTTATGGAAAATTTGGTACGATTTTGTTGAAAACTAGGTAAAATTTGAGAAAATTTTGTTATAAACTAGCGAAATTCAGGAAAATTTGTAGGAAAAATTTGGGAAAACTATGGGAAAATTTAAGTATGATTCGGCTCATATAGGGCACAAATGCGACCAAATGCCGAAAACCCGAGGTCAATTGGTTGCTTATTGGCTGAGAAAAAGGTACGACAAAATATGGAACGAGGCCGAAGACGAAATTGGCGTCCGAATAGCGTTTTTGTTCCACTACGTGAAAAACGCGCTAAAAACACAATGAAACCGAGTGTGTGAGAGAAATGAGACTATATATACACTCTGTAACAACAACAACAACAAACAAAAAACGATGCACCAAGAAGGAGTTGCCTGATTGTAATAAAATTTCATATGCAAAGACATTTGCCCCGAACATGCAAATGATTAAAATTTGGTGTCCAATGAATGAATAGCGGGAGCTACAGTGCTTTGGAACTGTGCATTCAGCAGGTGTCTATAAGAAGTGATTCTCAATTTGATGGTCAAAATTTCAGTTGCATAGCGATTTAGGATACCTTTCAGCGACTAAAAAATTGCCTTGCCACCGGAATCGAGTTCTTTAGAGTTTGAAAGAGATCGTATTATTGGATTAAAAGAGGCAGGTGGGACAAATCGGAGAATCACTCGTCATATCGAACGAAGCGATGTGGTCAAAATTTAGAAGATAATATTCTTTTTTTAATTAGTACACTATGTGAGTTGACACAATTAACCAGCATATACGATACGAGAAGGGAGCAGAGAATGGTGAGCATACGCATTGTTATCCATTATCAAAATCGCATTAGATAACTCGGTTCATGATTATGTGTATCCTCGTCGTTGGACGCTCACATCGTGCGCTTGACCTTACAAGAATTATGAAAAAATATGTTTATTTATTTATTTAACAAAGGGGTCTGTAACCTTTTAGCTGTGGCATGCAAAACCAATCTACCAATATGATTCAGATTGCCACACAGTTGGACTTTTTTTGAAACAATTCGATTCCCGCTATAATGCAAGCAGAGTTAGAGAAATGAGGTCAATAATAGACATTTACATTTTTATTATATATTAATTTTTAATCATTTAAAGATAATAACATAACTATAAAAAGAATAAAATATAACTATTTCTTCAAAAAATATTAAAAAAAATGAATTTGCACTTATATTATATATTTTTAAACATATTTATTAAAATAAGAGAAGTAGACACCATAAAATATCAGCATTTTACTTCATTATAGTGAAGTAAAAATTTTAATGCGAAACTAGTACTACTCTACTCTAATAGAGCTTGTACAGCTCTAGTTTCAAATCACAAAATCATGAGTATAATTTTAGCCTTTCAATTTGACACGACTCGTAAGATTCTCACAGACTCAAAATATTTTTCATAAGATGAAGATTTTTTTTAGATATGTAGAATCAAAATAGAGAACAAAGCACACATAATTTTCTCTTTTCAAACCATTAAAACTCTTCAGCAATGTCATTCAATAATTTGCAAAATAGCTGTAAATTTTATCTTTCAAGGTATCCGACTACCCTAAAATCGGGGATTTGGTCAAATATTGACAAAAAATTTTATGATTCTATTTTGTAGACCAACTTATTAGCTTTATAAACTACCAAGTTTTTTATTTTTCGTTCACTAGAACAAAAGTTACAACTGTTTTAGTACAAGCAGATGACACTTCCAGTTGGTAACTGCCGACCGGAAGTGGCATTCTGAAACCAAAACTGAAACTTTTTTTGGTTTTCTTTCCACTTTTTCAAAAATATATTTTAAAGTAAAGTATATTTTAATATTTTGTTTAACGTTATTAAGAAGCCTCACTTATTATTTTTTTTATAAAAGGAGTTTTCAAATCTGGCAATTTCAGGATATTTGTTTATTTACTTCTTAACGTTCGATATCACTGCTAACTTTTTTCATTCTAGTTTTTACTGAAACAGGTTCATTTTGATTTTCGTATTTGATAAACTGCTTTTTAATTATTCTTCAAATATCTGCCATGGGACATGGACGAAAAATACGTCCAAAGAATCGAAAGTTTAATGGTAATTTCCGCACTGCTCAAAAGAAAGTTAGTGATGCAAGTATTAGTACAGAAAAAATTGGGAAGAGGATTAAGCGACACTTTATTTAATGTTGATACTGGAACTCTTTCTGGTAATAGAATTTTCGACATCGAAATACTGGTATCAATATTCTCTATTCTTTCTTGCCCTGTTTGTTTTGATCAAGAACTGTACTTGGTTGAAGACTCAAGACTTGGTTTGCAGTCAAATTTGTGTCTCAAGTGTAAGAAATGTTCATTTTCAAAAGGATTCACTTCTACATCAAAGGTGAATAATTTAAATACAGTAAACCTTCTTCTCGTCTTTGGAATGAGAGTTATTGGCAAAGGATTTTCAGCTGGAAAGAAACTGTTCAGTATGCTGAATATTCCTTATCTTTCAAAATGTACATACTGACAACATGAAATTAAGTTGCTGCATGCTACGTCACAAGCTGCAAACAGTTCTATGTTGGAGTCAGCAAAAATCCATTGCGGAATGTTCAAATGAGTGTGGCGTTAGTGTAGATGGTACATGGCAAAAACGTGGCTACTCTTCACTGAATGGATGTGTTTCGGCAATTTCTGTGGACTCTGGTAAAATATTAGACATTGAAGTGCTCAGTCAATATTGTCGAGGGTGTACAAAAAAACGAAAAAACATCGGGACCCTCCAAAAAATGCGTAGTGTCACATTTTTGTAAAAATCACAAAGGATCAGCTTCTAATATGGAAACTGTCGGTGCTTATAGGATTTTTGAAAGGTCTGAAGCAAACCGCAGTCTTCGATATACATCTTACTACGGAGATGGGGATTCAAAGGCGTTCAATAATGTGAAAGACATGTATGGTATTGAGAGCATAACTAAATATGAGTGCATAGGACATGTGCAGAAGAGAGTTGGCTCTCGTTTACGAAAGCTGAAGAAATCCACAAAAGGTTTAGGTGGGAAAGGCAAATTGACCGACAAATTTATCGACACACTTCAAAATTATTTTGGAATTGCTATTCGAAGTAATGTCGGCAATTTGTCTAACATGCAGACTGCAGTCATTGCTGCATTTTTTCATTGCTGCTCAACCGACAAAAAACCCATGCATGGACAATGCCCTTCTGGATCCGATACGTGGTGCAAATACCAAAAGGCCAAGCAAGAAGGAAAACTGCATAAACATAGAACACCTGGCTTACCAACTGCTGTATTGAACACGGTGAAAAACACCTATATGGATTTATGTGATCAATCACTTCTCGAAAAATGTTTGCATGGAAAGACCCAAAATGCCAATGAAAGTTTTAATGGTGTTTTGTGGAGCCATAATCCCAAAAGAAACTTTTGTTGAACTTCTGACATTACAATTTGGCGCATTCTTAGCTGTATTACAGTTCAATGATGGATCTAAAGGGATTCTTTCCGTGTTGGAACATTTACACATCCCAATGGGTTGTTTCATTGTGAAGGGCTATTCAAGCGTTGATGACGAAAGAATTGTCGACTCGGAGAGACATTCATTGCCAACTACAAAAAACAAGAGAAAAAAACTCAGAGGACTTAAAAAAAGGAGCTGTGCATTATCTGAGAAAAAGGAAGGTGTTACGTATAAATCTGGGGAATTTTAAACCTGTAGGTAAGTATTAATATTTAGAAAAAAGTGTTTCAAACTTTAAAATGTGTTTTACACGAAATGTGTTTTTTTGAAAAAAATCAAACGGGGACAAGGATTGCTGAAAAAGTTTCTAAAATAATTTACTGAAATTTTTTGTGTATGTTCTGTATAATAGTAGAATTATTTTGATCTTCAGATTTATAAATCACTGCATTATTACAAAATTTACAGTCCCTTATGTGAATATAACTACTGTTTTTTTAAGCAATTTCGTATAACAACTAAGATAAAGTGCTCTATTTTTTGTAAAAATTAAAATATCTCTTATCCTGAAGGTCACTTCAAACATTAATAACAAAGTAACATATCAAAACTGAAAAATTGAGTATTTGTTTATAAAATTTTTGTACAGGGCGGGCCCCGTTTACGTAATTTTTTGTAAATTTTTACCAGTTTTTTCCCATTTTAATAATAATAATTTTTTTTTCTCTTTTCAATTTTAGGATTTTTTTCTTAAAATATACCAAATAAATATAAAAATCACAAAAAAAACCCATATCTCCATTTTTTCAAAAAAAAGTTGTCGCAACCAGTCGGATACCTCAAGTTATTTTTCATATTTTTTCGTAATTCCGTAAATGTCCATATTTCTGAAGATGCTCTTGTCAAATAAAGTTCATTACAAATATATCAACTTCCATCCACTCAAAAACTGACAAATTTGTCGAGTATATTGCAGAGTGCCATTTATAATATTATGTATTATCGTGTCATAGGTTGCCCAACACTGATTTAATATATGAAAATTGACTCTAATTATTAATGTATTTTCTAACGAGGTTTTATCGAGAAAAATTCATTCATTGTTAAAAATTTTCAAAATGAAAAGTATTTTTATTAATTATTATACTGTTTATAAAGGTAAAAAGGTAAAGTTGAATAAAATTACGAATTATTATTGATTTCGCAACAAAAAAATGTGTTCATTTTTTAATTTTTTTATACCAGCAATTAATATTTTTATTTTTAAATTTTTTTTTATCTTTCCTAAGTTTCTACTTCTCATATTTAGAACAATAACGTTACAGCACTGATAAGTTAAAAAATGGTAAAATTAACCAGTTTTTCAAAAGTTAGATTGCATGGAAAATATATTTTAATACTTGATTTTATTTATTTATTTATTTTTAAAATTTTTTTTATATATTATGGAGAAAAGTAACTTTTTCAGGGTATAGTGATTGAAAAAGGTTAAGTTGGGGGAAATCGACCCAATAATATATATATATATATATATATTTCAAAAATATACAAAAAATAGTTATATACCTAAGATAACTATAGTCATAATAGAAAAGATTTAGCCACAGAAATATTAAAAGCAAACTCCCAGCCTTAGGAACTAGGAATGCAGGTTTAAACAAAGTTTTTTGGCCAGCCAACCTTCACCTGAATTTGCCAATATTCTGGGCCATAGGGAAAGCAATAAATTTCTAGAGAAGTTTAACTATATTATAGATAAAACCATAATCTATTAATGTAATACTATAATGTTATAGCCTTTAATAATTACTAAAATATTTAAAATCAAAGCTAAACTAATAGAAGACCTACCACGTGAATACATATTCGCCTCTTATGGACAATAGCAGTAACGAATATAATTACTATGTATTGATAAAGTAGCATTATTACGATATATATACTTATAAAAATTCTATATTTTATTTTAAAATTTTATAGAAAATAAAAATACCATCCAGACATAAACGATTAATTTTTAATAAAATATATTATTATAAAATTACTTAGCTAGAGGCGCCATCTATCTATAAACTGTACAACTGAAATTTTTTTTTATTTAACTGTTATATAACTTTTTATAAATTTAGGAGGGTAACTGTGTTCCATACAATGTTTAAATATATATTAGATTTATCACTAACTAATACCTTGTTACGATAAATATAATTGAAAATAATATTTCGATAGATTGATATAGAGATGTTTGAATTCCAGTAAGGAACTTTAAGAATGTTAAAATTATAATCATCTCTTTTATCATAAATATTGCTATGTAATTTATAGTCCTTAATACATAATGATACATCCAAGTAATTAGTTTTAACAGGATTATTATTAATTTTAATTAGCTTTAAATATCCCGGATAAAAATTGATATTGGGGTTATAATTATTATTTTTACCAAAAATAATTAAGTCATCTATGTATCTAAAAATTTAATAATCATAATTAATAATATAATTATTTTCGTAAAAGTGTAAATATAAATTAGCCAAACTATTGCTAGCAGGGCCACCTTGAGGCAAACCTTTGGTTTGTTTGTACAGAGAACCATTAAAATTAATGTAGTTTTCTTTTAGGACAAAATTTATTAGAGTACTAAATTTTTGTAAATTAATATTAAGGTTATAATTTCTATGATTATCTAAAATTACCCTAATTACATCATTGATATTAATAGAATTAAAAAGATCTTCAAAGTCATAACTATGAACTGAATAAATATTTTTATTTTTAAAAAAATCTATAATTTCTTTACTATTTTTAATTATAGCTTTATTACATTGCTTATTGATGAATTCTTGCAAAATATTGTGCAGCATTTTACCTGCAGCAGTGATATAAGTTTTAAAACCATTTGTTACTGTTCTAAATATAACAGGATTTTTATGAAATTTAGGTGTTAAAAATATATATGGAAACTTAATCTTATGAATGGAAACACTCAATTTTCTGTATATAGCAGTAATTCGATTAGTAATTTCTTTATCTGACAGTTCCAATCTATTGAAAGATTCATTGTTTAAAAAATGTTCATTAATCATAGTATTATAAAAATACTTACAAATTATAGCATAATTACCAGGCACTTTATCTATGTAAACAATGTGTATATATATTCAGTGTATATATATATATATATATATACATAATGCATAGTGTGTTTTCTGCTCAACCAATTATTAAAATTGTATAATTATCTCTGTTCCCCGTGAGTGGCAACTAATGATAACTAATGATTATTTTAGTATAACAACACCTGTTTAATAGAAGTTCGATTATTATGAAAAATAGACCTGGAATAAAATTTTGATTATTTTGAAACCAATGTTTGTTTCTTTAATCAAT
The DNA here is from genome assembly GCA_019973975.1 of Trichonephila clavata. Lineage (NCBI taxonomy): Eukaryota > Metazoa > Arthropoda > Arachnida > Araneae > Nephilidae > Trichonephila > Trichonephila clavata. The sequence goes on from BMAO01025221.1 coordinate 174,153, forward strand.
TTTATTAGAAATTCTGACAAAAACGATTTTGAAATTACACAAGTTCTATTCGTGCAAGTGGAGGAAAGATAATGTTTGGCGTTCTTAAAAGTAATTATTGTTCTAGAAGGCTGGTGAAAATTTGTTTTTATTTTCTTTGGATAATTTAATAAAAACGTCAGATGAAAATTTAAACTAATACCGAGCTTGCCGCAGATTAAGAAGTGAATTTCGCAAAATTTTTGAAATTAGATTCTTTAACTTAAAGCATAAGTTTATGTTCGCTATTGGTAAAGGTATAATTTTTATTATTTTAACAATTTACAATTTTTTTACAATATATTTTAGCAATTTAAAATACTTTATCAAATTTACAATTTTGCTATGTGTTAGATGAATTTGTTTTTCTAGTCGATTAGAGTCAAAATATTGTTAAGATTCCTTTCTGTGAAATTTACAGCTATAAATACAAAATAACTGAATTACATAAATAAATTTTTGCTTTTAATTACTACAGTTTTTTATTTTAAAATTTTAATTCTGTTTCAAATTTCCCCTAACTTTTTGAAAAGTAAATCCCGTATTAAATGTAGATAAGTACTTTAAAACATGTGTAAAGTCAATCTATTCATTAAATATTCAAAAAAAGCCTATAACCATCAATGCTCCTTCAGTGTTTTAAAGTGGCCACGGTTTTCTAGTGGCCATGGTAACAGACTCGTGGCCGGCGTGTTATGAGTTCGAGCCTAGTTCTGCTGAAGACTCGCGTGTAGGGGAGCGATGTCGATCTGTCGAGAGCTTAAACGTCCTCCCGTTGGTGTGGTAATTAGGAGAGGTGGTGCCAACTCAGGTGTCGTCCTCGTCACTTGACCATGGTTCAAAATTACAAGGTCCGTCGCTAAAAGCCCTCGTGTAACTGAACATTCATTCAACTGAATATTCATTCACTCACTCAGCATCTTAAATAAGAACTTGATTAATGAAATTTGTAATTGGAGTGATTGTCCATTGAAAGTGGACGTCGTACAGTAAAGAAGCAACTCGAGGGCTATTGGCAACTAACCTCATAATTTTGAACCACGGTCAAAAGACGAGGACTACACCTGAGCTGGTTCCGCCCTCTCTAAATTACCACAACACGCTAATGTGATTTCTTACGCCCGTATTCACCACTTTTTCGAGTGTTTACAGTTTTGAAGCTGTTTGACTTCGGATTTCTTTCAACTCTTATGATGAATTTTTTAAAAAATTTCTTCAATTTCGCAGTTACGTTATTCAAAGTATTCTGCATTATCCAGAAGAGAGAGAATATTAAGAAAAAAGGAATAATGTATGTGAAGAAATGGACGGTCTCAAAGTCCGTTAATTCCATTTTTTATGATATTTCACCACACCTTGTTTTTCTCCTTTCTTGAAGAAAAATGCTGTTTTTTTTGTCCAATTTTTTTTTGTTTTAATTTCCATAACATTGACGGAATTGTTTTGTCGTTCGTGGATTCATCACTCCGTCAATGTCATTCAATCGCCGTGCTATTTCACTATATGCTTCGTTTTTTTTTAAACAACTAACCTTATGTTTCTTTGTTTTCTTTAACATGCAAGTATTTCCTTTCTAAATTGCTTAAAATAAACTTTGAAAGTATTTGTTTTGAAGAATAAACATTGAAAAAGAAGAATATGCAACTGTTCCGATGAAGTTTAGTTCAGATCACGGATAAATCAGCCGAAGTCACGGGGTTTACTTTGACCAATGAGAATCGACCAGTAACCCCAGGTTAGGAAACCCGCAGTCAAGTAACTTGAGGTCGAAAAACAGTGGTGAATAGAAGTTCTAACCTGAGGTTAGTTTTAACTTGACTGCCGGTTACTTAACCCCAGGTTTCATCGCTGGGTCAGGTTAGATCCTGATAGATTCAGCGTACATCAGCCGTGCATGTGCATATTTAACATGCAGTGCTCTACACGGCGGGTGTTTGCGGCTCCAGAACTTGAACCTACTACATGCTGGCCACGAGTTCGTGACCATAACCACAATGAAAACATTTTGGATGAAGATTGAAAACGTGGATAGTCAAAAACGTCTCTATAGTACTTTCCAAGCTTTTTAAGAAAAGTTCTTTTTTCTAAAAATACTGAAATCTTCTGAAAGGGTAGAAAAGTGTGAAAAAGTTTCTGTGTCTTGTCATTTGTCACCAGTACCAACGTTTTTTCAAAGAGTTTTACGGTAGTTTTCTTTTTTTTTTATTTGGGTCGAATCAATCTACATTTCGCAATTTCGAAAAATACAGAAAAATGGCTGAAAATCTATTAGACCCTAACTCGACCTGAATGGATTGGTCAATACGGGAGAATATTTGAAGGAAAAAAGTGACTCACATTTTCATGCTCAATTTCTCAAATGCGTAGACTTACGACACGGGCTATAGTTTGGTTTGACAGTTTTCAAAGAATAAATATTTTGAGATTCCTACTTCACTAAGATATACTACTAAAGATTTATGAACAAATATCACTAATTTATGTGACACAAAAAGTACGATTATTTATTTACTGTCGTTTAGTAGCAAATATTTCCATTAATGATAAGTATAAATATGCAAATATATCCATTAATGATAAGTATAAATATGCAAATAAGCATTTTCTATTCGATAATAAAACGCAAATTGATTAATTTGCTGTAGTATACATCAGAGAGGATTGCTTGAAATCAATTTAAATTTAATTAAAACGCATTTCTGGGGTTCAATTTATTTTTATTGAAGAAAAAGAAAGAAAGAATAAACTAGGGCATCCGCGGGAAGTTATTATTAATTGAAAGTGAATAATTTTTCACATAATTCTCTTTCAACATTTTGGAAAATTTTATTTAGCAAAATTCTTTTTCTCGACTATATTATTTTGCTTATTTGGAATTGTTTTATACTTAGAAAACTCACGGCAGAAAAACATACATCTGTATAAAAATGGCAATGCAATTATGGATAAAAAAATTTCATTATTTTTTTTGTTAATACTTTATTAAAAACCACTAAATGATATTCCAGGAAAAGCCAAGAAATAATCACGTCAATCCCAAGTAGACAACCTGTTGGTGCTGTGTGGCAGTTAGGAGAAGGGTGTGCCATCCTAGGTGTCATCCTCATCTCTTGAGTATGGTTCAAAATTACGAGGACCGTTGCCAATAGCCAACATGCAGTTTTGTAATGCACTGCTAATATAACTCTCCCTCTTCATGATAAGCAATTAAATTGTTTTTTTTTATATTTTGCTACTAAGGCAGTTGGAATGGTTTCAAACTGAATGAAAAAAGCTTTTCTGCAGCCTTAAAGGTATCAGGACATGCTCGAAAGAGTAAAATGCCAAAATTAAGACTCTTTGTTAACGGGATATATCTTTCAAAACTTCCAACAGAACTTAGATTTGTTTGTGATCTTAATAAAGATATTTTATCATTCAGTAGAAACATAATAATTTTTTAGTTATAAATTTTTTTTTTCTGTTTAATTTAAGTTGGACATAATTTTTGAGATCTCATAATGCATGCTTATGTTTAGATACCATTTTTTAAAAAAGGTATCTTTTAAATATGCAAAATATATACACACAAAGTATAGCGAGCCTATTTTTTAATAAATTACTAAGAAACTTTCTTTAAAAAATATAAAACTTTGTAATGTTGAAAATATGTAACCCTTTTTCTATGTATAAAACTATTTTTTTAAAAACTATGTACACTTTGACTAAAAAAACAGGTTCACTATAAACACATGTATCCTGTATAGAAGTATAAAAAATTTGGAACATATAGTGCAATAGTTTTTTCTTAAAAGTGTACCTAAAACTAAAAAAATTATGCTTTGGAGAAAAAGTGAAAAACCTAAATATATTTGTAAAAGTTTGTCAAATACTTTTTCGTATTTTAAGGTTATCTTATAAAGGAACATATAAGTGTTATACATTTTAAGATTCAGTAAAATATGCACCATCTTTTAGTACTAAAATTGAAAAATCGATTTTTGAATGTGTATTATATGTCTTAGTTCCTTTAAGACGATTTTTTACTAGCTGCGGAAAACCAGGAAATATTGAAAAAAAAATGGGAATTATTTTGTGAGGATAATTCGTAATTTTTAGAAATACAGTCGAACCTCCATATTACGAACCTCTATATTGTGAATTTTTCTATATTACGAACTTTTTCCTGGAATCAAGAGCATTTCACAATTTTCTTCGTAAGATAACCTCCCAATAACAAAGTGCATTTTCTATACAGTGAACTTTTCCTCTTGTAATTCAATTTCTTTTCTCCCTATTTTTGAAGTATTTTTAGACATTTTTAGTTATTCTCTCTTTAAACACATTTTATGGTAGTTATAAAACTTGAACTGGTTTTATTAGTAATCTAACTCACCGAGAGCAATAGAATTCTAAGAATTTCATCCAAGAAGTGCAAGTGGCCGTGGTAGCCAGGTAGTCAAGGTATCGGATCATGGCTAGCGTGTCATGAGTTTGAGCCCAGTACCACTGAAGACCCGCCGTGTAGGGGAGAAATGCACGTTAAATCTATTGAGAGCTCAAACGTCCAGCTCAGATGTCATCTGCGTCACTTGATCATGGTTCAACATTACGCGGTCCGTCTCCAAAAGCCCTCGTGTAGCTGGGTGGTGCGACGTTAATATTCACTCACTCACTCACCCACAAGAGGTGCAATCTTAAACCCAAATTCTCAGGTTTATTGGAAACATCTTCGATATATTCTTTCAGGCCTCCACTGGGAGTCTCGTGTCCTTAAACTAGTCTCTTTCATTTGTAGTGTTAAACAGTAGTACTGGTAACTTCGTTTCTTGTAGCTCAAAAACGTCAAAACGTAAGTGCGTGATCATCAAAGAAAAAATTTAATTCTTCAGGAAGTGGATAAAGGCACCAAGAAACTTTTCTTGCTATTTTTCTTTCTTTCTTTTTTATAGGTAAGATATATAAAATAAATATATATTAATTTACAAAAATGTGTGAATAATTACTTTTTTAATACTTTGTGTTTATGAATTCAAAATTTGTTCGATGTGATTTATAAAGAAAATTGAAAGAGGACTTCGTTATATAGAGGTCTGACTGTACATAAATATTTATTAGTACTCAGCATGGATGAAATAACTTAATATTATTTATCAATTTTTAATATTAATTTCAATTTATATACCACCGGTTTCTTCACACTTTGTGTATGTTTGGGAAACGACTATGAATTTCATGAAATATCATTTGAATAGAGTTAGTTGAATCTTTGAAAAGTAGTCAGCTTTGTTATATAAAATTGAGATTTCCCTGTATTCACGTCCATTCGCTGTCTCCAATGATGATTATGAACATTAGAAACCATACTCCATCCAATTTCTTGGTGGGGAAAGCTCTCTTTATAAGTTTATTCTTAAGGAATTCGAAATCCTAATTAAAGTGAATTTTGGCCACCCACACGACTTCTTTAACATTCATTAAAAATTTTTACAAATGGTCAAAACTAACACATCACTCAATAAGTCCCGGGCCTAAAATATAGATGGGGCTACCTTCTATTTTTTTCTACGCTTACCCTAATAATACTGACTTTCAAACGGCACGTGTCAAAATTTCGAGATGATATCTTGTTTAGTTGAAAAGTTACAGTGGTTTTTTGTGGCAACTGTTTAGAAACCATGGATGAAAATGAATTTCGTGTGCTAACTAAACATTGCTTTCTGATGGAGAAAAACACTGTTCAAGCAAAACAATGGCTTGATAAGTGTTATTCGGTCTCTTCTCCATCGCAAACAACTGTTAAGAGATGGTATGCTGACTTAAACCGTGGTCGTACAGACACAAACGACGTTGAACGTTCAGGTCACCCAAATTCTGCAGTTGTTCCAGAAATCATCAAAAAACAAAACAATACAAGAAATCGTTTTAGCCGATCATAAATTGAAGTTGCGTGAGATAGCACAGAATTTAAAGGCATCAGAAAGCAGTGTATTTTCTATTTTGCATGATCATTGGTCAATGAGAAAGCTGTGGTCAATGTGGGTGCGGCGTTTGCTCACTGCCGATCAAAAACAACAGCGCATCGACGATTCTGAGCTTTGTTTGGAGCTGTTTAAGCAAAATAAACAGGATTTTTTACGTAGATATGTGACAATGGATGAAACATAGATCCATTACTACACGCCTGAATCAAAAAGATCGTCAACTGAGTGGACAGCAGCCAGTAAAAGACGTCCAAAGCGACAAAAAACTCAAACGTCAGCTAGGAAAGTTATGGCGTCCGTATTTTGGGCTGCACATGGAATTTTGTTTATTGACTACCTTGAGAAAGGTAAAACAATTAACAGAGAATCTTGCAGGGCGTTATTGGATCAACTGAATGGAAAACTTAAAAAACGTTCTCAAATACAAAAGAAAAAGCACTGTTCCACCACTACAATGCTCCGTGCCACAAGTCCATGAAAACGATGGTCAAATTGAACGAATTTCGCTTCGAATTGCTTTACCCCCACAGTACTGTCCGGATCTGGCCCCAGTGACTACTGGCTGCTTGCAGATCTTAAAAGAATGCATGCTATAGGGAAAGAGGTTTGGCTCAAATGAAGAAGTGATTGCCGAAGTAGAAGCCTATTTTGAGAGCAAAGACAAACCGTTCTACGAAAAAGTTATTAAAAAATTAGAATAGCGCTGGGCAGCATGTATCCCTGTTGAAGAAGAATATCTTGATAAATAAAGTTCAATTTTGCAGAAAAATTGTTGTTTTATTAGTTAGGCCCGGGACTTATTAAGTGATGTGTTATGTGTCAACAACAAAAAAAAATTATCTTATTAAAATTCAAATCGTTAGTACCTTTAAAAAAAGAATCCAAGAACTGTTAAAATATTCCAAAAAAAATGATTACATCGAGCACATGGAGAACTAACAATTTTCAATGTGACTAAAAATGGAATGCAATTCGTCTATAAGAATAATATAGAATACAAATGATAATATATAATAAACGAAAACATCAAATTAGCATTTTGACAGAGAGGCTGAATACAAATAGCATGTTAAAGTATTGAATAATCCCATTTTATTTTGATGATAGTTTATGTAGTAAATACAAATGTAACATGTTATGCAGAGAGAGAGAGAGAAAGAAAAAAATACTAGAAGAGAGACTTAAAAAGAAAGATATAGAAAGAGAACGAGCGAGTGAAAGAGAAAGAAAGACTATAAGAGAGAAGAGATATAATCACGTCAATCCCGGGTAGACAACCCGTTGGTGTTGTGTGGCAGTTAGGAGAGGGGTGTGCCAACCCAGGTGTCAAAGAAAGGTAAAAAAGTAAGAGTTAGAAAGAGAGCGAGCGAGAAAGAGATAAAGAAAGATTAGAAAAGAGAATTAAAAGGAAAGGTATAGAAAGAGAGCGACGAGCGAGAGAAAATGAGAGGTGGAGATAAAAAGAGATAAAGGAATAAGGGAAGAAAAATGATAGAGAGAGTGAGAAATAAATAAAGAAAGAGAGAAGAGAAAGAGAGAGAAAGGTATAAAAAGAAAGAAGAGAAAGAGAGAGAAAGGTATAAAAAGAAAGTGATAAGGGAGAGAAAGGAATAAAGAAAGAGAGAAGAGAGAGAGAGAGAAAGAGACAGAAAAAAAGGATAAATAGAAAGAAAGGGATAATGAAAGAAAAAGAGATAAGGTAAGAAAGAAAAAGGTAAAGGAAGAGAAAGAGTAAGAATACTTTGCTTATTTCATATTTTCTTTCTTTAAAATCCCTTTGAATTTAATGAGAAGCCTTAAAAATACATTCAAGGTAAGTAGGTAGTGAAAATCATTCAATGTAATATTTTAGAATTAATTCCTATTTTTCATAACAAATGCATGAAAAGGTCTGGATTATTTACTCAGAAGTGAAAAGAAAAATATTTTTATGGTCTTTTCCTGAAAGAGAGTAATTGCAATTGTATGCACTCATTTAGGCAAATTAATTTAACCGTGATAAATAAAATCATTTTTACAGTAAATCATTTCTCTGCTATATGACAACATTATATTTATCAAAGGACGCTTATGCTTGACACCTGGAGTTCTGTTCTTTCCTTAGGAATCAGGTATCTTCAAAAAAGTAAGATAATAAGGAAATAATTCATCATGAACTTTAATAAGATGAGCCTTATGAATATTGATCGAACGCTTAATAGGTTTGCTAATTAAATTGTGTGCTTGGATAGTACCAGACATTAATTGGACGAGGTGGCTAGTAATTTATGAGAAGAATAATTTACTCAAGCTTATTAAATTAAACTACCATAAGCTAATTTCTTACTTTATATTTCACAATCACAAACTCTTAAAATATCCCTTTCTCTTCTTTGCAGACAAACTCTTGTGAAACTGGGTCAAAGAACAATTAAAATTCAGAAAACTCCGAAGTTAAGATAGAGTTCACGCCAAAAACTGTTTAATTTACTTCTACTAACTGAGGCCTTTCGGAATTTCCCTTCAGTTTATTCAAATGATTTCAAACGCACTTGTAAAGACAACGGTTTATGGAAGTTTTGAGTTGAAATCTTTATCGAGATTCCCAGTGTTGGATCGTTTATTTCTACGAAGTGTGAAGAGCTTTTATCTACTTAACGATAGGAAATTCGAAATACTACAGAAATCCAACCCGACAATGCTCGGAAGCGGAAAGAGGAAGCTAACTATTCACCCAAGAATAAAGTATTCGTTCAACTAATAGTAAATTATTTAAAATTCACTTCACTTGTCTTCCTTTTTGATTTGTGAAAGCGAATCGCCATTAACGTCTTTCTTAAGCTTATCTTAGTGGATGATGTCGCTGTCGAATCTTTGCTTTAAATGTTCTTTTTTAGAATGCAGCCATTGGAATTTAGAATACAGAATGTTAATGTGAAAATGGTGGAGAGAAATAAAAATGAAAGAGATACGACAGTTGAAGAGCTTTTTTGTGTATGGCGTTTACTTTATGATTTGTTCATCCAGGAGGAAGCTTTGGAATTCTAAAAACAGAAGAGTAAAACTTGTTTTAATTCAGAGTTGTATTTAAATTTTATAGATCTAGATTATGCTAAACACAGTATTTTAAAAAATCTTTTTGAAAACCATTTGAGATTATATTTTTATTTAGTTTGCTTGGAAAAAAGTTCTCACCCCCTTAGAAATGAAAGCATATTTATTCATAATAAAAGTACTAAATTTTTTCCATACACTTTTTTAAAATTTCCAATTTTTCAGTACTTTTTTTTAAAAAAATCGTTTGGTGATAAAAGCACCTATTAGGTAAAAATAAAACCCTTTGCTACTTCATAATTACTTTTTTATTAATTGAAAATAACAGTTTTAAAATTGCAATTCTGTCTTTCAGTAGTGTTGTGTTGTGGTTTCGAGAAAACTGAGGCTATCTGTTTCCAGTGAAAATTTATAGTAGTATTTTTTCCTCTGTATTTTTAGAGCACCTTTTCTTACCCCTTTTCATGAAAGGGGTGAGTGATGGAATATTTATTAATGTGGCATTGTACATTGTAAGTAACACGAGAGCTTTTGGTGACGGACTACGTAATTTTGAACAATGCTTAAAAGAAGACGGAACTTGAGTTGGCACCTCTTCTCCTGTCACATCGCTTCAACAGGAGGACTTTGAGTCACGATAGAAGCGCTCGATATGATAGGTTTCCGTGCCACTAGCGTTTGAACTCATGATACGCCGGATACGAGTTTGTGACCTTGACCACGGCCAAGTAAGCATTAGAAAAGAAAAAAAAAAAAAGATCTGTTTCTTTTCTTTCTAAGTATTTCTCATGAAATCCGATTTTTCATGCCAAGCCATTTTTGTAATTCCTCTTTATGAACGAGTTCTACTTTGTAAACAACAACATTGTGCCGAAACAGAGTGATTTCGCATCCTACTTCCGGTGTAATGTTAACCCATGGAAAAACATAGAAATTCAATTTTTTCAAAACTTCTAATGCAAGTTTTTGAAACTTTTTTTTGAACTATATGGATAGAAGATGATCTGTAGATTTCAGATTCAGGAATTAATACTATCTATTTCAGTATCTTTTCTAAAACACCTTATTAATTTTTTAGCTTAAAGCAATGGGGATTTTACTATAACTGAAAAAAGAAAAGGGTACTAATGACTGCAGCGGCCCCATCGTAAGCTTTGTGGTAGAACTTGTCCACTCTGCAAATTCAAAACTTCATAAAGCAATTAAAATGTAATCGATTTATTTAATAATATTAAACCATAATAATTAATATTTAAAGTATTTTATGTTGAAATATATGTTATTTATAGTTGTCATTATAATGTGTTCTATTGTAAAAGATTGTGCGTTTTTTTTTAAATGTCTATTATGGCTGAAATATTTTTTTCAGGGAATCATTAAATTCAAAAGCAGCTGGAGAGAACACACATAAGTGATTAAATGACAAATATATTCATTTTACAGAAAGCTCGTTGTGCTAAGAAATAGGAACTATTGTTCACTTAAATATGACTGGGACATATGAAATAATTTATTAATGGCTCTAATCCAAAGCTGTCTCCTCGAAACAGTAAAGGATAGGAAACCAAATTGAAAACATTTCAGATAGAAAAATTTTCCAACATTCATATAATGTTTTGATTTTGCTCTTCTTTAAAGAGAGGCATGCATATACTTTCATATACCATTTCCTTTTGTCTGCGATTATTCCTTTTTGCTAGCTTAAAATGTATTTCATATTTCGCTTTCTTATATTTAAATGCTAAATAGGTCATTTGCATCACATTTAAAAATAATGGCGTATTTATAGAATGTTTCGAAATTTTAAAGCCTAAGAATAAAATACAAATGGATAAGTATGTTTCAACGTGAATGGGAACATATTCATTCCATAATAATACAAAAAATTTGGGGCAATTTTCTGTCTTAAAATATGTTCCGAGTTTGATAAGGTTCTTTAACATTTGTCAAAGGTAGTCTTAAGTGTTCAACGGTAATTCTCTCAAACCAAAAATTAAAAAAAAAATAAGTCTTTTTCTCTAGTTTGTAAAATATCCAGATAAAAGAACTTATTCTTGATTTCAGCAAAAGTGTTTAGCGATAGAAGTTCCTTGGATATGTTTTTTCAAAACAATTGTGTCGAAAAATACAACTCAAAATCATAATAATATTGTTCACTCATTTGATTTAGCAATTGTCTTGTACTCTCGCACATTACCGAAAGATGAATTATTAGGTTGTAGCATATGAATGTCCGATTTCCACCAGCGTGTTATGGGATTTTTTTTCTAATATATCTTTTTTGATATATTTTTGTATATTATATATTTGTTATTTATATCATTTTAAATCTAACATCTTTATCTCGTTTGGTATGTTTTAATTAAGGGGACACAGTACGATTCAATTGACGAAAACCGGACAAACAAATCAAATCTAAATTTTTAGCTTAAATTATTCTTTATAAATTTTTCTATAATCATACAAAATTTGAAATTTCCTCACTGAAAAAATGCTGTATTATGATAGCTTTTAGATTTCTTTTTAGTCACATCCCTATGGCAAATCAAAACTTTAAGCTTATTTATCTCAGAAAGATAAAATAACTAGTTTGTCTTCATTTAAAATGCTAATGCTCTTTTTCTATTGTGCTTAATGCTTTGAATTTTTTTTACCTATTGCTAGTAGTACATATAACAAAAGTTGGTATGCATTTTTGAATCAAAGTAGTACTTATTTTTTAAAAAATAATTGAATTCAGAATTTATACATTTTTTAAGGAATTTTCAATAAGCATTCATAAAATGTAGTATTGTACGGATACCAATAATGTTATAGTAAAACCCATACCAACTTTTGTTATACATAGTTTGACGTTCTTGTAAATCGAATTTCATGCATGTACGTAAATTTTGGTTGAAGGAGTAGCATTTTATAATCACTTCAAAAATTTTAAGTTTTTTCCTTAAGAAATTAAATGGCTGGTTTTTTTAATGAAAAGTTGGTCACAAAATCTGTTTCACATAGTATACTCACATAAGAAGCATTAAAAAAATTTTGAAAACCCTTAAATTAAAAATTTATGCTTAAATCGTACCATGTCCCCTTAAAAATATTCTAATTTTTTTTGTAATTTTACATGTTTATAATGAATTTTCGAGATTTCAGAAAAGTATTTTTATATGAGTTGAAGAGTGAGCATAATGCTGCAGCAACTGCTTAAAACATTAATGCCTCCTTTAGAGATGTTTTGAAACACCTTCTTCACTTCTTTGCAACCAAAACTGTCCCTTTCTCAATCGAATTGTGGCTTGTGACGAAACGTGAATTACGTATGACAATCAACGACGTTCACTGTAATGGTTCGATGCCGACAAAGCTCCGCAACATTTTTCAAAAGTTCTGTCAAAAGAAGGTTATGGTGACTGTTTAGTGACCCTCAACTGGTTTGATCCACCACAGTTCTAAAACCAGGATAAACCATCACAGCGGATAAGTATCGTAGTTAAATTGATGAAATGCACCAGAAATTTGCACATAAACAGCCGGCATTGGTCAATAGGAAAAGTCCAATTCTTCTCGACCGCATATTTCAATGGTCAATCTTCAAAGGTTGCACTCGTTGGACTACGAAAATCTAACCCTCCCTCCTCATATTCACCTGACCTCTCACTTACAGATTATCAATTTTTCAAATATCTGGATAACTTCCAGTGGGGCAAATGCTTCAGAAATCCAAGGGGTTCTGAAAAGGTATTCAATAAATTTATCGCCCCCCAGAACAATTTAATTTTATGATATCGGCGTAAAAAAACTTGTTTTCCGTTGACAAAAATGTGTTGAAGCTAATGGTCCTTTTTTATTTTAATTTTGTTCTACAAAAATTTATATTTATTTAAAGTAGACCATAAAAATCGAACATTTCATATGCTGCATTCATCCATACTTAATAGTTATATATATCTGAAAGCAAGTAGCTTTCCATCATCAAATCTTCCTTATTTTATTTTATTTCTTAAATCAAAAATTAAATGAGAACTTAATTTCTGTGTTAACATTGAGTAAGATTCTTCTTTTTGTGTAGAATTACAGTTTCTTTTGTGGTTCCCATTCGTTGAATAGTGCTTATTTCTGTGTTAAATTATGATTTTACTTCTCTTTGCGTGTATTAAATGAATCTTATAATACAATAATGCACTAAAGTGTGTTATAAACTCGATATAATCTGTCTTAAAATTATAATTCCCCTCAAAGACCCTTTATCATCCCCATTTAAAAATTCTCGCCTTTAAACTATTATAAAAGTTAATACTTTAATTAAAAAACGTGTTATCCCAGCCCGCTAATTCGGACTGGAACCCTCCCCGTTCCAGAGGGTAAGCAAAATTATTATTATTTTTTTTTCAAGTGCCATTAAGGTTATTATAGTGATAATAACCAGAAGAATGTAATATTTAAAGATAAAAATATTTCAGGTCTTAAAGGAATAAAGATATCTAACCCACAAGATTGGGCGAACTGCATCTCTTAAAGGGTTATAATCATTAATATACCAAAGTTTGTGATAAACTTGGTTTAATAACTTTTAAAATGTTTGGTGTAATCTACCTAATATTCTGAATAGATATTAGTTTGAAACTAATTTCTCTTGCTTTCTTTTTCAGTAACTTAGTCCTTCATCATTATTTACAGTCATTTACTCAACTTCCACAGATTAAGCTGATTGGTCAGTAAAGCTTTCAATATTGGAAGTTTTCTACATAAAATTGTACTAACTAAAATATTACCACAGGTTAGTTTTATTTTTTTGGAACTTTTCCTTTCTTATATTAATTTTATAGTTCTTGTGAATGGACGATTTAGATCAGCTTTTGATAGGGGCCATGCAAATTTCACTCTGTCTACTTCTGTGCCACTTGGAACACTTTTCAAGAGTAGTTATTTTATCATACTCGAAAACCGCCTTGCAAGCAATTAACTCCAGTAGAACCCCCTATTCGGTAGCCATTCGGAATTGCCAATTTCTCTTGCACTTGCTAACTGACAAAAATAAAACCATTTACCTTTAGTGGATCTCACTGCGGGGTAGAAGGAAATGAAAAAGCGGACATTGCCTAAAAAGGTACAGAGATTATTCAAACCGCTAATGATGCAGTATCTTTTCATAACTCTCAAGGTATCCGACTACCTTAAAATTGTGAATTTTGCCAAAAATTGACAAATTTTTTTATGATTTTTTTATAGGCAATTTTACTAGCTTTATAAAAATACCAAGTTTATTATTTTCCGTTCACTAGAACAAAAACTACAAGTGTTTTAGTAAAAGCAGATGCCATTACTTTAAGCAAGGTATATCATACTTTAAAACGCGTTTTACTCGAAATGTGTTTTTTTGAAAATACTCAAACGGGGCCAGCAAATGCTAAAAAAGTTTTGATAATAATTAACTGAAATTTGTTGTGTATGTTCTGTATAATAGTAGAAGTGCTTTAACCTTCAGATTTATCAATCACTGTTTTATGACAAAATTTACAGCCCCTTATGTGAGTATAATCACTGTTTTTAAAGCAATTTCATGTAATAACAAAGATAAAGTACTCTAGTTTTTGTAAAAATTAAAATATCTCTTATCCTGAAGGTAATTTAAAAATGAATAATATTGCAACACATCGGAATTGAAAAATTGAAAATTTGTTCATAAACGTTTGGTACAGAATGCGCCGCGTTTATGTTAGCTTTTGTCAATTTTTTCCCCATTTAGCAATAATAATTTCTTTTTCTATTCTTAATTTCAGCATATTTTTCTTAAAATGTACTAAACAAATCTAAAAGCAACAGAAAAATCCCAATACCTCCTTTTTTTTAAAAAAAAATTGCCACAAGTAGTCGGATACCTTAAGAATAACCAGAAAAATGAGTTATCAAATAAGAATTCCCAGAATAGTGGTGGAATCCTAGTGGAATAATATTCAAAATATCTCCGTCTAGCCTAGAATGAAAGCTGTAGCAGAATTCCGCCTTGCTACTGGTCATAACTGCCTTGCTAGACATTTACATCTTTTAAAAGTTCTAATTGAGCAATGTTGCATAGTCTGTAATCTTCGGGAGCCTATGGACTGTACCCACCTTATGCACTGCCTTAGGGTACACTCCAGTGCTTCTCAAATTTTTAATATTTGCGCCCCAATATTCAATCATAATTTTCATTGCGTCCCCTTCCATAAAATTTCAATGCATTGAATTCAGTGATACTATAGTTTGACGCTAAATCTACAAAATGACTTGAGCCCCTCTTGTGTTAGCGGCGTATATAAACGTCCCACTTAGCCAAAGCAGTAATTATCTCAGACGTATATATACGTCTTTACGAAATACGATCTATTCGTACACTGCTATTCATAAAATTATTCCGAAGGTTTTGGAATGCAATAAAGAAGCATTGACAGTGTTTGTGAAGGATTTACTTCAGAGGATTTGCTTATTTATTCCTTTCCCCCTCTCCAATACATCACATATGCACGCCTGCCTGGAAAACGGTGGCATTGGGGAGCGAATCACGTACCTTTGAATCGGTAGTTTAGGGATTTATTATAAACCGTACAAATTATCAAGATAAGTGGTTTTTTTGTATATATTTTTATATATGACAAGCCGACGTGTGGTTAATGGTAATTATTAAACTTATTTTTAACTTAGTATTGTTAAATTAGTAATAAAATACATCGCTGCATTACTGATACATTTATAAGTATACTATATCAGTGTAAATGTGTTTTTATTTCTTATTATGTCAGAATGTATTTTGTTTGTTTACTTTCAGCACATTAGTATTTTTTTAAATAATCTTTCATTTTCGACTTTTCAATATACTCACGCCCCATTCATGGTGTTATCACACTCCCCTAAGGGGGCGCACCCCACAGTTTGAGAAACGCTGCTATACTCCAAGAGTTTGTGAGAACGCTATTGGGAAGCTAAAGACCGAATAGTTCCGTAGACCTTTTTTCTACAGTCATTTTTTTGGTTCTTTCGTTTTTATTCTTTATTCATTTTTTTATATCATTGTCTTTTGTACCTACTACTGGAAATTAAAAAAAATGGAGTAGAGCCTGATGATATTTCCGGAATGCCACAGTGTTGTTCCGAGCTTGTCTTTCCTGACCACATCTTGAATTATTTGGATTTTAAAAAAGACGAAGTCCTGTACCTTTTCTGTTTTTAGAATTTCTAGAATTTTTCAGATTCATGAAGATTGTCTAGCATTACTAGGTAATCTGGGATTGGAAGCAACAATAGCAACGTATAGAAGATGAAAAATAAAGTTGTTATTTGTGATTAAAGAGTGGCAGCAGATTTTAGATAGTAGTATCGTCATTACACTCAATTTTCTTTAACAACACAATTTTATAATATCTGGCCGATGCACGTTAAATCTGTCGAGAGCTCAAACGTCCTCCCGTTGGTGTGGTGTGGTAGTTAGGAGAGGGGGGTGCCAGCTCAGGTGTCGTCCGCGTCACTTGACCATGGTTCAAAATTACGCGGACCGTCCCCAAAAGCCCTCGTGTAGCTGAACAGTGGGACGTTAATATTCACTCATTCACTCATTCATTATAATATCTGGCTTCATAAAAAACATGTTGTCAATGAATTTTTATGTAAATGAAAAATATTAAAACCTGTAGTTTGTTAATTACATATAAATAAAGACACATTTTTTTCATAGTGATATAAGAATTGGAGTTTATTTTACAGCAATATTAACAGATATGCACACACTTGTTTCTTAACAAAAATGTAGACTTAAATAATACAATCTCAATAAGTTAATATTATATTTATACAATATAAATCAAGAAAGGTTTGAAAAATGTACACAACAATTGCAGATTTTGTTTAGTTTTTTTTTTAACTTAACAGCGATAAACTTTCGATATATCATACACTTTACATTAAAACATTGGTTATGGGTTCAAAAAACATCTCAACCATTTGGATATATTATTTACAATAAAAAATATATATGTCTGGGGATAGGGGCATAACCTGAGACAACAAATTAATTAATTCAATTGGCCGACCCTTGACTTTTCCAATTAAGCATTATTCGTTATTAATGCTTTAATAACGATATATTTTAATACGAATTTCATTTTCGTATAAAGACGAATTTTGATTAAATAGTATGTTATTTTCCAAATAACTTTTTTAAAAACATGTGTACCTCATATGAACATTGAACAAAACCTTATTTCCATAATACTTTCGTATTTACTTAAAATAAAAGTTTAATTTTAAATTAAGAGATATTAGTTCCATATATAGAGTGCTAAGCATTTAATTTCTCAATTTAACACACTTTGGGGTTTATTTTTTCTTTATAGAAACTGGGAATTTTTCACCTTTTTTTAAAAACTTATAAAAGTGTAGCAATAGGGGAGGCATCAAAGGTATACATTATTAAAAAAAAAATAAATTAATGAATCTGTAATTAATATCATAAATTAACCAGAAAGTATAGTTAATAATGCTTATATAATGTTCGTAAAATAAGCAGCATTTATAATATTTGAAAAAAATGATAAAAATTATCTTAGAACGACAAATGTAATTCAGTTTTTTCACATATTTTTATTTGATGCATATTACAGAAATGTAAAACAACGTGTTTTAAAATATATTTTTTTGTACCGCAAAGTATGTTAACAATTCCTATACAGTCTCTTATCATTTGCTAAACTTTTTAAAATTTATGTTTTTGATTCTGCTATTTTTTTTAAAAAAAGTCTAATACCCATACATCATGCTTCACAAATTGTAATTTATTTCAAAATGATAATCAATGGTTATTTTCTTTTTTTAAAAACAGGAAGATTATTGAATTTTCTACAAAAATATTCAAGCATTATTTTAACCATAATTATTTAATTTTATTCTTCAAAAAGGTGTTTTACGTAAAATAAAATAAAATAAAAAATCAAGGTGGTTAGAATTTACTTGATATCAAAAGATAAAAGAATCTTATTTTGAGAAATCACATAGATTTTTTTAAGTTGCATACTTTTATTTTAAATTCAAAAAATTTTAAGTAATTTTTCAAATAATTGGCTGAAAATTAAGATACTTAATTTGCAATTACATGCCTAAAAATAAAATAGAAGCAATCTATAAATAGAAGCAATCCATACATAAATTAAATATTTTTTAATCATATTATTCTCAGAAAATCTCAATTTACTTTCTAAGATTTACGAAATTTTTATTTTTTTGAAGTATAAGGTACTAATGAAACTAAACCTTTTTGATTTTGAGGAATAAACAAGTTTCATTTATTTGTACTAAATATTTTAATTTGGCGATTTAAATTTGCGATAAAACAAAAACGGAATTTTTACTGAAGAAAGAAAAAGCAGGTATTGTAACAATGCTATTTGTCATTATAAATTATATTTATATAAATTAATATATGTTTATTCGTAACACAATAACGTTTGATGTTGAATGATTTTATTTCGGAAAAATAATATTTGCACTTATATAATAGGCAAATAATTTATGACAGTTTTTAATTTTTAAATAAAATTATTTTTTTGTCAAAAACAAAGTTGAGTGGTTTTTACAGAATACCAAACGGATAAGCTTAAATCTATTTTTAAAGAAGAATTATTATTATATTTTTGTAATTAATTATTAATGAAATTAATTATTTGCATAAACATAAAGAAATAGAAAACAAAGGGAAAATGTATTACAAAAATTGAAACAAAACTAAAAGGGAAAAAAGATATCTCGTTCACATAGGTACACATTGAACATTTTTACCCATTTCCAAAAGTTAAATTTAAACATGTTCAAATACCGTCAAGAGTCAGTCACATAATATTTATCATAAAAATGCATTTTTTTCCAAGGACAAGGGGCTATTTATGTAAAATATTTGCATGAATCAGATTGTAGCATAAAGAAATGTTCACAAAATGTAGCAATGCCATTTGTTTTGCGTCTTTGCCCATCCGATTGTTTCAAAAGATCAAAGTCGGATCAATAGGAGATGAAATATTCGATTTATATATAATAGATAATAAATGATTGATTCATTTCCTCAATCGAATTCTTTCATGTTTTTCATTCGTTAACTTAGTATCAATACCCATTGAAGAGAAAAATCAATAAAAGAGATCAAACGAGACAAAAACAAATAATTGAAATTCTATGCAAAATGGAAAATGTAGCTTTATTTTCCCTTCATACCTATACTATTGAATAAAACTGCTACATAGCAATTAACATATACGTGAAAACAGTTTAGTATTTGAGAAAAAAGTTTATTGTATAGTTTTTGAGAAAAATACTTTAAAATGTTTAGAAAAATATATTTAAAATACATTTATAAACAAAACGATATAGTTTTGTATGAGCATTTGTAGACATACATTTAGTTTAAGGAAAAATGTATTGGTTTGAAATTTAAAAAAAAACCATTCGTGGATTTATACTAAAGGTGAAATTCATTTACAATAATTTTCTTTGTAGCCTTAAATTAAATGAAAAATTAAAGTGGAGTTAAGTGAAAATAAATAAAAAAAAACATTTTGAAACAAACGCAAAGTAGTTTCAGCTTTCTTGAATGATTTATAAAAGGAGTAATTCATTCTATTAATATCAGCAATAGAAAAAGATGAACATAAGTGAAAATCGAAAAAAATTTACAACACAAACCTGTCATTTTATTTACATCATTTAATTTATTTCTTGCAAGAACATTTTCGTGTTGCATCCTAATTATATTTCATGAGTTAAATATGCATATCATCCCATAATGTGCGTTTGGAAAAATGAATATTAGTATTGAATATATTCCCCGATTTTGCATGCTGATAATATTTTTCGTTGGACATTTATTGATGCCAGATTTTCAGCAAGAAACCTCATTTTTAATGCGTTTTCTCTCCGTAGGAGAATACAGACAAAATTAAACATAATTCGAAGGAAATTAGCTTTTAAATAAATTTTTCAAATCACATAGCACTTTTTGTCAACATTTCTTTCTCACGACACATGCTCTCTGATTGTACGCACATATCTATTTTTTTCAAAGTCAGCTTAAAATACATCTATCTTTCAAGGTGCATCAAACTCAGAATTTTTTATTCCATCATAGTAATGTATGTCAATATTCATAAAGTATTTAATGAGCCTTCAGAAGAAACTTAACAAATTCTATCTTACACTTCCGGCTAAATAGTTTATATTTAAATTTAAAGTTTGTAACACTTTTTTTGGAATTATTTTCTAAGCAACATAACACAGTTGAAGTACTCTTTCTTAAGAGTGTTTCAACATCTATCTCTAAATAAATATTAATCTCCTATTCCTCCTTAATGCTTGCATGTTTTTAACATATTCTTTTGAAAATGTTAGAAACTTTGAAATGTTGAATTCACCTTCCTTTCGAAACAATAATTTAAAAAAAAATATTAGAATTAATTTTTAACATATTCTAAAATACCAAACGATTTTTTTAAAAAAATATTTTTTTTGGTGGATCAATTACACACACAAATATATATTTTCAACACAAATCAATTACAATTTTGAGATTTCTATATAAATAATAGTTTTATATACCCTTAAGAAAAACTTCATGCATGGTTTTAACATGTTGTTTTGAAAAAAAAAATATCTATATACTTTGCTTTTTTCTCCTTTTTCCAAAATTCTATTCTAAAATGCTAAACGACGTTTTCAAAAGATTTTTTTTTCAATTGTTCAGTTAAAATAATGTATTTTTCAAAACCTATTGGTTACAATTTTTTAGAAAACAAACCTGTTTCTTTTTTGTATTTCAAAATTACTGACATGAATTTATATATATATTTTTCAGATAATAATTTATAATAGGTAACGTTTCCTGATTTTATAGTCAAATAATATTCGTAATATATTTTAAACAGCATAATTTTTATGACAAATCTTCCACACTCACACATTTACTGTCTTGTCAACCAAAATCTATAAATTCTAAATTATTTGTACCATCAGTTGCTTATATTTGACATCTCTACATATACACAAGTGGGAACCTTTTCTGGTTTGAAGCACCTTGTATACCTATTGAAATATAATCATACACATTTTAAAGAGTTCTCGGGAAATGGTTAGTCGAAGCGAATCACATCGTTTCGACTGGAAACGATTCGAAATTACATAGTCAACCCGTAATCTAAATATTCAGAAAAAAAGTTAACACTTACAAATATTACATAAGGATTTACACAAACACATAGAATGTTGACATATCAGCTGCATCACGTGAAGGCTGTGATTAGAGGTTCGAAATAATAGAATTTTAAATAACACAGAGTTATCGATAGAGAAATCAAAATAATATTCTAAACATGTGTACAAAATATCGTTTGCTTTAAATGTCATTTCTTTCTCTTAGATAGAAGAATCAGTCTACTATAAATATATGTCTTAAAAATATAATCACGAACATAGATTTCTTTTAAATGAAAAATAATTGTATACTTTATTTCGTAAGTAATAAATTAGTTCGTTACAAAAATTGTTAAAACATACATGAATGTAATAGGGAAGTAATTAATTTTAATTTAACAAAAGCAAATACAATATACCTTTCAAAATACCTTCTTTTTGTAAATCCGATTTTTAAAGAATTATTACTATTTGAATGAAAAAATACAACATATAAAGCTCTACCACATATAATTTCTATTAATAGTTTTAATTAATAAATTTAAATTGGATAAATCTAAAAGTTTTGAAAACAAAATATTTTTCTATAGAATAAACAATAAAATTCAGTGAATTAATAAATAATTAAGAAAATGGAATACTACATACTAGCAATCAACAGAATCAATTAAAAAATTCAATTCAATTCATTTAAGGCACACTAAATATAAAATTTAAGTCCAGATCTCTCTATTAATTTATAGAAAATATTTGTGTGTATATATTCTTTTTAAGCTACATCTTTTTTCATGCAAAGAGAAAGATTTGTCATTTATTTGAAAATACAAAGAATTTTTTCAAATTATCGGGAACCAACTATTTATTTCACACTTAACTACTATTAACATCAAGGTTATTATAAGATATGGTTAATAAAATAAAAATGATTCAACTGTGGATATTATCATCTCAAAATAAACATTTAAATTACTGAAAGGAAAGGAATATTTGAAATAGTTAACAATGCATGAAACTATTTGGAGAATGAATAGTTTGGATTTTTTTTCCTATTCAACAAAATGAAGGAAGGATTTTGAGAGTTGAAAATTTATAAACACTCAATTAATGATTTTATTTATTGTTTTCGAAGCTATTTAGTACAACAATTACAGATTTAGATATGTTTATATTAATAAATAAATCCCTATGTGAAAATATCCTTCGAAATTTTTTGAAATTACTAATTTTTTGTAAAAGGAATTATAAATTACTTGTTTTAGATGTTTTGAATTTTTCTATGTTTAACGATATTTTTATTGAAAATTTCAAATTCTTTCGAAAATACAATAATTAAGAATAATTCTATTTTTAATATTGTGCGATTTGATCTAATTTATTTTGCCATTAGATTTCACGATAAAATATCTTTTTAAACTGTTTGAAATATACAGTTAGATTATGTTGAAAGTTTGGCATTTAATGTTGCTTATTATTTTGGTAGGGATTAAAATATTTTATAAAACAAAACACCAAAACAATATGTGTAAAAAATAAATAGATTTATAGTAGATGAAAGTTTTCTCAATGAATAAAAAAATGTTTACTTAAATTTAAGATGCATAAAAATAAATCAAATAGGGAAAAGCTGTGATTGTTCAATTCTCATCAAATATTTAAGAGTATGTCTTTTAATTTTTAATGACTATGATTTTTTGATCTGTCAAATAAATTAAAACTAACAGAAAGAGTACGTGATTTTGAATGAACATGAACAAATCTTTAAAAATTAACCATTTAATTAATTGTTTTTATCTATGTAACTCAAGGCCATATCTTTAAAAAAAATTCAATTTTTATGGTTTTATACTCAGTATTAAAGCATAAAATTTATTTAAAAATATATGTGACTATTAAAATATAAAAAGAATTGCTGATCTAAATTTAATATCAAATTATATAAATCTTGATTTGGAAGGATGGAAAATTGATATAGCCATTTTTAAAAGTCTAAGGCAAATATAGCTTCTGTGAACCACTGTATATAGGAGCCCCAAATAAATCAGTAGGTTTCACAAAAGCAAAAATAAATAAATAAAAAATAAGGCCAGACTCCTAAGAATATAAATTAAATAATTTTCTTTTGTAAAAATGAATTAAAAAGCATGTTTTTATTTCTGGATTAATTTTTTGGTCTAATTACATGCATTTATTATGTTTTTATTTATTTTATATTATCATTATATATTGATCAGGTTCGTGGATTATAAGTAATGCATATTTCAATGATTAGTACTGTAAATTTCTGAGGATATTCAGCATAAAAATAAACTAAACTGTTAGATATAATTTTATAAATAAAATGTCTGTTATATAAAGTTATTCGGCTTAAAATCTTATAACAAAATATTGATTAATTATAATGTAATATAAAAATGAAAAGGAAAGTTATTACCTAAAATATAGCGTTCAAATACATGAGAGCTTAGTACAAATAAGTTTGAAATTAGTAAACAATTTCACAAGTTAACAATATATTCAAAACGTTACAGAAAATATAATTTGAAGAACATTAGTTATTTATTCTAAACAATAATTTCGTACTGCTTATTTTTTACATGAAACATGTTTAAGTTAAATTTCATTATTTTTCATATCTTTTGTAGATATTTTTATTATTAATGTTGGAGAATTAACAATTTTGAACTAAAAACAAATAAATAAAATAAAGCATTTTACTACAGTGATAAAAAATATTTAAAAAAATGATCGATAGAGATTTTGAATATAATAACTATTATTCATTATTACATATATAATATAACATAATAAATGATTATATTATTTAAGCATTATAAATATTACTGAGTATTGTAGAATATATATTTACTCTGTTTCCTAAATGTATATGCTATAATTATTTTAAATTAAGGTGAGAGAAATTAGAATACACTTTTTAATACCATTTCATTTATTTTTAACATTTTATTTTTAGTTACACTAAAATTAAATTATGTTTTATGCAAAATATGTAAAAAACTGAAATTCATGGAATTTTTATACATAATTCACTTAAATATATATAAATGAAAAATGTTAAAGTTTATCAAGAAGGTCATCGATAAAAATAAAACTTAGTAAGATTTCTTAGTAAAGTCATTTAAATATATATACCCACAATTTGATATAGCATTTTAAATAATAGGATTGAAATCTTTAATACTAGCATTTAAATCTTGAATTTAAAGTTTTGGAGAAATAACTATTTTCAAATGAAAATCTCAAAACTCTTAGCAACCACAGCTCTCCACTGTATTAGTAAAGAAACACAATTATGCATTATAATTTCCTTTTTTTATTGTGTACTTTTATGAACATTTTTTAAAAATAATTTCAAAAATAACCATTGATTTAAAATAATTAATAAAACTTTTAATAAAAATATTACTTTAATTTAACGTGAAATAAATACAGTATTTTTGAAATTAAAAGTATATGATTTTTCACCAAATAATTTATCAATTCTATACTTTCTTTGAACGTAGTATATATGACAAAAATAAGCTAGGTGGAAGTAAATATTTATTTATTTCATAGTGTAAGAAAATCAATCCCTTGCATAATTATACAAAAAAATCTTAAAATTTTTTTCAAAATGAAAAAATTTAAATTAATGAATGCCAGTTTATTAAAATTAAATTTACTAAAATGTAATTAATGTCAAAAATATGTGGCAAATAATTTCATGTCTGAAAACTTATAAAACTCAAACTAATGGTTATTTTATTTCATTTTTCTTAGAATCATTGGAAATATAACACATGAGTATTTTTAATTACATTCGAAGTATGGTATCTATTCGAAAAATGAATACAGATTTTTAGAAGCAACTCTCAAAGTGAAAATATTTAAGATTTAAACTACTGGAATAAATAAAATTGAAAAAAAAAACTGTGCGGATAATTGAATGGAATGGTATGAAGATTATAATCATCATTGATGTATTAAGGCTATGAGAAGGGAATGTCATTTTTTGGATTGTGTGTAAGTGTTACGAAGATTTCAACATGTCTGCGAGAAAAAACAACAGGTTTCACATAAATTAACTTCCAGGAAATCCACATTCCTGGATTGGGTCTTAGGTACCCATTTAAATATCACAGATTAGGTGAAACAAAATCGATTTCATCGGTAACAGAGGCTAAACAGAACGATACAATTCTCAGCAGGGTCAAAAAAGGGAATTTAGCACCATTATGAACTGCCAACTAGAATAAACAAACATTTTTCAACCAATCAAATTGTTAGTTCTAAGAATCTAAACATAAAGTATTCTAATGCGAGGGAAAATTTGAAAAGCGCGCGACATGTTTACTCAGAATAATAAGCTACTCAAATTTTATTTTAAAATAATGTACTTTTACATTATATGGTTACAGGTATTGAATAAATTATGCATAATATATATATGTATATATTTGTTAACATAGAATATAGCCTTTCATGCTTTTAGAGTCAATATCCTGGAAATCTGTACTAAATACATAAGTCCACTTACATGTTAAACATAAACACACATAAGAAGATAATGCTAAAACAGAAGATTGTGTGCGAACAGTTCTGTGGTTGTGTAAGCAGTGCTAATTTTTTTCCACAAAATATTATAACCATTATGTATTTTTTACTTTCACCTGAGTCTATTTGAAAAGCTTCTTAAAATATAAGACTGTTTTTTTTAATAATGCAATAACACTTTGATAAAATTTGGTTAAAGTTAGAGCTTTATATATTCGATATTCGTTTTCGTAATTTACTGAAAAATGATTTCATAATTTTAATATTAAGTTCCTAATGTTAAAATTTTTTTATTTCATTTTTTCACATTTAAAATATTTTTAAATAATCTTATTTACGAATAATTTCTGATTTTAGTTTGATCTAAATTCCTAAAAGGATGCAATTTACATAAATATACATTCCAGTTTAAATAATCAGGAAAATCAAAGTTTCATTGCATTCTTCTTTTATCAAATAAATCGCCTTTTTCACTTACAAAATAGCATTTCATTAAGTAAAATAGATGTCTGCCAAATATTACGTAACATATTAAGTATTAGAGATGTTACAAAGCATAAAGACTCTTTAATAAATTTTATAGCGTTATAGATATCAATTTAACAGAAGAAAGCAATTCAAACTTCAAAAATATTTAAAACATAAATTGAGAAGATTGAGTTATTTAAAGTTAGCTTTACCGAATAAATAATATATAGTTACAAAAGTTGTATAGTAAATAAAAAAGTTATTATGGAAACTATTAAACAATCTTGTATAATTTCTTCAACCAAATATAATTAAGTCTAAGTTTTTTGTAATTTATGCACACAATTGCTACTTTTTAAAAACAAATTCAATGTTTTTTCACCAATATAATTTTGAATTTTAAGTTCGTAGGAATGTAGTTTATATTTATAATCTCATATATGTAGAATAATTTTAATGGATGAATTGATAACATTACATTTATTTGGTATTTACTTATGGAAACCTTTATAAAACTAAATTAGATTAAATGCGAATTTGTGAAAATTTTTGAAGTGATATATTCACGTGTGCATTACTAGACAGGAGTAAAATTTTATCTTCTGAATGTATAAACAATAAAATGATTTAACAAGAAAAACGAAATATTTTAGTTTCTAAAACATTTTTTAAAATTTTTTTATAAATTAGTTACGAAACTTGAGATACTTTCAACATCTGTTGTTTTTTCAAAATTTAGTACCATATCTCACTTGATACATCATTAACATGTATAGTACTTTGCCATTACGGAATTATAGAAAATGTCAAAAAAATACTTCTCACCATTTGGAACAAATATTTGAACAGTTCTTTTCACGAACTTAGCACACTTCTTTGTTGAAACCGTCTTGACACAATGGCAAAACTTGACGCGAATCGTGAAATTGCGTGCCAAGGCTTCAGAATGCATTATCAATTAATCGAATAAATTCGGTGAATGAATGTGCAGAACGAACTTAACCACTAAAGGAGAACTGTCAGCACACACACACACATCTCAAGTAAATACATAGACCGTAAATCAAAATATTAAACAAAAGAGTGAATGGGAGAAAATCACCGTAATAGTGGGAAACGAAAGAGAATTAAGAAATAAAAAGAAATTGGTTCGGAATGATGAATGAATGTATTAATGATTTTACAGAGAAGAAAAAACATTTTGAACGGGTTTTATTTGAATATCTTTCGGTTAGGAGGGCAAAGGTTTTATTCTCTTTGATTGGGGTCTTGTATATAGGTATTTTTATGCTGTCTTTGGGTGGGTTCATTCTTCAGATCCAGAGGGGTGTTTGGCTGTTGGTTTTTCAGTAGCGGCCTCGAGCCCACCGAAGGAGAGCATCAGCTAGAACGTCCAGATGTGCCTTCGTCTGTAAAGTAAAGAAAACAGCTATTAGATTATTTTGAAATGAACAAACAAATGGATGATTGTGATAGAGCTAAAATAAAAGGAAGCTCATGAACACAATATGGTTTTATACCTAAATGTTTCTTAAACTAATGTGCTAAATTAATGTGACGTCACAGTCATAGTCACAGGAAAACTGTAATCTCATATTTACAGCCAATCAGTTTGTGACGGATCTATACGCGTCCTTTCACTAACTCCTTGGGGATTCCCTTAGGGCCAGCATTCTTACAACCAACTTTCTCCGAGGACAGGAAAACTTGATTATGCAAATTAAGTTTAATATATATATTCTGTGTTCGTGAGTTTTGAGTATTAGTGAAGTGAGGATAGCTTAGATGTGAAGTGAATAGATGAGAAGCAATCAAAATCGACAGTAATACGTATACGTAAACTGTGTACGGCGCGTGAAGTTGGAATCTCGAAAAAAGTGCTTAAGTCAACTATTGGAGAAGTGCTTAAGGTCACGTCTAAAAGTTTAAAGGATTGCAAGAGTTCAGGTACTGTGCTCTTATTTCAAATAGAGAGAGCAATTATGAGTGCTGCTTCTTAAAACAAGCTTTGTATAAGTTATCGTAAGAATATATTTGAATGAGCGTATATATTATCCCCACGCTATCTTGTCTCACCTTAGTCCTCTAGTTGATCAAATTTATCTTACTTAGAGTATTATTGTGCTTGTGTTGAGTATAGAAATAAATAAATAATTAAAGTTCATCATGTCATCTGATCCTTTAGTTCCTCCCACACATCTAGACGGGTTAGAGGGAAGAAGGAATATATAAATTCCATACAAGAGTTAATAAATTCATGTGACGTCATAGTCATGTGATTTTAGTCAATCAGCTCATGCGTTGCATTGTTGCCTAATGTTTTTTTTCTTGCAGAAACGTTTTTTAAAAGGTACATATTTGTCAAAAAAGCAGACGCATAAATTAAATGCATTTTATTAAAAAAACACGTATAATACTAGAAGTTTGTTTTTATTTTGAAAATCTTGAAGAATATTAATGCTTGAGAACATCTTTACCCAAATATCAAATATAAACTTTATCTAAATTTTAAAAGTAGAACAACAAGTAAAAGAATAATGGCAGTTTCAAATCAATCGAGAACACGTGATTGCATTTATCACGTGACCGCCATGAATTTAGCCCATTGAAGGGAAAAAACAATTATGGAATTTTTTGACTAATAGTTATTTTCTTACACAAACGTTCTATGTATTTTGGGTTTTATTGTAGATACTGAAAACCCAGTTTCTTAAGATGTCTGTTTTACGAGTTGTCAACCGTAAAGAGAAACTCACCACACCATATACCGCATTAAGTATGTTGCATATTGATACCAACAATTTAATGTTAAGTGTTTACCGATTTATGTCAGAATAAAAACTCAACCAATTCATTTCGCAGCAGGATAAATGTATCACCATTAATTTTAACACCTTTCTTGTCTTCGCACCTTTCTACCAATCCTCAAGTGGAAGTACTTTTAAAAAAAAATTCTTTGAATTAAGAACTTCTTTCTGTAAGGAAACCGTGACATAAGCAAAGCAGAACAACTACTTAAAGTTAAGTGAATCGATGAAGAAGATAGTAGTCAGATGTATTAATGTTAGTTTGAGTCATACTTATAAGATTTATACTTGAATTGTTTGCATATCTAAAAACAAAACCAGAAGCTTTGGGGCTTGAGCTCAAGAAAGTTAGATGTGTGTTTGCATTACTAGATAAGCCTTTTTAGTAGTAACTGCACTAGGCAGCATCAAAATTAGTTCAGGCACAAAAAATAGTTTATTATGAAGTATTTTGGTCTGCTAAACACGAAAATTATCATAAAACTTCAGATTAGTACTTGTTTTCAAGAATCATAACTCGCTATTCATAAATAGCTGTACTTTTACTCATCTTTACTTTCTGTATATAAGGTTTTTGATCTTCATTTGAGTGGATAGATGGAAGTTTTTGCCTCAGGAACGATTTTTATTTCAACGAAAGGCGTGTAACAGCGCCACCTTTCTTCAGGTGTGTCTTGAGTCTAACCTAGAGCATCAGTAGTACAAAGAACAGGCAACAGTGCACGATTCAAGTGATATTCGCTGTTTTTCGTCTTACATTTCTAGGTAAGCCAATTCAGCTATATTTAGGTCTCAAAGATAAGTGTGGTATAAGGATTTTTAGGCATCAAAAAGGATGAGAACTATCAACAGTTGGTGAAAGAACTCTTACAAAATTTTCATGACCCAGGATGCAATACGTCTCTAAAGATCCATTTCTTTACATTCCCATCTTGATTTTTTCTCTAAAAACTGTGGAACTGTAAGTGATGTGAACACGGTGAAAGGTTTCATCAAGATACCACAGCAATAGAACGTATGTATCAAGGTCGTCGGGATGAATCAATGCTCGCGAACTACTGCTGGACAGGGATAACTCGTGCTTCGATATACAAGAGGCAATTCAAAAGGAAATGTTCACGGGAAATAAACTAAAATATACTACTGATTTCTGATTATGAACACGGTTTCTAGAAACATGACTTACTGTACTGTATGTATTAGTAATATTTTGTTCTTTAAATTTACCAATGAATTGATGGATGGTCTGTGGTATATCTTAAAAACAAGAGCTAATAAATAAATTTGATTTACATATTCGTTTTTTTTCCAACCCAAAATTAGTAAGAATAGGCTATTTAAAACTAGGAAACAGACAAAAAGTTGTTTTTTGTTGCCTAGTGTTATTATTATAGATAAAGGCTGACCCATTCCCATTAACTATTGCAAAAAGACTGATTATAATTAAAACTAATAAAATAAAAAGCTTGTTGAGTTTCAGAGATGTCTCTTACTTCTATTAACCCTCACACTAACGTGGACGGAGGTTCGCTAAATGTTTGTTTCAAAATCAACACTTCAAACACCAATTCAGTGCTAAAAAACTCTTTTTAAACATTTCAAATAGTTTAATATACAGAATGATTTATTTAAAAATAGACACTATTCAGATTACCCGTAGTTCAACCGAAGGACCGCATTGATACCAAAATTAAGACTAAATTTGTGTGGATCTAAGGTTGACATGGGAAGAAGGGCTCCCGTGAAATAAACTTTAGTTCCCAATGTCACCGATAGGGGTATTTATGGTGGCGTAGTAGCTTACTAAACCTTGAATCTATTTAAAACACGGGTATCAAAGCAACCCCCTCCCCCCTCCCCCGAAAAAAAAATTACGCTTTTATTTATGACAACGCTCCAGTACTTTGGATTACAAAGTACTGAAGTACCAAACTATTACATTAATTGATATTCGAAGATTATATGCAAATTAGTCGCAAAGAACAAGGCAATTCCTTAAGAAAAATTAGAATTTATTGTCGAAAATCCAGTCCTTGAAATACAGGATTCAACAGTCATATTCGCGGAATAAATCTCAGAAGGTCTTCATACCTTTAGCAGCACTCAGACACAATTATCAGTGTCTAAAATACATGTATATAAAAGATTATTCACAAGTACAGCGTGATGAATCTGCGAGGGGGTCGCGAGAATATTGAAAAGTCAAAAGGAAAATATTATTTTAAAAAATTAATGTACTGAGAGTAAAACAAAATGCATTATGACATAATAAAAAATAAAATTTACATTTACACTTATAAATGTATCTGTACTGTACAATGTATTTTATAATTAATTTAAGAATACCAAGTTTAGGGAAAAAGTTTAATAATTACCAGTAACCCCATAGGCTCTTCACATACATAAAATTGCATACAAAAGTTAACACTTTTCTTAATATTTGTACGGTTTATAAATAATCCTTTAGTTGCCGATTAAAAGTTACGCGATTCGCTCCCCAATGCCTTCGTTTTCCACATCGAAGCGCGTATGTGATGCATTGGGGTGGGTAGGTGGAAGAAAAGGAATAAAATAAGCAAATTCTTTGAATTTAGTAAATCATTCGCGAACACCGTGAAGGTCCTTTTATTGCATACCAAAGCCTTCGGAATAATTTTATGGATAACAGTGCATGGAAAAGATCGCACTTTGGAAATACGTATATATACGTCCGGAGAATGTAACGCAAGGGTGTGTTAGACGTATATATACGCCGGTGGAACTTAAGAGGTTAAATTCGTTTTGTAGCTTTAGAGTCAAAGTATAGCATTATTGAATTTCTGTATTGTTATTTGTATGGAAGGGGGGCGATGAAAATTATGATTGATTATTGGGTCGCAAATATTGAAAGTTTGAGAAGCACTGCACTAATCGCTGGTTGAAACAAGACTGACCCCAACTCAAAGTAACAAAGCAACCAAAGTAGACAGCTCCGAAGAATAGCAATTGAAGTGAGCCAGCTCAAACGAATATGCGACTCACAATACCAAAACATGTAATATTGGCAAAGCTGTGTTATTTTAATCATCCACAGTTCCACGTGCATTTAGAAACTTACAGAAGCTTTGTAAGGATTTATGTCGCTTGAAGCTTTGAAAGGAGCGATTAAGAAGTCGAAGAAACAGGCAGAAGACGAAAGATGTGATCTGAAAATGCTACAACTGTAGTCATCGACGGATTACAGGAAACCATTGTTGGTACACATATCACAGAAATTTTAGAATGTAGCTTGTAGCATGTTGCACACCGCCGTAGGGAAATGTTGCACATGAAATGCATGATGTAATCTGTGATCGGCGGTCAAACTGAATGTGGTCAATTCTTCACAGAGAAAGTGAAAGCAGTGAATAAAAACATTTCTTTTATTATGGATTTGTTATTATTATTTTTTGTGGCACTTTTTGCAGTGCTCTGTGCCATAAATACCCTTATCAGCGATTTTTTGACCTAATTTTTTCCAACGGAATTTTACTTCTCGTGCCATCATTAGTCTCCATGCCAAGTTCGGTGCAATTGCGGCCATTAGATTCAGATACAAGTAGCTCTGAATAGTGCCAGTTTTAAAAAAAAAATTACCCTGTGTAAACCAGTCTCTTTGAAACAGCATTTCAAATTCGAGAAATAAAATTTTGATTAAAAAATGTATTTCTCATGTAGGATGCCAAATCAAAATGAAAAATCTTTGATTCTTAAAGAAAGGGTCATTGTCCCCCGGAGTGCATTATGGCCAATAACCATATTTCATTGAATATATAAAAGCGAAATATTCCCAAGGAGAGAGAAAATCGCATTTTCCGTAGTAAATCCCCAAATATATATTTTCTAATATTAATATTTAATCCATCGAATAAATCACTTGGAAAAAGCGTTTCCACAAAGCAACCATCTTCAGTAGCAACAAAAGATAATGGTTCTGAAAAATGCATTATATTGACTTCATTACAGATGCATTAGCATTTTTCCACCCTCTATTTGAGTAATCGTTTATTATGACGAGGAGGTGTTGTTTTCAGCCTAGTGACGAATATTTTCGAGCAGCATGATAGGCGTTGTCCCTGTTTTCGTGACTTTATGACTTGCTTAAGTACATTGGCAAGTATTATACTTTTATGTACGATCACACGAGAATCACGTTTCGAGTAAACCTCATGATATATCTTGTCATATGAGATAAAGGTGAACTGTTGCTGGGGTGAATGTATTATTTATCGTCAAAACGTGGACATTTTAGAGAGCGATAAATCGAAAAATGATTGAAGTATAAAATGCCACGTGCGTTATTGACAACTCCTTCGAAAAATGGCGCTTACAGATATTGATTCAGTTTCAGAAAAAAAAGAAAGAAGGAAAACACTTCTCGAAAATGGAAATGTGACAAATATTTGTGCATATTAAAAAATTCAAAATGAAACACACTGAGCAAATATTATTATCATAAATACTTGACAAAATAAACAGAGTGGAAAAAAGCGCTGAACTCAACTGAGAAAAATAAACAGATATTTTTCGTTCTTAAATGTAGAAAATATTTAAGCAAATTTAGAAGAAAAAAAAAGATTAATAATTAAGTTGAACTATACATAAAAATGTTTAGTATTCATAATTAAAACGTAGAAGGAAATACAGGTAAATATATACAAAATTATGGTTAGTAGTTTTTAATATTTTTAAAAAAATTCAAAATGAAAGCCCTAAGCAAGCAAATATTTTTTTCGAAAGCATTAAAATTAAAATTAATTAAGCTTATACCGAATGAAAATAAATTATTTTCAAAAAGCAAGAATAAGAGAAATATTATTATTTAACGCAATTTAGAATTAAAAAAGCATTGTAATTAGTTCAATTAAATACATTTTATATTCAATACATAGCAAGTTTTTTGTTTTATCTTATAAATGATTATAAGTTTTATATATCACTAGAAATAAAACATTTAATAAATTGTATAATTTTACAAAAATTCACTAATTGATTTTAAATTGTTTCCCTTTGTTTTACTACCTGAATTAATTAGCATCAACATCTAAAAATAGTAATTCGAATTTTGCAGACGATTTTTTCCTTTTGAAAATAAATGCTTGTAATTGCTTGTTATTATTTTTAGTAATATATATATATATATATATATATATAATGTTCAAATTTTCAATCGTTAATAAAATATTTTCTATTCTTCCATTCATCAAATTTTTAACTTGAATATCCTTTTTAAACTTGTAGTGGATGACACTTGATGTTAATATTAGTTTATTAATTAAATTAAAAATGATTAAATAGTAATACAAATAATAGTCCAGTAGCATATATAGAAAGGAAATTCGTTCTTTGTGTCCCTGTAGTGCAGTGGACTTCTAATCCAAAGGTCGTGGGTTTGAATCCTACATGGGATGGCCTAATTTCTGAGAAGGTGATTTATGAATGAATAAATAGCAACACAAACAAAAAAAATAATAATCCAAAATCATATATAGAAAGGAAAATTGGTTTTTATTTCGTCACTTAATATTATGATTCTGTCATACGTATGAACATATTTATATTTCTTGTAACTATTTAATAAAAAGGAACTAAAATAAAATTTTACCTTTAATTTAAGATTTGCCTTAAATTTTTTAAATATTATCTGCTTTTTTCAAATCAAGGTACAAATACCCTGAAAATAACTTTTCAAACTCCTCAAGGAAATAAAAAAATATTTAGCATGTCTCTTAACTTCTAAGTGCTAAACACTGACGGTTGAAACAAGGTCAAAGCAACGCGTCATAGAATCAACACGTGTCCATGCAACACGTTCTTCTCCAAAACCAATCGATACTCAGAGCAATTAATCAAATACTGTAGTAAAATTAAAAGCAAAAGATAAAAAGAAAATTAGACGATGTGGAGAGGATCCTTTGCAATGGCGAGGTGATAGCAATCTTTTCTTAATTATACCCACTCACTCTCCCACCATGTCATTCCAATTTGGACACATAAAGCCACTTGGCGAACTCAGAATCCGCCATCTTTGGCGCTTCCGCCACTTCTTGTAATGAAACACTGATTAAGTAATGAGGCTGGCGAATAGTTGGCGTAGGTAATGCTCGGGCCCCTAGAGGTCATTAGTTCTAATGGACGTATAATAACCGAGCCCCGGTCTGCGACGGGAATCGGTCCCATCTAGAGGCTATTTGCCAAAAGGCCGTTCCCAAGTCTGCTGGGTTGTTTGCATTTCAACGAAGGAGGATGTTATGCTGGAAAGTTGGAGGAGGATCCTTCCTCGGAAGATAATTGGAAATAGTTTCGCTGCTACCCGGGGACACTAAAGGACATTAGAGGTTGATTTAATATCAGCCTTTAAATGGATTGGGTTCTTGGATGAATAAAGGGATTTTCTCGGTAATTTTAGAGCGGGATGGATATTGGGTTGCAACTTTAGAGGTACAATGTTTTCCTCGTTTGCTCACACTTTGATAAATCCATGGTAATCAAGAGAATTTTAAAGTAATTTGGTTGAATAAAACGTAATTTGTTTCACTTTTATAAAAGTAAAATTGAGGTTTTGATTTTTGAGCCGTTTTTTTCAATTCCTACCATTAGCTCACTCTCTCCCTATATATATATATTAAAGTTTATTCATCTCTCTCTTGTAGAGAAATTTTGACTATATATATATTAGTCAAAATTTCTCTACAAGAGAGAGATGAATAAACATTAATCAAAACTGAAAAAAATTGAAATTGCAAGTTAACCAGACAATAGATTTTAGAATAT
Organism: Trichonephila clavata; assembly: GCA_019973975.1. Lineage (NCBI taxonomy): Eukaryota > Metazoa > Arthropoda > Arachnida > Araneae > Nephilidae > Trichonephila > Trichonephila clavata. The sequence continues at coordinate 209,980 of BMAO01025221.1, forward strand.
ATATAAGTCTTGTTCAAATTTTCAACCGTTCATAAAGTATTTTCTATTCTTTAAATCAAGCTCAAATAACTTTTTTTAAACTTGAAATGGATGGCATTTAATGTTAATATATATTTTTTTCAAATATTAATTCATTAATTACCGGTTTTCGACACCAATTTAGATTCGCCCCCATTGTTGTAACAATGTAACTGTTAAAACAATGACAAAAGTTGATGTCGAAAACTGGTTTTTCAGCCAAACTAGCCAAACCGGGTGTGCATTATTACAACAATGCAGACAAATCATGCACTTTTTTCAATTACTACTATTAGTTCACTCTTTATGTATATATATATTGTTCAAATCTTCAACCATTAATAAATACTTTCTATTCGTCAATTCAAAGTAGGAATTGACTTAATTTTTTTTATATTACTTGTATAAAAGTAAATTTGATATTTTGAATTTTGAGCCATTTTTTTATGTACAAGTACCCAGCTGGATATAATTTATAACATGAGGAGCAAAACTAACATGAAGGCAAAGTCACATAATGTAAAAATAGATAGAACAATATATTTTCAAGAAAGAGTTGTTATATCTTATGAAGTTCTCCTTTATTGACTCGACAAAAAAGATTTCTTTCCGTACTCTGTCATTTTCCCTACTTTGAGCAAATCTTTATTCATTTTTTGGTGTTGATTTATAGAAATCAATTACAAGTAAGAATCGAATACATTATATTTTATATCATTATATTTTTTACCTTTTATATCTTTAAAAACCGCTTTTCGTAGAGATGAGTTGATTTATATATATATATATATATGCAAATGCAATTACTGTTTAAGTGCCAGTGGTTGAGTAGGTGGGATAATGGTTAAGAGCCTAGGTGAAATCCAAGCTTTAGTAAGAAGCGATTGGTGGTCTCTTATCTTAAGGTTAATAGTGGAAAGAGAATTCCCCAGAGAATAACAAAGATAAGTAGTTTATATAGTTCAGTTATCTGATTTGGGGTTAAGATTTCTTATTGCTTCCAAGGTTTAGTTTTAAAAGTGCATTTCGTAAAGTGTTAAAAGTTTGTGACGGATACACGCCCTTCCACTAACAGTCCTTTTGGGTATTCTTTTGGGCCAGCAAAGTTTAGCCAATCTTCTCCTAAAAGAAGGAAACGTGATATGCAAATTAAGTTTATTATATATTCCTTCTTCGCGAGTTTAAGAGTTAGTGAATTGTGAGTGGATTAGAAGTGAAGTGAACAGTGAATAGTTAGTGAACTGGCAGTGAAGAAAATAGGTAAACAAAAAGTAAGAAAGTCAGAAGTTTAGCTAACAAGATGTGACAAGATAGTTACAAGGTGAAGCTTACCAGAATTGATTTAAGTCCTTGTAAAAGATTATAACCGAGAAGTGTTAGAGTCTAGTTTGATTGAGTAGAAAACTGCATATATATATATATAAGTTCAGGTACTGTCATCTTATATTAAGTTGGTGTTTAAAGTGTTAAAGTAGTATGAGGACATTAAATACGTAAGCTCCGTGTAAAGTAATATTAAGAAAAAGAGCCGCAGTATTGAACATATTCTCCCCAAACGCGAATCTCGTCTCTTCTCTATATTGCTTGCTGAATTATCCTATTTAACATGTTATTTGTGTTTGAGTTGATTATAGTGATAAATAAAATAATTGGAATTTATCCTGTCGAATGATCCTTTAATTCTTTCCACACCTTTAGCTGGGTCACAGGGTAGAAGGGATTTAAACGCGTTTCAAGTTGAATAAAATTAGTTATTCTAAGATCGTGTCAACTTCTTCCTCGAAGCTTCCCACACACACGACATGCTTCAGAGCGTGATATAAATTAAGATCAAGTCCAATCTTAGAAATTAATTTATGTTGAATTAAATATCTGTTTTCTATGATAAATTTATTAGAGTGACAGGAATTATAAGAAAATCATCTTTACTTCTTATTATGTAAAAATGTATTTCTAAATGTATCTTTATAAATATATTTTAATATATTTGTCTGAAGAATACTAGTACATTTTGCGTAGAAAATTATGTGTTCGTGATACATCTTTTTAATATCTATAATGTTTCTAAAAGTTCTAAATTATATGAATATATTTTTAATATCAAAGCTATTCAAAGAATGACTTGCATATGCATGATGTATATCGCACTTTTAAATAATAAATAATGTCTAAGGCTTAAAAATTCATTTATTTTCAAAGAAGTGTCAAAATTATTTTTTACACATTCATCTGTGTTATGTAAATTTAAGCAAACAAGTATATAAATGTATTTAGATATATTACTCTCTTTAAATCGATATAAATTTGCCTGTATAAAATTCTTTATTTGCATAAATATGTCTCACTGTATAAAAATCTATATCAACTCGAATGTGTATGGATTAATTTATATTCTCAAGATTCTTTATTTATTAAATTTCCGAGTAAAAAGTATTTCGGTTCACTGCGCAAGATTTTGTTCTAAATTAGATTGAATAAAAGTAGCTCGAGAGATTGTATGTGTGAGAGAGAGAGAGAGATTCTTAAAATACAGACAAATCTTTTTGGAATACTTTTGATTATTAAAAATACATATGTTTATAGATATCCTCCAGTTTTCTCAAAGTTCAAAATACCTAATAATAAAAACGTGTTGTCTTTTGAACTGAAAGGGATTTCCTTTTCCAAAAATAAAAAAAACACAATTCGTTGAGTATAAAGTAGAAAATATTTGTCTGCAATTTTTTTGAAATATATCAAAATGTAGAAACTCCTATTCACGTATTGTTTTCATTTGAAATTATACGTTTAATCTGTTTTTTATTTAAATTTATTTATGCTACTTTGATGGAAAAAAATTTAAAGATGCAATTTTCAATTAAAATTTTGATATTTATGCTTTATTGTGTGTAAATTTAAATAATAAAAGGCTTAAAAAATTATGTTTAACGGAATTTGGTAAAAAAAAAAATTGTCTCTGAAAGATTTATTCCTAAATAATTTACATGTACGTCGTTTATCCGAACGCTTATTATCCGGAGCGTCAAATATCCGACCCAAAGTCCGGATACGTTTTCTAACAATGCAATGCTCAATATTTGTTTCCTGTGAGGCCCAAAGTGACGGGAAAACCCAAGGTGAGGGAAATTGGGGAATTTCAGTACTGTGATTTAGCAAACATCTGTGCGTAATATTAGGTCAGTTTGTTTCCAAGTGAGGGGGTGTACACATGCTCTTTTGTTGAGTTTTGTTGATGTAGAAACCTGGATGGTATGAGATGCAGAGGACTGTGGATTTGACGAGATAGTGACTTCCGTGCAAGAAGAATGCAACCCTGTCGACGATGAAACCGATAAAGATGGGGACAACAACAACGAAAGTAGCTACGGTCCATCAAATGCTGACGCGTTTCTGCGTTAGAGACTGTTCTGGAGTAGTACCAACAACAATCAGAGTGCTGTCCTACTCTACTACTGCTTCTGAAGAGAATCAGAGACCTTGTAGCGAAAAAACGAAGGTGTACAATGGTACAGCGAAATATAAGTGATTATTTTCCACAATCAAGGTAAAATTACGACATTTTGCACCTATTTTGCTTTTTCTTCAAGCACGTTTCCCGCATGTGATGATTTTCAATGTTTGTATAGTGTACAGTATCATATACTGCATGGATCGCATTCGGTTTTTGGTTATCCGAACAATCGCGTATCCGGACGGTGTCTGGTCCCAATTGATTCGGATAAATGACGTTCTACTGTATTAATAAACCCTTAAACGCTTAGCTTTATACTTCTGATAAATTGCTAAATATTTTGTTGTTACTAATGCCAATGGAACGATGGCGTCAGATCTAGGCCAAAAAAATTCATTTTTGCAAAGGGGTTAAACGCAGCTTTGAGCAGCATACAAGTGACAGTACGTTTTTGCTCCGTTCCACCACAATTTAGAGAAAGAACACACTGGGGGAAAAGAGTTTCCTACCTCTCTTCTCCTACCACCATCCTCTCGAAAGAACATTCGGTTCGAAAAATATTTAGGGTACCCCCTGCCTCAAAACACACACACACACACACACACACACACACACACACACACACACACACACACCACACACACACACACACACACACACACACACACACACACACACACGTGTGTGTGTGTATGTGTGTGTGAGAGAGAGAGAGCGAGAGAGAAATATAGTTCACTTAAATTTTCTCTTAAAGGGTTTTTAATTTATAATGGTCTGATCCCTCCAAGACTTCATGAGATTATTAATTTTTAGTTTCACCGCCTAACAAATAATCTTCCAAACCTTATGTCCCCAAAAACTAAAAGAGCAAAGTTTTAAAAACAGGATGTGGCAATCTGGCACCTCTCACGAATTCGGACCAATCCAGGAGAGATTCGGACCAATCCTGGAAAGATTCGGACCAATTTGGACAGATTCCTTTTGACAAAAACTGTAAAAAGGTTGAGATCTCTAGAGCAAACAATGAATACTGTTGTAATCGTCTTGTAAATCACGTGTGGTGTTGTCCTGCTTGATATGTTGCTACTTATTTCATTTTTGTATAAAATAAATATGTATCAAATAAATACAAGCCTCCTTATCATTTCCACGACCGCAACAACCTGTAAAAAGATCACTTTCATACTAAAATGCCTTTAATTGAGTCCAAAATTACCACACACACATATGTATATATTGTGTATACATATACATATAGTGTTCCCATGGGAGGGTAGCATCTGCCGGCGCCATGACACGTGACTGAGTGCACTTGAATGAGGAATGTGAGCTGCGATTCTCAGAGAGAGAGAGACAGAACGAAGAAAGCTGAGGAAGGAAACAAAAGGAAAGATGAGAGCAAACTCCTAAAAAGGGGAACTCAGAGCCAAATAAACCAAAGACGCACATTTAATTGATTAATTTAGTTTATTATTTGTGTAACTGTGTAGTTTTCCTTTCTTTGTTGTAGTTAAAGAAAATAGTTTTGTTTGTTAGCTCTTAGACTTTTCTAGCTAACGAACCACCTCAAATACTCCATATATTTACTTAGTAATATAAGCAGCTAATTCATACCTTTTAAGCAAATATAAAACAAATTCAATAACGATTCTAAATACTTTCTAATGTGAACTGAGGAAATTTCTTATAGGCCGCTGGTATACGAACTCATACGCAGCTTTCCACGTGTAAGAAAAATCAATAATGTATGCTTGAACTTTCACTAACCTTGTTTCGTAAAAGCCGTCGCTCCTTTATTCACTCTTACGATTTTCCACTACAAAAATAAAGGGGAATTCCAGTACATGGTAGAAAGCCGAAAAGCTCATACAATGCTCCAGCGTTAACAAACTATCTTTTTCTTTTAAAGTGCGCCATTTCAAATTCAGAGAGCGAGTTGGTAGAAAATTTAAGCGAACAACCTCACAAACAAAACACTGATGGGAAAAAGGGAGAGGGAGGTGGAGGTAGGGGGATCAGGGTCTTTTGGAACAACTTGCCTTCGATTCTTTTGCGGTTAAACGCAAATTGTGCTTCCGAAAATAGCCCGCTAAAGCTAAAAACTGAAAGAGAGGGAAAATATATTCTCGAACGATTTAGTGGGACTTCATTGATATGCATGGACCTCTGCGTTCGGCAACCGTAACGAGTTAGAGAAGTAAACACAGGAAGAGGGAAAAAAGCAGATGATTCCACGTTCGAGGTTTTTCTGGAATGTGTCTGGAGTTTGGGACAGGATTTACTGAGGAGTCCTCGAAAAATGTGTTCTTATTTTATAAATACTTTCTTTGAAAGTAATCAAATCCACTTCAGTTAATATCTCATATTTCACAGTGGTTGCATTCAAAAGCTTGGTTCTTCTTAAAGAATTTCGCAAGTATTTCTATCGAGATACGATCATGTAGTATCAGTTTCCTTTTTTTGAATTTTTTTTTGATGATTCTTGCAATTTGTCTGGGAAATACTTTTTTTTAAAGACGATTAGTTAAAATAAAACTTGGAAAAAGTGTTAACGTGCAAGACATTGGAGGAAAAAAAGAATACAGTGAATAAGTTTAAATATCTAAAAGTAACGTGATGAGAAAAAAACACTATGAAATATATCTTTTCACAAAATTTAAAAAAAAAAAAACTTTCTTTGGCTCAAGAAAAATTTATAATTGAAATAGCTTTTAGAAACAATGACAAACCATGTGGTGAATTTTAAATCGTGGTTGTATTAGCATCCTGAATATTTAAAGATTAAAGGCAAGTATTCAAGCGACCTTCTCATTGGAAAATTTCAGAATCCTATTTTTTCTTCCCACGAAAGTTGTCGCTATAGTCCAGTGGTCACAGTCACTGAATTGTTATTAGAGAGTCATGAGTTCGACTCCAAGTGTCACAATGAAGACCCGCCGTGTAGAGATGCACGCGTTACATATGTCGTGACTCAAAGTCCTACAGTTGGTGTGGTAGTTTGGAGATGGGATACCAGTGGAAGTGTCGGCTCTGTCACTTGACCGTGTTCATAAACAATGTCCGTCAAAAATAGCCCTCGTGTTGGTGAATAGCGTGACATTATAAACATTCATTCATTTAAGAAGAGTTCCCCAAGTTCATTTCTTTTTCACATTTTAAAGGACCCTGGGCTCTGAGGTGCATGAGCAGATGTTCTGTTCCGTTGGTAAATCTGACGCGAAACCCCTAGTGTTAAGTTTCCATGCCATAGTGATCCCATCTGAGCTTGGTACACATTTATCGACCCACTGAAGGGATGAAAGGTTGTGTCTGTGGTGTGGAAGCATGATGTACTCTCTCAGCCACTGGGCTTCAAGTATTTTGTTAGCAATTGAAAATTTGAACAAGATACATATATAAACAAATATATAAATAAATATATATAGGGAGAGAGTGAACTAATAGTAGGAATTGAAAAATCTGTTAAGCCTTGCACTCAACTCATTCTAAACAGCTAAAGGTACTCGCACGTGCTTATCAATCAACAATCAATCGTGAAAAGATGCAAATGGCTCAATTACCACTGTTATATAGTTAGTATAATTGCCAAAGCTAATTACCGATTGATAATTACGAAATGTAATGACCAATAGCATCAAACTAACAGTAATTAATAACGATCTCTTATTTTAAAGCTAATAAAGAATAGTAGCTATTTTGGCGAACTTAATTCCAAACTTGATGAGGAAAAAGTTTAAAACCCCGGGGGGATTAAAAAAGGATCCTTTCTCAGTTAATTAGAGAGAGAGAGAGAAGAGATTCACACACATACGCGTGAATTATAAATTTAATAAAACACAAAATTTAAGTAAAACACCTGTTTAGTTCATAGCTTTGGTAGGGAAGGAAGAAAAAAAAATGTGCCGAACTGCGCCGACATCTTATGTTTCTACATTGGACTTCCATCCGGTACGACGGCAACGATTTATCAAGTTTATAATAAATAAATCGTGTCCTAAAATAGAATCTAATTCTTCTTGAATGCTTAATTCAAATAACATCCAATAAATATCAAGAATAGTACCCATAAATAACATCATATAATAAACAGCTATATCGATATAACTGCAAATAACTGTGAAATACACAAACACGTTTTTAAGCAAACACGTTATTACCCATAAAACTTTGTTATCGCTTATCATTTCTTATTTTCCCAATAGATATTGAAATGAAACCTCTATGTTTATGAAACAGAGTGCGAATTCTTGTTGACGTGAATTCTGTTTGCTTTCCACATCTCGTGAAATGCGCTTGAAAAGGCTTTTAATGTAATAAACACCATCTTCATTTGGAGGCTCTTTTAAACAGATTATTATGCTCTCTGAATTCATTAGGAGGTTGATGCTTGTGTAAATAAGAAGAAAGGTTTCGGTGAAGTAATTGAAAAGTATATTTAGCACTGTATGCTTACCTCTGATGTATGTGTGTGAGCGTGCATATATTATAACCCGCATCTTTTAAAGTCGACGGAACTAATTAAGCATGCGTGTTTTTGGCGAGCGAGAGAGGTATGAGTTTTCATCATCGTTTAATACTAATTTTCTTTAAAAAAAAGATGGAAGGAATGTCTGGTTAATTTAGCGAAACACAGAGAAGGAAGGTAGAGCTTTGTTGTGTTTTGATATTTAAGTTTTCTGTTCTGTCGTTAAATTTATAATATTTAAGGTGGAATAGCGTTTTTGTTCTGCATCCCTTACAACCAGATAAATTAAAATACTTAATTCAGTCATATATCATAAAGCAGAAAATACTTAAGTATCTGGAATATTTTTTGGTTCGGTAAAGATTTTATTTTAACAAACATTTTTTTTTTGAGAAATCTCTTACAATTTTTTCAGTAATTTCTTACATAGTTTGGGGATTTACTTTAAGGCATTCCCAAAATTTTTACAAATTCTCCATCTTGTATTCTATGTTTAACCCAAATTAATTAAATAAAATTTCGCCACACTCATAAACTGAACATACCAAGTATGTCGTTTCCCTGTAATTATTCACTGTTTGTGGGGAAAACAGTTTTACAGGGAAAGTACTTTCCCAGCATTAATTTGAATAAGATTAAGGCAACCCTACAATATGGAAGCTGGGTCACCAGCTTACTGAACTTGTCACCCTCAGCGGCAGATTTGGAGGTAGATTTTACTGCCCAGGGACCTTCAAAAAGTTACTGGAATTGACCCTTCTGGAAATTCTTGAGGCTGTTTAACGGTCAGTGGAGTTCAGACGTCAAGTTAGTCGAGGTTAGAATACGGTTGTGTGTTGTCTGCTAAAAGACAGAGACTTTATCTATCTTTCCTGTAAGTGGAATTGTTCAAGCGAGATGCTTTTGGATCTCTGTCAGGTTTGTTTATAACGAGTGCATTTTTCCATTGCTGTAAGTTTTATATAAGATTAAATGTTTCTTTTGATTTTTAGAAAGTAATAATAAATATTTGGTACTTTTCCATTATAAACACATCACTTGGCGCTTTTTTTTATTTTTCTCGAAGCGATGCACCTCGATTCCTCTTATCTATGAAACTAATTTGGTCCCCAAAATGTGCGGTATACTTACTAAATATTTCTCTAAGGTCTGAAAACACACATAGGAATCTCTAAAGATTGACGTAAAAATACAATGCTGGCCACACAAAATGCAACAACATGAAAGGAGAATTCAAACCATGTAAAATTTCCATCATGTATTTGGTGGCGATGAAATATGCAAATAATTAGCATTATAGCACAGACGCACATCACAGGTGACGTAGCGCCACCCACAAGCGCTATATAAGGGAAGAACAGATTGGCGATTTGAAGTACAGCAATTGCCTTTTTGTGCGTTTTTTGCGTAAGCTGTTTGCCTATGCCTCGTGGATGACATCAAACGTCTTCTGACTAAGTTTCTGAATTCAACAGAAGAAGAATAGCAGCCTATAATGATTGATTATCCTTCAGAGTAATCGGTGAACGTGTTGGCCTAAACCAAGTAACTGTGATGTGGACCTGTCATTGCGGGAGCCAGGGGGAAACGACGGACCGACGAGGCCAATAGAACCTACCTCGTTGCACCAGTGCCCGTGATGACAGGCAAATTGTGAGCATGGCAGTGAAAAATTGCGCAGCCACATCGTGGACTATAGCACAACAGACTCAGTCTGTTACGCATCATTACGCTCGTACAATTTGGCTCCGTTTACTACAGAGTGGAATGTCCTCAAGGCATCCATTGTTTCGTATACTTTTGACTGGAAACCACAGGCGTTTTCGCCGCCAATGGTGTGATGTACGGTAGCCATGGGCAATGGAATAGAACGGCATTGTGTTTACTGACGAATCCCACTTCCGCTTGCAACATCACAAGGGTCGGATTTGAGTTAGGAGACACTGTGCTGAGAGGCTGTTGAACAGTTGCGTTATGCATCGCCTCACTGGTTCTGCACCTATATCATGGTTTGGGGTGGGATTGGATTTCACTCTCGTACTCCTCTAGTACGCATTGCCGGTACACTAAACAGCCAGCGCTACATCTCTGAGGTGTTGGAGTTCGTGGTCCTCCCATACATTCAGTGCTTGCCATGAGCTATATTCCAACAGGATAATGCATGACCAATCAAGAAACGCAATGTTCAAGAGTTTTTTACTCATCAGATTTAATTTCTTCCTTGATCTGCTTGTTCTCCTGATCTATCGCCAATCGAAAATGTGTGGTCCGTGCTTGCACAATGATTGGTCCGGGATACACTCGCTGATATACTAGATCAATTTTCCCATTAGGGGGAAGCCGCATGGACTACTGAACCCCAAGAATACATTCAAAACCTCTTTGATTCAATGCTGAGGTCTGAGGCAGTGGTAATAGCCAACAAGTGCAGCTACGCCAACTACTGATTTTGTTATCACCTACACATCACAAGAGGATGTAGTTTTTTGATCTTCGTATAACATGTTATCTGTCGAATAAATTTCGCTGTGATATCTCTGGTCCTTCTTGGTTTTGCATTTTGTGCGGCCAGCATTGTAATTACAAAAATACATGGAAAAAAAAATCCCAACTGAATTTTATGTGATTGACACTGCAAAAGAGATATTGGCAATCGATCTCATAATTTTGTACTTCGGTGAATTGATGTGAGCTATCTTAACCTGACTTCCAATCTCCAAAATACCACATCAATGTGAAGACTTTGAGCCTCGACAGATTTAATGAGCAGAAGACTTTCTATACGATGGGTCCTTAGTAGGACTGGTAGTAGGTCTTTAGTAGGACTTAATCCATGACTCGACAGAAATAAAACTAGCCACACAAGTTCGCAACCATGATCTCTCGGCAACCACTGTCACATTTTAATACATATTACAATAAACAGTCGACTCTCAATAAATCGAAGTTGAAGGGACCAATGAAAAACTTCGAATTATTAAGAGGGTAAGAAAAAAACTCCCGAATTTTTTTCCCTAACACATATAAATTTTAAACTATGTAATAAAGCAACAACTGCACATATGTATATAATTACCTTAAAATATTTTTAAAAAGTACATATTATACAATATAAATGTTATACAGAAGTTAAAAGTCATGTATTAAAAGTATATAATATATGAACAGGACTCGTTCATGCCCGACCACATCTCTTCCAATCCTCATTGAAAAAAAAAATAAGTTCGCACCCGGTTTCCTCAGACACGGTCCCAAACAACATTGGCAGGATATAATCTGGTCTATTCCCTATTTGGTGCCACATGCTATAAATCACACAGATGAGACATAAATCGTTATGCCAATCCGACGCAAAAAACACATATCTTCTTTACAACATTGGACTATCCTTTCTGAACACATGTGTAACAATGTCACGTGTTAAACGAAAGATATGGACGTCTGACAACAGGTGTGGTCAGAACTGTCCACTTGAAGAAGGAAAGTAATAAATGTGCCTTTTCGCCTGAGGAACCAAGGAAGGGGTAGAAGACAGATGGTCATCAAAGGGGCTACTTTACAGGGGAGACAAGCAAAGAAAATCCAACAAAAACATGTAAGCTCCAACCTGTTTGCTACAGGACTCCATAAATTTAGTGCTCGAATTATCGAGAGTTTTTCAAGATATCTTCGGATTATCGCATGTTGTAGTCTGGCCAGCCACAGATTCTACTTTGAAATATTGAGTGTATCAAAACGTATTGTTTTAGTTCGAAATAAATATCAAGAGTTTTTCTAAGAGCTAAACATATATTTCGAATTAGCAAGAGTTGACTGTATTTGCAAAAGGACAAAAAAACTTGACGCAATTGAGAATTTTTAAAAAAATTTTTCATTTTTTTTGTGGGCTTAACTTTTACGTTAATGTTTTGAAATTTCACACATTAATTACAAAAACAAAGTACTTTCAAATAAAAAACGTACAAAAAGATTGTTTAAATTATTTCTTGCAAAAACGGTATTTTACGAAAATCACAAATTTTTTTTAAATCCGCAATTTTTAAGCAATCTTTTCAATCTTCGCACAGAAATTGGATAACATTATTCTACAAAAGTAAAAAAAGTTTCGTACAATAATTTTAATAAATGACGAAGTTATTTAATGTTGAGTTAAAATTTGGAGTATTTTTTAAGAAAATCGTAGAAAAAAAGTTTTCGGCATTTTATTTTTTAAGTGACTGATTCAAAAAGAAAAAAGCATGAAATTATTTAGTAAAAAATGTCGTTTTAATAACATGAAAATAAATTAATATGCAACGATTTAGAAAAAAAATTTCATAAAAACGCATGTTTCAACTTATTTTTTAAAAAATCTTAAAAATAGAAAATATCATTATTTTGCAAAAAAAAAAAAAAAAAAAAAAAAAAATACCGTATCGTGATGAAAGAAATGATCTTTCCGATTCCGTAATTATTTTTTTGTCTGATTTAAGAAACAAAAATCGGATGGCTGTTTAAATAACGTCGAGAGTACCGAAAAATTTCACCCTCTGTTCATTCACGACGCTAGGCGGGAAAAACAACACGCAGGGTGAAGACAATTAGGCGTTTTAAGGTTTTTAATTAATATCTTTTTAACTAATTGCAATATCGGAATGAAAAATAGTTTACGTCCTATTCTCAGACCTACTGAATACACGCACAAAATTTCATAAGATTTGGTCAAGTCTTTTCGGAGGAGTTTGGCTACAAACACTGTGACACGAGAATTTTATATATTAAATAATCCATAGCATATAAGCACAAGAAGAAGTTATTCAAATGGAACAATCTGTATGTGCATATGAAGACGAAAGCTTATGAATATCATATAGATTCAAAATAAAATTATCATCTTATATAATTCTAGTGAAATATATTTTTGTATATTTAATATTATTATATATTTTAAAATATAAATTTCTACTTATTTTTAACATTATATTTAATTATTGTTTTTACTGTTTACATTTGTACAATATTTATCTACAACATTTCGAATAGTATCGATACCTAGATTCGAATTGTTGTATGATACTCACACTATCAAACGATATTTTGTATTCAAATTGTGGCAGCATGCTGAACCAGTTTTCAGAATAGATTGTGTTCGAAACATTGAGTTTGATGTCTGTTGGCGTTTAAAAATAAAATAATAAAATCTTGGATAAAGCCTTTTTAATAATTAAAATAGATTTAATATTCCTTATCTCAGTTTAGAATAGAAAAACCACAAATCCTACACAAATCTTTTTAAAACATTTTTTTCTACATTTATAACAAACACCAAATTTATTTGACCATAAAAAGATATTTTACTATAGAAATGTTTTCATCTCCAATAATTATATCTTTTTCTTATTACTACACACTTTAAATGTAATCAGATGTTAAAGAAAATATACAGATAGCCACAGCAGAATTCACTAAATTCTCAAAACCTTATATATAAAACCATTTTATTATTTAAGATACACTTCCTACATATATAAAACGCTAGCAAGCCAGATTTCCGATAAAAATACTAACATACAATGTGTGTTTACCTTTTTGTGTCAAGAATGTATATATCATTTGCAGATTATATCGGAGGTCTGAGTGTCATCTTGAATCAGCACCATCAAGTGGCAAACCAAACCATCGAGTGCCATCACGAAACATCAAGTACCATCCCCAGACATCAAGTGCAATTGATGTTATGTATCGAACTGGCTTTCATTAGTTACAGGTGATTTACTGAAAACGATCTTGTGGCAGAATATAGTTTTATCACCCACAAAAGCACGGATTTTTTGTTTTGTTGATGAAAGATATCAATAGAATTTAAAAAAAATATTCAACTGAATTTGTTATGTAACATGGATTGTTTTATCTCTTAAATTAAGAATTTTTAAAAGAAAATAACAGTTTACCAAGTTTATTATTAGTAGTCTCGAACATTTGAACAATACAGACAAGCATAAATGTTTGAAATTTTTTCAAAAACTAATGTTATTAAAAAGTTATAGATACATTTCGAAGTCACATATCATGCAAGAAAAAAATGGTTGACGCATTTTTTAAAGGAATCTATTTATATAAGATATAAATAATATAATGATATATAAAGATATTTTATAAGATAATGTCTAATAAACTATGCAAAATAAATAAATAAATAAATAAAAATATTTGACACATCATAGATATCCAGCAAAGGTACATAATAACATAATTTATCTCGCACTAGTCGTCATTAAATTATACATATCTAAGTCTCAGCATTATGCTTTCTATTGTATTTAAAAGCATCTTTATAGCCCTTGATTTAAAAGAACAGGAATTAAATTTCTGAAGTAGATTTTATTTATCTTTCAGCCCCTTGTACGCCCTCCTCTTGGAGTGAATTTCCGCAAAACCCATTCATTTCAGATCTCTACTCAACAAAAGAAACATCCTAGCCCATTTTGAAGTTTTTAGGTTTAACAATTTAAGAACGGTAATTTTTATCCACTCCCTCTGAAGTCAACTTTCCCTAAGCCCCATCATATTAGATCTCCATTTAACAGGAAGAATTCTCGGAAGGCTTTTGTAATTTTCAGCCCCTGTCAATTGATAAGAACTGGCACACTGAACCCTTTTCTCCAAACTACCACACCACGCCACAGGAGAACTTTCAGCCTCATCAGATTTAAAATGTACAGCATCCACCCTGCTTCCCGGGTTTTAAAAGACACTAGAACTTCTTTCACATGTTCGTGACCATAACCACTAGACTACCGTGGCCGCAAAGCAATTGTGAGAACAATGATGATAAGGAAACTGTGACAAATTATCATAAGAAGATTTTTAATGAATTTTAAAGTGAAAATGATGGCAATTTTTTTAAGGTTTTGTTGAAAAACGTTGCAAATCCGTTCTGGTGAAATTCAAAACAAAATGATAAAAATTCAAGAATAGAGAATGATATATATTCTACAATAGAGTGATAATATAAAGACTGCACACGCACAAAAAAAAACTCAAGTGGGAATGAAACATATAAATTAAGAATACAATTCTAAAAAACATTTTTCTTAAATAATTTATAAAATAATTTGTATAAAAAATTCTGAATAATAAAATAATTCTGATAAAAAATATACCATAATTAGTTCGAATATTTCTACAAACCAAATTGTATCTATGTAGCAAAGATCATTAAAAAAAAACTGAAAATAAACTGAAATGAGAAAATTATGGCATCGCCTTATTTCTTTTTATGCTGCTAATGTTAAAAAAAAAAGGATATACCTTTGGGAAATGTGGAATTATTAATGATGTAGGAATTCAAATATTTTCGAAGATTAAGGAAATCAAATAACCTTTTTTCATCATTTTGATTCATATGGATCTTACGTTAAAGATATCAGAACGAAATATATATATATATATATATATAGATAGATATATATAGATATATATAGGATTATGCAGAAAATGAAGTTTAAATAATCTTAAAAAGTCTAGATTCTCCAAAAAAGGAAGTACAATTTATGATAAATGTAAATCATTCCACAGGATCATGATAGTTCTTTTTGATTTGTAGAACTTTATTCTTCAAAGTGGGATACAAAAGTGTTATTTTTGTAACTTATCGCGTGCTATTAGGGATACTAACTGGCTTCATTATTTAATATTAACCTATTGCTTAAAAGAGCGAAAAATATGACAAAATAAAACGACTTTGGCATGAGTTTCATACCAAATCAACTGTACTGTTCAATGCGCATGATTGTTTCGAATTTTTGATGGAAAAATGACTCAGTCATTTAACAATTATTGTACTGTTAGTAAAAAGCCCATCACTACGGCAAGGTCGTACCACATTGGATAGGAAAAACTGCTTTTAGTTTTCCTTAGGCCAAAAACCGCATAAAAAGCAACAATGAAAACACGAATCAACTTTTTTCTTATGCCATAATATTTCTATCTTCTTTAAGTATATTCAGTACCAATTTAAAGTCATTCTGAGTAGTGGTTTTTTTTACAGCATTTTGAAAGTGGAATTTTTTAAAAACTAAATCACATCCTGCATGTAGGGAATTACTACCGAATGTGAAATAATCAGTTCAACAAAATTAATTTTAATAATTTTCATGCTAATAAGACATCACTATTTGCGAAAACTAACGAACATTTAAATTAAACAATATTTTCTGACTTTATATCTGCTGCTTATGCCACCTGATCAACAGTAACATCAGATCAAGGTCCACGAATTTCATCGCGGCTAAGGGTTAGATTTGTACGCCTGTCGTAAGCCTAAGCTTTGAGCGCCATGCAGGTGACAGTACGATTTGGCTCGGTTCTTACACGATAGATGGCCACACCACCTATCTCCACCTTTAAAATTTAGGCATAGAACTGGAGGGGAGGGAAATATTCTCCAGCACCCTACACTCGTGATTTCAGCTGTGACCACCCACAAGACTTTCGGACCCACTGATTTAACGAGTACGTACTCCGTGTGTACTCGGAGAGTATTTGGTGGCATCGGGTATCGAACCCAGGCTTTCCGGTCTGGAGTCCGATGCTCTAACCACTAGGCTAACCCCGGCCCTTGACTTTATACCTAGTTACTGTTACGAAAATTTTGGATTCCGCATCTGCTGCAATGGTATCGTAGCCGTAAAGATCGTTTGTGGGGTTTGGGAGGAGATAATTCTTTCAATAACAATAAATGTGAATGAGATTGAGTTTGACGATTCTTTACGGACGAGCAGGCAAGGCGATGCAGAGAAGCCACTTAGGAGTCAAACATTTGACAGTGACTGGGCGTTTCATTTGCC
Organism: Trichonephila clavata; assembly: GCA_019973975.1. Lineage (NCBI taxonomy): Eukaryota > Metazoa > Arthropoda > Arachnida > Araneae > Nephilidae > Trichonephila > Trichonephila clavata. Next base: position 226,742 of record BMAO01025221.1, read on the forward strand.
TTATGTGAAATTGTGATTAGTGTGTTCAATATTGTGTAACTAAAAATGTGCGCTTTCCTGGATTATTTCTTATGAAAAATATCTTTGAATTATTGGAAGGATCTATTATAGTTAAAAGTGAGTTCCATAATTAATGACGATTTAACCGAAAAACCTACCTGTTAATTGGGAGACTTTTCTTACCTTTGAAAATCAATCAATCACATAACGATACACAATACTTAAGGAAAAATGTGTAATTTAAGCAATGAAATGTACTGCCATCAATTTATTGCAATAAACTTTTTTTTCAATGAATAGGAATGTACGTGTAAAAAAGATTTAGAAAAATGGTTTTAATGGGCTAAGAAAGGCCTATTTAGAAAATTTCCAAAACGGAATAGTTGCAAGTGAACAACAAATTTACAGTAAAAACTGTGAGCATTTTTAAAAAAAATTAATTTTGGTTAGACTCACAATTTGAAGCTGTATAAAGGATATTGGAGATGGATCTACTAATTGTGAAAAGCAGTCAAGTGACGATGATGAATAGCCTGGCAGACCACTCTCCGAATTTCCACACCAACTCTTTGAACCTCGGTAGACTTTCCACGCATCAACTCTAGTACATGGTGGCTCTTAGTGGCACTAGGATATAAATATCCCTTTTTGACAACACTAACTGCGAATTTGTGACTACGATCTCTGAACCGTCGTGGCACATTAGACCTTTCTATACGAATAACAATAACCAGAAAAATGAAAAATTCCAGCTAATTTGTTTTACAATTTTTTTTTTGAAAATGAGTTAGAAAACAATAAGAAAAAGCATTAACTTTATCTTTCTGTTCCTAATTTTGACTTTACAGTGAGATTTTACCAGGTTTTTTTTAAAAAGAGTTTTCCATCAATGCAAACATTAACAAAAACAAGAAAAAATATAAGAAAATAATTTTAAAGTCAATTTCTACTTTGGTGGTGCCATCTGTTGCAGCTAGTTGTAACTTTGTCAGAAATAATGCAGAACAAATTTAAAATTAGAAAAATAAAACTTAATAAATGAATTAATATTTGAAAAAATTGTATTTCCATCAAGTGTCATCCAGTACAAGTTTAAAAAAATGTCTTTGAACTTGAGTCTATGAATAAAAAGCATTTTATTACGATTGAAAATTTGAAACACACATACATATATACACATAGGGAGAGAGTGTACTAATAGTAGGAATTGAAAAATAAACACTTTTTTTTCATAAATTTGAAAGCAGACTTAAAACCATTGCCTACAAAATATATATATCGACACTTTCAAGAAATTTTACGTCCTTTATAAACATATTATAAATTATTTTGTTTTAAAAAAACATCTTATAATTTTATACAATTTACTTTCACAAAATTTTTCAATTCTTTATTTTGTAGTTGTAAATTATATTGCACATTTTTTCTTTTACAGTCTTTTAATATTTCTAGTTTATTTTTTAACAAAAACATATTGTGCTTCAACTTAGATATAAGAAAAATGCAAATGATTTCCATATAGAAATTTTAAACAATAATTGATCAAATTTTGAAGTTTTAGAAATGCATACTTATTTTTATAATAAGTAATATAAAACAACAATTCTGAGAGATTAGGAAAAGAAAATCTGTATTTGCACCTCTACGTAAACTAAATATTATTTTAACAATAAACAAAAATTCTTCATTTTTATGAATCATTTTCCTTAAAATATAATTTATATCAATCGGTAGGAATAATGCAAACATAGCTATTTTTAAAATAGAGCCCTTTTCACTAAAAGCTTTCATATTTCTGTCATTTGATAAAGTTTCAATTTGACATATTTTTACATTTAAGATGTAATATATTAAATTATTTTTATATAAACTATGTTTTTAAAGATTTTTTGGCATTTCTTTATATTCTACAGATATCAACGATAATATGATCATTAATGATTGCTAATTGTTAACAGTTTTATCTTTCTAAAAGTTAATAGATTAATAAATATTTATTTTAAATAGTATATTTATTATATGTATTGTTTCATGGTTTAACAATTGAGAGTTATTTATCAAAAAAGTGACTTTTGAAATTTTAAATTGGCGACAACAACATTGTACTTATTATTTACTTTTAATTTCCTTAAAATTTCGTATAAACATACAATTTTCTACTCAACATACGCAATGTTAAACTTTTAAATATTGAATTATTATGGAATGAAAAAAAAATACCTTTTCTTATTGATAATATATTAGCAGAATAAAATAAAAATAATTAAAATTTGAATTGTACATTTAGTGGAAATAAGTAAAGGAATAAAATAATGTTTATTTCATAAAATAAAATTTTTTAAATATGCATATCGCTTTATAAAGTTAATCGAATTTAGAAAAGTTAAAAAAAAACATTTTCAGTTTAAATAAAAAGTAGGAAAAAAAATGCAACAAATTGAGAATGTTTATAATTAAAGGATTAGTATACTGTGTCTGATATTGAAACCGTTGAAACTAATATCTTTTTAGGATGTGATTAAATGTAAAAATTGAGGAAAAGAATATTAATCTCATATTTTGAAAGAAAATATTATTTTATTAAACTCATTTATTCATTTTTTTATTGCGGCATAAGATAAATTGTATTCATTTTAAACTCAAGAATTATTTGTATTTTTGAAATTGAAACTGAATGCAGTCTTTTTTTGTCTGAGCGCTGTGTATACTAATTAATTTTGATATTTTTAAAAGCAAAATAATTGTGAATCATGTATTAGAAATGATTTCTATAGTAAGAATAGCAATTTGAAGATAAAATTCACATAGAATTCCTTAGATATTTGAAATAATGAATGAAATTCGAGACAGATTGTTATTCGTACTTATGTGTCTGAATAAAAGGCTTAAATTCACTGTATACTTTATTATCTTTATTTGATTATTTGCTCTTACAGAGGATATATTTTAACGTAAAAAAAGGAATTTAGAAGGTAACTGCATTTGCTATCTTTTTTTTAACTCGATCTGAATTTTATTAGTAGCAAATGTAACACAGTAAATTCCTGAAATATAAGTAAAAAAAAAAATGGAAAAAAAAATATTATATTAGTGCTAATATTTAAATGACAAAACTTCATAACTTTTTTTCTTGTCTCATTATTTTTTGTTGAAGAGGGGGGGGGGAGTTACTATTTTTGTTTTACTTCAAAGAATTTAATTAACGCCATGTAAAACATTTTAAGATAAAAAAAAAAAATACAGAATTTATTAATCGGTGTTTGTTTGGCAGTGATTTCTAGATTCAATAAATTTAAAGCGGTAAATTTATGTTGTAAAAAAATTGAAAACATAACTTTTAAGCGTAAACATTACCTAAATATGGATTTAATATGAATTTATATCGCTTATTTGAGTGTTAATATAGTTAAGAGACGAATAAATTTTTATTGTTTATTAGTAGTTATAGTATTTATAACTATATTAAAATTTGTGTTTGTGTTTACAATGTAATGTAGTTTGTAAATTCCCAAAGATGAGTAATATTAATTATAAATGTAAAAATTATTATTTCTGCAGCATCTATCTAATAATAATAGCAGTAACAATATTATAATAATATATATAGGGGATACACACACACACACACATATGTAATTCTTTAAAATATTTTATGACTAATATTAAAATAGTATCACACAGTACTATTTTACTACTATTAATTAGTACTAATATTAAGCATGTTATAAAAAATAATGCAGAGTAAAAGTTTCAATACTACACTGTGTCTCTAACAATAAGCAACAAACGGTAAAACTAACATAAATGGAGAAGAGAGGGGACAGTTACAAAATTTACATATGTACCTTGCAGTGAAATGTAAAAGTAGTTCAGCAGTAAAATATTTGCATTACTACAAACATGGCAGTGTAAAACAATAAATATTAAAACCGGTTCATTTCAGCAGTTATTTCTTTCATTGTGTTTGATGTTTGTTTACTTAGGGCTAATTTCTTCTTTTCATTCTTCCAAATTTCTGAAAATAAGTCACTGACGGCCGTCGAGCCCCCCCCCCCTCAATATATCCCATACGTGCACCTACGTGGAAAACGGCATTGGGGAGCCAATCTTTACTTTTAATCGGTAGATAAGAGTTAATTTTTGTATATAATTTTGTATATGACTAGCCCATGGGGTCATGGTAATTATTAAACTTATTCTTAACTTAGTATTGTTAAATTAATTATCAAGGACATTATGTAGTAATGTCAGTATAAATGTGCATTTTATTTTTTATTATGTCAGCATATAATTTCTTTGTTAATTTTTAGTAAATGAATAACTTTTAAAATAATTTTTTGTTTTCGACTTTTCAATGTGATCACGCCCTCTTTTCTGAGTTATCATGGTTCCCTAGGGAGTGCGCCCTACAGTTTGAGAAACGCTACTGAAGAGTACGAAACTAATTGTGGAAATTTCGGGGCTATGTTCAATGGAGTCTCTACTAGTGTAACAATAACCTTCGTGTTAGTTTAAGTTAGGGTACACAACGACAAAACTTATCGTTAATAAAAATAATGAACAAAGAGCATGGACGATTTTTAATAGCGACCCCGTTGTCTCCCACACCTGCCCTCTACTGAAGATAGGTGGTCACTAGAGGATGCTTTTGCTTGCTGAGAGAGCCCGTTACAGTTATTATAACATGAGTGGTTACAATACTATTTTATTGCTACCAAATAGAACTGATATTAAATATGTTATAAAATAATATGACAAAGTCAAAACTTTAATATTATTTCTTCAATTATAATTATTGATAAGAATGGATGGTTAAAATTTTATAAAATAAATTCTAACAAATGCTTCTTTTTAATCGAGTAGAATTAGAATTGAGAAAAATGAGTGCCGAATAAATGTTTATAAGTAGTATCCAGCATCATAATAATTTTTATTAAAAAATGGTTAGATATATATTTTCAATCTTAATTACTAAACTTGTAATTTTCTGTTTTAAGTAAGCTTCGAAGCAATTTAAACTTTAATTAATTACAAATACTTCAGGTGAAAAAGAGAAGAAAACGCACTGAAACCACCACATTAAAATATCCTGTTGTGTTTTAGAAAGATCGAAAATCCCAAGTGAATAATCGAATTATGTGAGAAGAGGCTGGTTGAAAATTGAAAAGTTAACCCCCAAAAGAAAATAATCGGATTACCACAAAATATTAATGTAGTTAGCATCAATCTTTCTCAAACTAATGGGATTCGTTTGCGGTCAATAGTTCCCTCTGCGTACCTATCTAATTTATTATTTTCAACTATTAATTTGTTAAGCAAAATCCATTAGAGAGCCGAAAGATCTTTTAGTGAGAGGAACTTTTCTCTTTTTCGAAGCGAATTCTCAAAGTTGTTCTTGAGTAAAGTTCCGTGTTTATCTTTGCGCAATAGTTAGAGAAACAAAATGATTGAAAAGTACAAGAGTACACTTTACAAAAGCATTTGGAAATGAATTACAGTCGACTGGTCGACTTTTGTGAAATTAAAAAGTTATCAATAAAAATAATGGCTTATATTTTTCAGTTAATGGAAATAGCATGTAAATTAACCATGAATGATTATAAAATAGCTACAAATGCTAATTTATAAAACCTGTATTGCTATTATTTGAGAAAAGGCATTAGTGGTTCCATTCAATTACCTGACAATGCCATAAGTTTAAATGCAATTGTAAAAGAGTTAAAATTAAAAACTTTATAATCAAATCTAAAACAAGTTTAAGTTTTATTTTACCATTCCTCTTGTTTAGGGATTTAGTGCATTTTTATATTGGTCCAAAAGCCCCAATAACGAACGAGGACAGGTCTGGAGCTTGAGGACAGCAAATAATGTTCTGTAGTGATGCATCAAGTTTAAAAAGACATGCATGGAAGAGTGGAATTGCAGTCAAAAACAACTTGGTTTGGTGTTAATTGGGCTTGCGGAGAATGTTTGCAGATGATATAAGATTGGGAATTATCTGGAGATACTTTTATACCTTTGAGATGACCTTTGCAGAGTCTTGATACTGTAGATGGCAAATTTCTGGGGAAATTGAGCTCTAGGATAGTTGATTTTATTAAACGCTGGTTATATATATAGGAATTTTGCGCTTGGTAATAGCGTTTTGCAGCCTCCGCGATGATAGTGGTAGGTTAATCCGTCCTGCGCCTCTATAGCAAGGACGTCTGCACATTCCTTATCCCCGATGCTCATGTGGGCAGGAATCCATTGGAGAGCATACTTGGTTTATTGATCTAACTGAGAAGAATGTTAATGCCTTGAGTCTGATTAGTATGTCCATTGATAAAGTTGACCATTAAATTTAACATCAAAATTGTTATACCATTGACCATTAAAATTCCTTTATTTACACCGTCTACTCAAAATGATCACCTTTTGACTTCTCTCGGTTTTTAAATCTCTTTGGCAAATAATCTATTGAGGCACGCACTATCTCCATAGGAATTTCCATTCCCTTAAAGAACGTTTAAGACTGAACAAATTGGGATGCGGTTTTTGCTACAACTTTGCCTGCAATACAGTAATACCTTCACTTACGCTACTCTGACTTATGTGAATCCGGAGCAATGCGATTTTCAGATCACACCAACTCGTCCCCCCCTCCCTCCATTACCGAAATTCAGACGGAATCAGTGCAGTGTATGATGAAATTGGTAACGCGATTGAAGTTGTCGAACTTACCAAGATGGAGATTTCTCCAACCAAATCAGTCAAAGATAAAAGAATTTTTTTTATAAACAAGGAGTTTTCTTTGAATGAATAAGTAGGGCAATCTATTAAAACATGTGAAGTGGAGAGGTCATATTAACAAAAGTCGCATATTGGAGGACTCTCTCCTAGGAACAAATGCCTATGTGTTAGATGAATGTGCCCGATACGAAGTCCAGTCAAGCTAACATGTTTTGCCATACTAGTAAGCTGGTAGGTGGCGTTGTTGAGTCACGAATTCGATACCTTGTACCACAGAAGGCCATCTGTTTATAGAGGCTGCATCACGTTAAATCTTTTGAGGTTCAACGTCCCCTTCTTAGCCTTGGCTGGAAGTTTGGAGAGGGGGCTTCCACAGAGCCCAGATCAACGTCACTTGGGTGTAGTTTAAAATTACGAAGTCAATCGCCAATAACCCTCGTGTTGCTTCCCAGAATTTGTGGTAAATCAAAAGCAGTACAGTTATATGTTGATTTTTGATTAATTCTAACATTATATTTAAAAAAATATCCCACATTTGGAAAAATTTGCAAGTTATCGAAGAATCTCTTTTTAATCGCTTTCTGCTTTTATATTCGTGATTCTGGAAAAGAGATATAAAAGGAAATTTTAAAACGATAGAAATGTACTTATACCGTTTTGTAAAACATGCATGACATCCTATCCTCATCTTCCGCTGCCGCACAGTCGATAAATCCGTCACAAAGCATGTGGTCATCTATACATCGATACCGGCCCATTCTGTCTGGAGTGGGACAGGCAAACCTTTCCAATCCGTCGTCAGAGGGAGCACATTCTAAAAAAAAGATCAAAATATTCGTGAATAATTCAGTTAACTTGAAAACATTTCGCTTAATACACAACATAGATAAACAAATAATTACATAGATATCCAAATAATTTCATGTATAGACACAACCGTTATTGGCCGGCTTCGGCGGGTATTTCATGACTTCGTAAGACTATACGTTCGTTTTTTTAAGTTATTGATAACTAACAAGTAGCATTAAGCTTTAGATGGTATGGAAAAACTCTCTCATTTGATTAAAAAAAGGACAGGATTCGAATTTCTAAAATGGAAGTATATACGTATAAAATTATCTTGTACCCCCCCCCCCAGATTCAATTTCTCAAAACCCTCTTAGTGGATCTCAATTAAACAAAGGGAGCATTATTACTAAATATCAAGTCTGTATAGGTCATATACAGTTAAAAAACAGAATATATTTTACGAGGTTGAGTCGGAAAATTTTTCCCTGTGGACTGTGGTTAGAATTGTGTATGAAATTCAAAGTATAGAATGAGACATTAAAGATAAGTCATAACGTTTCCCCCCATATAAATACCAAGTATATTGAGACATTTGCCATACCTCTTGATAAGCTTCAAAAAGCCCTCCAGGAAAAGTTCAGGGCTTTGCATATGGAAGAAGCATTTAACGGCTATGGACGAATGACGAAACCACAGGTGAGTGAGCAAGACACCGATACAACATTCGGTAGAGGTCGACCGTGATCAAGCAGATGGATTAAAAAAAAAGGGCCTGGGATTCTCAAATCTAGCGTTTTGTTGTTGGAGGACAATGCGATACAACACTCGGTGACGGCAATGGAAAATAATACTGCAACTCTTGGTTGGGAGTGCCTACACCATCCGCCTTACAGTCCTGATCTCACACCAAGGGATTTTCATTTCTTCCCAGCTTTGAAGAAGAATCTAGCCGAAAGGCGCTTTGGAAGCAACGCTGAAGTCAAACAAGGCGTTAAGAGCTTCCTCCGTATGCAAAGCCCTGATTTTTTACTGGAAGGCTTTTTGTAGCTTATCAAGCTGTATGAAAAATGTTTCAATGTAATTGGTACTTATGTGGTAAAATAGAATCATATAAAGAAAAAATGTTTTAATGTAATATACTTTTTTACAGTATAAAAAGTATTGCAAAAGAGAGTTATACTACACAAAAATATAATTTTCATTTTTAATGGCGGGGGGGGGGGAGATTCGCGTACTTGTGGTTATTCAAACTTCATAGAGAATATGAATACATTTTGCATACATAATAATAATTTTCTTTTCGAAATTTACTGTGACTCGTGTAATCCCAGGGTTCCATGGAACACAGTTTTTAGACCACTATTATAAAGTAATTAAAATCATTTTACTCTTTCATTTATGTCTATTAGCATTTTTTAAAAATAATTTATTTACAAAAATCATCATGCTCCACATTGCATAACATGAGGCTTTCAAACGTGAGTGGTAACACAATTATATAATTTAAAACAAAATCAAATATATATTTAAGATAAAAATATAAAATAAAAAGGAAGGAAGGGGAAATACACAAATATAAATAAGGGAAGGTACCTATAAAACTTTAAAAATCTACACAGTAAACAAATTTTCTTAAGACATTAAGGCTTTCAGTACAATTTACCAACAAAGACGAAATATGTGGCCAGGAAATACCTAAATGTTTCAACTCCTTTTTAAAATTTTCTCTTTTACAAAAATGTAGGTTACTGTACAGTAATACATGTACTGCAGTTTCGCCAACCTGACCACAAGAACAAATATCACAACCAATTAAGTTGAACGTAGACAAATAGCTCTTAAAATTTCCATGTCCTATTAGAATCTTGGATAACTTAAAATGAGTAACAAATTTCTTATATTTTAGCCATTGATAAATGGTCTATGCATTCTAATGGAGTTTATTAGCATTTAACACATTTTTTTAAAAAAAAATTAAAATAATAATTTCTCATTTCCATCCTTTCACAAAAAAAGTACATTTATATCTAAATTCCAACACTTTCATTCAGTTCGCCACACTTCTTTCACATCTATTTCCGACGTTCAAGTTCTATTTAAAGACCTGTTATAAGAGACATCAAATATTCTTAACTTAGCTCTAAAACTCATATCAGCCCCAAATCACCTATGAACTTAGATACCATTGAAATAATATCCAACTTGAAGACAAAAATAAGAAGAAAAAACCTTTCATCTTTAAAAATCCTATCACGGTCTGGAATTTCCCAGGACTTAAAGCTACCCTAATCCACATCGGTGAAAGTGAGACGGTGAGAAAAATCTCTGTCTAAAGTAAAAACGAAAATAAAGAAAAAAAATCTCCGAAGATAAATTTTAGGTTCGATACACACAGATCTCTCTCTCCAGCAAAGAAAATATCGGCTACACGTCGCGACTGCTTGATCTTTACACCCGTAGATATACGTTATCACCATTATTTTTTTCACCAAAAAATCTCATTCCTTCCCAAAATAACACTGCCTCTAAGATAGAGGAGATAGGTTTAGTTATCCTCATTGTTTTAAAAGCAGTTGCAATGTCTTACTTTTCTTTGTTGCTTGGCTCTTTTCTTTTTTCTCTTCTCGATGTTATTTCCCGAGGATATCTTTATTTTGTTTTTGTAGGAGATAAGGGAAGGTGAGGAATTTGAAAAGTATATAAAAAAATTTTCTAAGGTGTTGGGTTGACATTACATGAAAGTTATTTTTTTAGTTTTGACGTGGGAAATAAAGTCCAAGGCATTTTCAATTCATCAATATTTATTTTGGATGTGTTTATCTTATTATATATAAGTGATGGAACTAGAATTGGAAATTTTAGAAGAGTGTGGACTTTTTTTCGTGTGTTTGTGCTTAACAAGGAAATATTCGTGCGTTAGTGGCCATAAGGAAATAATTAGAATGGATTAATTTCCACTTAAAAATTCCCGTGAAAAAAACCAATAGATTCAAATAATTTTAAAACAAGATATCAATCATTGGCATGGCCAAGTAATTTTAGCGCGTTTTTCATTAAAAAAGTAAAATCAGAGCCTTTTATACTTGTTTTCTGAACTTTTTTTGTGTGACATTGCGAAATTCAGGAAAATTTGTAGGAAAATTCGGGAAAACTATGAGAAAAATTTAAATATGATTCGGCTCATCTAGGGTACAAATGCGACCAAATGCCGAAAACCCGAGGTCAATTGGTTGCTTATTGGCTGAGAAAAAGGTACGACAAAATATAGAACGAAGACAAAGACGAAATTTGCGTCCTAATAGCGCTTTTGTTCCACTACGTGAAAAACGCGCTAAAAAGCAAAATATTCATCTAGAGAGAGAGCAGAGGTTCCTAAACTTTTTTGTCTCATAGACCCCTTGCCATATTTTTTGGTTTCAGGTAGACCTCTGCTTACCTAATATTAAATTTATCAACTTAAATGTCTTTTTGACAGATGGTACTACTACTTTAAAATATTTAAATTTCTAATTGTAGTGAAGTATAGTGTTTAAAACGTAATAGGCGCATGTTAATGAATTAAACTAATACATAAAATAACTGAGTAACAAACAAATGTTTTGAATGAGAGGGATGAATCTGGTGCTTCAATAGCAATTCTTCAATCCTTAGTATTACACAATCTAGTCAGGTTTAACCCTAAATTTCCTCTGTTAGTAAGTGTCCAGTTTTTTCCCCCTGTCTTTTTTTTTGTTTTAGAGATTAGCAAACTCACTGAAACTCCCTCTTACTAAGAAAAGCAATTAAAAACTTTCTTACGATATTCCATAATTCACGACAAGTAACAGGTATATCCCTTTAAAGCCTGATATCAGTTTTTAAACTTTATTTTAAGATCTTCGTTAGAGCCCGTTCTGATCAGTTCTAGAATAATATAACATTTTTTCAATGTGACTATATGAATTCATAGTCCACTCTGTGGTATATTACTATAAAAAAAAGAAATCACAAACCTAGTTTCAAAATTTGAGTAAAGGGCATCTGAATATTGTACGTAAGTTAAAATGTCCAGACAGATTGTTAGCCACAAATTGGGAAAGTTCGCGACGACCAATTTTATGACTTCTTAGCTTAATTCTGGAAAGAAATGCTGAAATGATTCTTGTCATAAAAAATTTATACTGCCACCTAATAACTACACATTAACCTCACTAAATTAAGTAAATATATCAGTTAAATTTGTAAAATCTAGTTTCCACTAGATCAATTTCTTTTAAAGATTAAAATTCCGATCTGGTTTAATGAGAGCCACAACCATAGACCCCCATTTACTCCTCATGGACACCCAAATTATTTTTTCGCTACCGTGGACCCCTTGCAGGTCGTCATAGACCCCTGGGGGTCTATATAGACCACTTTGGGAATCACTGATCTAGAGATATGCATATGCCAAAATTCAATTGATCGCAATCATGTTATTATTTATATATGTAGTGATTCATGTGTTGAACTTGAGCATTTTGGTATTTGATTCAGTCTTGGAAAAGGTTGATCAAGTAGGGTAGTTTTCACACCCCTAGAGGGTTCGCCCTCAAAATTGGCGTGAAACTGAGTCAAATCGCACTGTCACCTATATAGTGCTCAACATTACAGTTAACGATAGGCGTAAATCTAGTCCCCTGCCACAATGAGGTTCTTCTGCCTTGATCTGATGTTGCTGTCGATCAGATGTGTGGCATAAATAACAACAACACAGTTAATCATTACACTTTTGCATTATCCAAGAAAAAATAATTTTAATTTACTTAACAAAACATAAAGCCTTTATTTGTGAAATAACAAACTAAACACACCGTTTAGTCAAGGGAAGAAAAAAGTAACACAAAACTAAGTCTATACAATCATTAAATTAACCAATAAGCATATCATGTATATGCGCTTTTTTTAAAATGCATTGGAAAGTATAAAGTCACACTTTATTTATTTGTATCTAACATTTGTCTCACCTTTGAAATAAGCAAGTACATTTTTTTTTAATGAAAATACGAACTGTTTTAAAATTTACAGTAAAGAGACTGCTGTTTTATGTTTGTTCCAACGAGACTAACTCTTAACAAACGGTACTTGTGCTGCATATTAAATTACGAAAAGTATTTTAATTTTTTATGCATTCCAAACACACACGAAATTAAAGTTGTTGCTGTTTTTAAAACAAAAATTTAGTTTTTGAGAATAATGAGAAAAATGTCGTCTCTGCGAAACAAATAACGAAAAAAAAGATTTAAAGTTGCAATTTACGTTTTAAAAGATTACTGAATAAAAAAGTGTTACTTTGGAGTACACAATTAACAAACGCCGTAAATTATTTGCTGTGTTCCAATTTTACTGCAATATTTTACCTTAAATCGTGAATTAATTAATGACATCGGAGGAGAGATCTCATATGAAAAATGGTTTTTCGTTTTTGATGTAAAAAAGGGCTCATTAAAATGTAAATCAGCATGTAATGAAAATGACGTAGGGGAAAAAATTAACTCGCTTGAATGTACGAAAAAAATGTGTCGTAAACCTATTAAGATTTAATTAACTTTTACTTAATTAATCATACATCTTTTTTTTTCTGAAGATGAGACCTCAAAATCCCTTGAAAGAAAAGTTATCTGCTCATGATCTTTGGTTCTTCTCTCTAAGTAAAAATATTTAAAATCACAATAAAGACTTTTCTTGATTTTGAAGAAAGAAAATATCATTTTTGGTTCAAAATAAGAAAGTCTGAAGATTTTGCTTTGGTTTTACGAGCACGATGAATATAAAAAGAGAACATTCACAATTTTTTAAAGATCCTACATTTTAATTATCTAAAACGATAAAGAAAAAAAAAAACGCTTGCTTTCATTTGTCTTTATAATTATTTTTCTAAGAAAAAGATGAGAAAATAAAGCATTTAGTTTGATTAATTGTTATTTATTGAAGCCCAGAGGATGTGTGATTAGTGCATCGTGCTTCTGCACCACAGGTCCGAGGTTCAAACCCCGGGTAAGGCAAGGTTGACCCATCCCTTCAGTGGGTCGATAAGTGAGGACCAAGCTTGTGCTTGGGAACTTAACACTGGGGGTTTCTCATCGGACTGACCATCTGACCGGAACGTCTGCTGGTGCACCTCAGGGCCTAAGGTCTCATATGCGGACTTGGACACAGTAAACCTTGGCCCTCACGAGCTTTTGCGCCACTGGGTTAAGTTAATTGTTATTTATTGCAATAAAAACAAAATTAGGATTCAAATTTTTTTGCAAAAAATTATTGTACTTTTAAGGAAATAAAATTTTTATCCAAAACAAAGCTAATGGCCACGGTTGTTCAGTGTTTATGGTCACCCAATAGTGACTGACGTTGCCACGTCGCAAATTCAAATCTTAATCCCAGTGAAGACCTACCGTGTAGAGGCACTGATGCACGTCAAATCTGTTGAGCCTCCACCCTTTAGCGTATTGCGGAAATTTGGAGAGAAAAGTCCCAGCTTAGGAGTTGTTCTCGTCACTTGATCTTAGTTTAAAATTACGAGGTTTTTCGCCAATAGCCATCGAGTAGCTTTATAGTGCGATATTAAAGAAGCTCTCTCAACTAAAATAAATCTAATAACGTCTCGAACAGAAAACATTCAATTAAGTTATTTCTTGCGAAATAATTCCATACAATTTTAATAACGCAGCTTTTACTTCAATTGTTGTTTTTTATGCCCCCTGATTGACATTAACATCATATTAAGGCGCAAAAAAATTCATCGTAGCAACGGGTTAGTTGTACTGTCGTTAGCCGTAGCTTTGAGTGCCATGCTAGTGATAGCACGATTTAGCTCCGTACTTCCCCAATTTTAAGGGGAAAAAATGAAAGGTCAGGGGTCTCCTCATCTCCTTCCTCCAACCTCACGAGAGGAAGTGGCTGGAAAGCTATTTAAAGCACCCCCATGCCGCAAAAGTAGAATATATTTACAAACATCCATGCCTTCTCCGGGAATACATGCACTAACGGGTGAACGGAATACATCGAAATTTTCTATATGGGCTATACACGACATGCGCTCACGGAATTTCGAAAAAAAAATTAGTTCCTAAATGTCTACCAGAGGGTTTCTTTTCGGAAAAGACATGAAATTTAACTCAATAACCGACCAAAACATGCAAATCTTGACATTTCTTTTCCTACAACTGGCAGCTTTTCCCGGTTTTGCATTTTATTACTCATCATTCTTGTTCTGAATTGTTAATATTGATTCTGTATTCCGTTTTGGTCGTTTATTAAATGTAATGTCCCCCCCCCCAAAAGGTGCCCTGGTGAACATCTTAGAACTATTTTTTTTTCAAAATTCCGCGAGCACTTTTTGTGTATAACCCATATACAAAATTTCAATATTCCTTTCACCTGTTTGTGTTGTAGGAGGCCGTTTATAGGGAAAGTTTAATTATAACCACACCCGGTATATTATACAAAAATTACAATCCTTAATCGGAGAACATATGGGAATATAAAATATATTTGAAGTTCATTTAAAAACAAAATAGATAAAAATTGAGCATTTTTTTTCATAAATCTAAAATATAACTTATATTTTTTTCTTTCCCATCACCTGAAACTTTAAAAAAATAATTTTGATTATTATTAACATTTTTATTGCTCTTTTTTCAGATATTTAAGCAAATATTTCAGTTCATTATATAAATGGGTATAAATAATAAATAATCACAGTATAAAACTTTTAAGCAGAGAAAGGGAACAATGAAAGACAAAAAAATTTTTCCGAGTTTAGTAATAACCGATTTTAAAAAACTGCATCTCGATAGGATTTTCGACTTTCTGGTTTAAATATCAGGACACAAAACGTATTATAAAATAATTCGAAACTTTTAAATCCTTAACTTTTAACAACTTGATTCATTGGACCAAATGTTTTCGTTATTGAAATTATTTATACACATTTTATAAACTGAAATAAAATTCTGAAAACATATTTCTGTTTTTAATTCGCCTAAAATATTCCATTCCTTCACTTATTTATTTCATGCATATTATGCTTTTTTAGTATAATAGAAATTTCAACATCTTGGCGGTATTTTAAATGAAGTTAATCATTTTGAATCCACAACTTTCTCTATATTATATTAAAAATCCATTAAAGAATAAGCCAAGAACTATTGAATGACGCAGATACATCTTTATTAAAGAATATTATAAAATGACCTTTTCTAATTATTAAATTTAATTACAGGAATTACGTATTTATGTAATTTACAAACATTTTTAAATAAGTGATTGTTTAAATCTACCTAAAAGTTAATGATACAGAAGGTAAAAAAGAATTTTTTTTCTTTTTAATTTACCTTGAAGAAAAGTCTTTTTACTAAAGGTGAAAACTAATTTTTCGCCAAAGAATGCCATGAAAATAAGATTACTAAAATAACGCACCAATTATTTCAAAATTCATGAATTATGCATTATAAAACGAACTAAAATAAAACAGGTTATATTCGCTTCAGAGCCCCCATTAGTCGAACCACCGAGAGATAATTTTATGATTATTTAATATTAATTCGGAAAGAGCCATGATTGCTAGCAGCTTTTTTCATGCAATACAAAAATTAAATACATTATCGCTAAATTCTTTCTGCTTGATGAAAACACATGCTCTTTACCGGAAAAGATTGTAAAATAAAAGAGAGAGAGAGAAATAATTAACAGAGTAGCGTCTTGAAAATTCGGTCTAATGTGGACCGAAGGGTGGCCGATTTTTTGAAAATGCCTTGTTGAAATGGCTTAAGCGAACACAATACGATTCAATTGACAAAAATCGGTCAAAAAATCAAATTTAATTTTTTTAGCCTAAATTATTTTTAATATACTTTTCTATAACCTCACAAAATTTAAAAGCTCTAAACCTTAAAAAATGCATAGCTTTTACGTTCGTATTTATTCACATCCCTAAGACAAATCAAAACTTAAATTTTGTGACGGTTCTATCCGCGACTTTATTAACACCTTGTGAACTCTTCTAGGGGAAAACAAATTAATTCAACCAACCTTCGCCGACCAAGAAAGCGTGATTATGTAAATGAAGTATATTATATAAATTCTGTTTTCACGAGTTTGTGAGCTGGCACATTGGAGTTGGCAAGTAGGAGTTAACATGGAGTCTGCGAGTTAGTTGTTAGTTGAAGATAGAAAGATAGTGGAATTAGTAAGAGGTCTTGGAGTTGTCCAGGAAAACAATTACAGAGAGCATGGATCCAACAACATTGATCAAGCCAGATAAAGATCACCTACAAGTTTACCGTGTAGGATCCGATGTATAAAAAGTACAGGTATTGTGAGCTTGATTAGCTTATTAGTGATCTTATTAGTCTGCGACGTAATTATATTTGAGAGTATTTAAGCTATCTTAGATTCAGTTGAGGGTCCATAGTATTATCCCTGTGTTATAGAATCTCACCTCCACGCTCTGCTATTTAATCACCTACCTTAATTAGATTGTTGTTGTGTCTGATTGATATTTGGAAACAATAAATTAATTTGATTGAAATCATGTCTGTGGATCATTCAGTTTCTCCCACACACCTAGCCGGGTTTACAGGAAGACAAGTGGGTTCAGAATCAAGCAGGAACCGACCGCTATTATAAACTTACTTGTCACAGAAAGATAAAATAACTAGTTTGTCTTTATTTAAAATGCCAAGGCTTTTTTTTCTATTGCGCCTGATGCTATAAATTTTTTTTTACCTATTGCTAACAGTACATGCAACAAAAGTTGGTATACATTTTTAAATCAAAGAAATTCTTATTTTTTAAAAAAATAATTGAACTCAGAATTTACACATTTTTTAAGGAATTTTCATAAAATCATTCATAAAAAGAAGTATTGTACGAATACCAATCATGCTATCCCAAAACTCATACCAACTTCTGTTATACATAGTTTGAAGTACTTGTAAATTAAATTTCCTGCGTATACGTAAATTTTTGTAGGAGGAGTAGCATTTTAAAATCACTTCCAAAATTTTAATTTTTCCTTAAAAAATTAAATGGCTAGTTTTTAATGAAATTTTGAGCACACAATCTGTTTTACATAGTATACACACATAGGAAACAACAAAAAAAATTGAAAATCCTTACATTAAAAATGTTTGCGTAAATCGGTGTGGTGGTGTGTGGTGTGTGTGTGGTGTGGTACCGTGTCTTCTTAAAAAAGAATAAGTAACAGTGTTTCCTCAGAAAAGATTGTACTGCACTTATATGTATTGTTCGCTTGAGAATACAATAGAAGATAAACTGACCAAATTCCCTTAAACAAAGGAAAAGTACGTACTTTATGAAGACAGAGAGGATTTTTTTTCTTTATGAAAATGAAAATGAATGAATATGTGATCAGTGACATCTCAGAAAAATACTTTGTGTATTCATAATTTGTCTGTAACAAAAATTAAGTAACCGACTTGCCAAAATTGGCTACTTTTTTTAAAGAAATGCGTGATGTCCAGTTGTCTTCTGTAATGCATTCTGCGTTTTGCTGCTTCATCACAAAGGTGACGAAGGAACAGTACGTCCATTACCAACGCGCCTTGTTGTTCAAAATACTGAATGGAGATTTCGATAGACTTTAGTTCCTTATTTTGTGATATTTCAGGAGTTTGTACCATCATCATTTTGAGGGACCTTGAATGGGTCTGTACATTTTTCGACCTGTAAGTGTGGGGCCGAGTTATCCTGACCGTCGGGTTATCGATTGCCGAGTTTTCAGGACTCTACTGTATATAAAATATTTTCCTGAATCTATTAAGTACCATATGTTTTTAGAAAACAAATGTATTTAATGCATAAAGTAGAAAGTTTGTGTCAACTGAAATACATGCTTTTACCAACAATGAACTTAATTTTTTCAAAAATATGTTAGAAGAGTGTAAACTTTCTCTGAATAAAACATTAAAACAAAGTTTCACCTTATTGGATTGAAATAAAACTGAGACAATTTATTTAGGACCAATAGTTGATGTATCATTTTTATAAAATCAATCATCCAAACAATGTGAATGGAAATAAAGTTAAATTATTCGTAGATTATCTTTCATTTTGAATATCAGCCTTTTTCCTAGGTCTTTAAATTAAATGTTCTACTTTTTTTTCTTTTTGAGTAGCAGAACTAAGCAATTTCGGTGATAATAGGGACTTGCCCATTTCTTTGAGTTTGTCAAATACATTTCTTTAAGTATTTTACGCAATTTTAAATTCATGAATGAGTTAAACAGGCTGAAGGTTAGGAAGGAAGGCTATTTTCCGTTGTGTAGTATAAGTTTTACAATAAAATGAATGAAATAGTTAGGTTCCTGGAATTATATATATGAATATGATGGGTACTTCAGATATTTTGGATATGATCGGGGTCGTTAGACAATTAGAAAAGCATGTTAACCAAAATTATTTCTTTACTTACTTTTTTATGATATATCCTTAAACAGCACATTGAACAAGATGGCATTCAGTTAAAAACTATAATGGTAGCAGTAACATCGCGAAAACACACGAGAGAAGCTTATGACGGACAAAAGCTTATATATATATATATACAGTGGCGCACACAAGGGGGTCCTAGGGGTCCGGACACCCCCCCAAAGCAGTTGAGGTTTTTTCGATTGATGGTAATCCTATATATAAATAAAGTAAAATTTAATTAAGTACTTGTAATTAACAATTTATTTTATTAATTAATGCTAATTATTAATTCAATAGTTTATTTTTTGTTTTTTGTTAACAAAATCGATAAAATCAGAAGAATCAATTGGTGTTGTCTTGAAGTATGATACGAGTTCGGGGACTTTCGACAATGGACACCCCTCTTGAAAAATGTTTGTGTGCGCTACTGTATATTATATATATATATATATATATGTTAAAAATTGCGATACTACATCTATAGTTCATATTGTGAAATTATGAGTTACAAGCCATATGATGCAATGTAAAATAAAACTTTTTTTAATAATATAGATGGAATTTGATATAGGTAACCTTGAAAATAATAAAAAAAGAATGTTTAGATTTGTTCAAAAAAAAAAAAAGAATTGCTAGTACTTTCCTTTTTTTAAGTTAAAAAATGAATTAGCTCAACACAAAAAAGATCATAAATTATTGTGACAAAGGATAAGATTTTTGATATTTCAAAATACGCTGAGTATTTTAAATACGTACTTAGTTCAAAAATTCATTAAAATTTTGAAATTATTTTTATCTGTTGAATGTGTTTTCTCTTTACTGCTCTAATACAGCTACGTTGGCATCCTTTTTGGCAACTTAGCGACCATTTTGGCATTCAAAACTTGAAAATTACTTGAACTCTCACAATTTAAAGCGCTCATTTGAGCTGAAACATTCTATACACTATTGTTTTGGGTAACAATGCGATAATTTAATTATAATTAATTAAAATTATTGAATGAAATTAATTATTTAAGGAATTACAGATACAGCCACGTTGGCTTCATTTTAGCGACTTGGGTCATAACTTTAGAAGATTTTTTCCCCTCACGTTTCAAAGCTGAACAGTTGAACTGAAATTTTATATACACGATTATTTTGGATGACAATGCGATACTTTAATGATAATTAATAAAAATTAATTGCTAATTATAATGTTGTGATTCTGTCATATGCATATACATATTTATATTAATTGTAAGTTTATAATAAAAAGTAACAAAAATAATTTTTTTTGCTGATCTAAGTAGGAATTGACTTAAAATTTTTACATTATTTGTTCTCTTAACTAAATTTTTAATTATCCTTCTTTTTTGACTAAACCCCACGGACCAATTAAAGCTTTATTCGCCAAGCAAGAGCCGTTTTGGGCGCCTTTTGATGTGAGCTATATGGGCAGGAGAACAAGACAACAGACAAGTATTGTGTATATGTACAAAAGAATAACCCATACCTTTGTTAAAATCAACAAATG
Source organism: Trichonephila clavata (assembly GCA_019973975.1). NCBI lineage: Eukaryota > Metazoa > Arthropoda > Arachnida > Araneae > Nephilidae > Trichonephila > Trichonephila clavata. The sequence continues at coordinate 247,233 of BMAO01025221.1, forward strand.
ATACTTTACAAAAAATGATAATTTTGCTGTGTATCTTGCGATTTAGCGACTTTATGTTTACCTCTTTAAACCGTTAGACATAAACACTTTGTAAAAATATATTACAACACACAAAAAAGCAAATAACAACACCAAAAAAAAAATACTCGGAGTAAAAATATGCAGTAAAAGTAGAACGATCGCCAAGTATAATAAGCTAGTGTGTTAATATCAAGTTACCTTTCAAGATGGAAATTCTCATTATACTCGCTAGATTTCTCTCTGAAAATAACGATCCTAATATGTTTGTTTTCCTGCCATTAGCAGTTGTGTAGCAGAGCGTACAAATGAGAAGGGTATTTTAAAAACATTTTGAAAAATCTCGGCACATTGTTCAAATTGTTGTCTCCCAGGAATAAAAATTGCGCTCCGGAGTTATAATAAGGAAATTATAATGATCTAGAAGGGGTGGAAAGTGTAAGGAATTGTATCTTGCAGATTGGAGCAGTTTTCTTTTCTTTTTATATATTTTTTGTATCTCAGAGCGAGAGGGAGGAAGCAGGTAGGCGGAGGAAATTTTTGAAATAGAGAGTTCTCTTTTAGTGATTTTCTCTTCAGTGATTGAAATTGGAGAATGTTTCTTTTTTTCTTCTGAATTTGAAACTTTAGAATTTCACGAAGAGCCTTCGAAATTTTGAAGATTATTTTAGAAGTGATGTATAGCGTCAGGACTGATAGTTCTAGAAGGCTGTTTTCTTTCCATAAATAGCTCATAGCATGCTTTTTTTGCAGTAATAATTTATTTTTAGGCAGTAATAATTTGCAGTAATAATTTATTATTAGGTTATTTATTCTCACAATTTATCTTATTAAAGAATGAAGAATAATGCTTATTTATCCCGCAAATTCTAAATGAAATTTACGGATAAATTATTTAAGTGTGTATATTAACGCAGTGCTTCTGAAATTTTCAATCTTTGCCTCCAAATATTCAATCATAATTTTCATCGCGCCCCTTCCTTCAAACAATTAAAATTTATTGAAAGCATTAATACTATACTTGGACTCTAAAGCTATAATACTACTGTAACCTCTTAAGTGCCAGCAGCGTAGATAAAGCCTCGCTCAGCCAAAGCGTTAATTGCCCCGGACGTATATATACGTCTTTCCGAAGTACGATCTTTCATGTGCCCTGCTATCTATTAAATTATTCCGAAAGCTTTGGAATGCAATACATGGTTGACAATGCTGGCGAAGGATTTACTCATTTCAGAGGATTTGCCTCTTTATTCCTTTTCTCCCCCCCCCCTACATCACAACGCGTGCCTATGTGAAAAACGGTGACATTGGACAGCAAATCACGTAACTTTAAATCGGCTGTTAAGGGATTAATGATCAAAATAAGTGTAGATTTTTTTTGTTTAATATATATGACAGCCAATGGATCGCTGTATCGCTTATTAAACTTGTTCTTAGAATTGTTAAATTAATTATCATATACATTGTGCAGTCCTGATACATTTATAAGTGCATTATATCAGTGTAAGTCAATTTATTAATATTAGTAGTCAGTAATATCAGTTTATTTTTTATTATGTCAGGATGTATTTTGTTTAGTATTCATTTCAGTAAATCAGTAATTTTCTGAAATAATCTTTAGTTTTCGACTTTTCAATTTTAAGTGTATTATATCGATGTAAATGTGTATTTTATTTTTTATTATTTCGTTTGTTTATTTTCAGTAAAGTAATAATTTTTTAAGCGATCTTTTGTTTTTGACTCTTCAATATGTTCGCCCACCCCCTCGTAGAGTTATGACCCCCGTGGGGGGCGCGCCTCTCAGTTTTAGAAACGCTGTACTAACGCACAATCGATTATATTTGATATTTTGTATATTTCTTGGATGATTATTGATACACGAACAACGTCTGTTGATTTCCCTGCAGCAATACTCTCTTTGTGGGAAAGTTGAGTTTTACAGGCAAAGTTCGCTTCCCAAAGGGAAGTTGAAAAATAATATTTTGGCAGCCATATTAGATGGGACCAGGATTCCCATTTTAACGACTTTGTCATGCTCGTTGATAATATCGCCAAGGAATCATCAAGAAGGCTCTGGATGGACCATTTTTCAAATTACCCTTTTTTGACATTCTAAATTGAAACTTTGGAATTTCAATAACCTTCGAGATTTGGAGGATTACTTTGGGAGTGAGGTAAATAACCAAGATTTATAATTCTGCCATAATTTTCTACAGGATAGGTAAAGGTCCTTTGAAGCAAAGATCAGATCAGTTCAGAAGATAGATCAATCGAGATCAGAATTTGCTTATGTGTTGATTATGATAAGAGAGATAGAACTGATTTGTCTGAGTTCCTGCAAGTAAAACTGATCCAGATGACCATTTCTGCAAAGTTGTAAGACTTGTTTTGCACTATTGTAAATCTATATTATTATTCAAATTATAGGAGTCATTGATTTCTTTTCCTCACTCAAGTTTGAAGAAATACAATTCACAGTCTTCGCATGAAAAGTTACATGAAAGTGCAATTGGGGGACAAAAAAATTTCATATTTCAGTTTATTAATTCATATAGTGGAATATATATATATATAATCATGTAAAAACTAATTAAACTCTTTTCTTTTTAAAAATTAAAAAGAAATAGGTACAATCTTTGAATGTTTATGCCTCATAACATTTCTTTTAATTCGAAATTTTTTTAAAAAGAACCATTGAAAAAATCTTCTAGCACATAATGAACAGCATATTATTACTGGTTTTTACTCGGTCAGAGACTAAACTTAAAATCTTCATAACAATTTCTCTCTCACTCTATACAGCACCAATTTTGTAATTCTACAATTTACTCTGATTTTTTAAAATTAATTGTTTATCTTTGAATTGTGTTTAATTATTCAATATGCTATGTAACTGCATAATTTTCTTCAAATTTCTATAGCATAAATAGTATATATACGTATATTAAATATAATGTACCTTTTCCATAAAGAGAAGTGTAGAAAATAATTTTTTGGCGTATTTCTATCTCATTTAAATAAATGAAGTGAAATAAAATACATCCAAAATTTTCATCATTTTAAATCAGTTTAACATTTTAAAATTGTTTTTCCTAACTAAAAAAAACTCTATGTGTTTTAACATTATGATATGTTATAAATGGGGATTTTCAAATATTCTTTGAAAACACAGTGAGATAAATCTTCAATTACAATTGATGAGCATCTAGCGAAAATGAGTTGAGAAATTATTCATTCAATAGTTTGAAAGAAAAATATAAAACAAATGAAATGCAAATTACAAATAAATATAACAGTTTTTAAGGATCTGATAAATTATATCATTGGTTAATTAATTCGTGAGGCTTTTTCTTGTGATCTTATTAGGTCATTTTAAGATTTTAACCTATTCCTCTAGTAAGTTCATATTTATCCTCTAAAGTTAATGAAAATAAATAGAACTGAAGAAAATTGCATCATCCCAATACCTTTGTAAGCTTTCGCTCTGAAAGTCAAAAGTTTAGATAATTTACAGGAGAAATTTTAATTAAGTTCGTCCCACTTAAATAATAATATCCAGTAATTAAAGTGGCGTAATGTACACCCCCGCAAACCTAGCATTACGGGAGGGGGAGGCTCTAGGAGGCCTAACTGTCATCAAACCTAAAGCTTAACTGCCACCAAGTACCTACTATTTGTAAAATCCAACTTGGGGGTCCCAAACCTGACTTTGCAGGGGGGCCCAAATGTTCTCCGTTACACCACTGAATAATTATATACAATTTTATGTATATCAATATAAGGAGTAAAGACTGGAGATTAAAACAGATAATAAAATTCTTTTAAAAAAAGTAAAAGTTTGTATTTCTCTTACAAAATTCTATTTTTTCATATTTTTCATACTAGTCCATTATAAAATCAAAATGTTATAATAACTGGTTAAATAGGTTTTTTTTTTGAGACTCTTGTTAGGGGGGGGACTCCTTGTGTGCCAACAAGTATAACACAAGGCTTACAAACGTAAGTCAACGCTCAATCAATAGTGGTAGGAAGTTTCAAGTAGAGAGATACAAGCACAAGTGGGAATCAAAAAGTAAAAAGAAACAAGAATGGATGCAAATACAATAAACACAGAACAAAATACAAAATTGCTCACATGCAAAAACGGAGACGTTCAGTAATTAAAATTATACAATGGTGAAGGTTTAGAAGAACATTGTGATCAGAATAAGATTTTCAAATATAAATGCATAAAAATTCTACATACACACAAATACTTAAAAATATACACACAAACATATTTTTTTTATACGCACTTGCAAATATACACATATACATACACGTACAGTAAATGTTAGCAAACACACAAAAAAAATAATACTAAAATAAAAATAAAACAAATTAAAACTTACAATCTAAACAATACGAGGAAAAATGCTATTAATATATGCACAAAACGGTGTAAAAGAAGTCTTGCTCTGAACAAAGGCAGAGAAAGGAGGAGGCCACGCAATATTGTTCTTTTGTAGGCAATTCATGAGAGTACGTCTTTCGGAAGAGAATTTAGCACAAGTAAATATTAGATGCTTGACATCATGGACTGTGTCACTGGACCAAGAACACTGGTCAGTAGGCGATAAATTGAAGCGTGGTTAAATAGTTTAAGAATTGATTTTTAGAAGCAAAAAGTAAAGATTACATAAAAATTTCTTCACATATTTTGTGTAATTTTCTGTAAATTCACATATTTCTGCATCTTTGTAGAAGAAAAGAAACTCTTTCGATGTTTATTTTCTGCGATTTTAGAGTCTCAAAATGAACTTTATAAAGGCACGTGTTTGTTGAACAATTCCAGTGTAATAAAAATAGTTAGTGAGAGAGAAAACGGCTTTTACTACGAAATGTAATAATAAGGTATATATTAGAAGTATTTTTATTGCATTTATATGCATATCACACACATCTGAACAAAAATCAACATTCAAACACATAATTGATTTTATTATATAATATGTCTCGTAGACGCTTTTATTTAATCTTAATTGTATATTAATTCCTTCGAGTAAAAAGAATTTTATTATTAAATATTTTTGAAACCACAAAAAAACCCAATTGGATTATTGTATTATATTTCAACTGAAAGTAATTAACTACTCTTAAATATTTAGAATACAAAAATAGAATTTTAATATCTAAGAAAAAAGTGCACAAAATATTAAAAACAAATTGGAGTAATGAACCTTATATAAATAGCAATAAAAGAATCAGAATCCTTAGGAATTTTTTCCCTTTCTAACAGTGTGATATATAAATTGTTTGTCATGGTACTCAACCGTATGAAGAACTGAAATATGATTCCAAATTAAATTTTGACATTGAATGCATGAGGATTTAATAAGACGCTTTAAGCATTTATCCTATGAAAGATAATTTGAATATTATTTAATTATTTGGATAAAATCAGCCTAAAAATAGGAGCAGAAAATAAATAAAATATGAAGAGTAGTACAGAAGCTAGAAAACCTAAAATAAGGTTTTCTTTATCTCCAAAAAAAGTGCTTTATTTTTTGAAATTTTTTTTGTAATTGCATTATTATTATTTTTATTGCTACCAACAATTATTTATAGAAAATTATGGAACACAATACGGTTTTGCATTCAGGAAAATGATTTTGATTATTAATACTTTTTACCAAAAATAAATATTTGCCTTAAATGAGTAAACAAATATGTCGTGAAACTATTTTATACGGTTAAAAGAATTACGTTTTTATTTTTATGATAAGACACTCAAACATGGCTGCAACGTTCAAGAATCGAGCGGATAACACCAAAATATAAAAATTACAAAGCAAGTTCGTTAAAAAATGCTATAGTTTTGCGTTTAAAAAAAATCCAAGCTCAGTTATGCCTTTATGAGATTTTTTAAATAAAATAATTGTGTGTACTTTTAGTACAACTTAGAGAAAAGTGACAAGATTTTTTAAAAAAAATAATAACCGAACACACACAGAGATGATGTAAACTATTCGTTAAAAAAGTAAATTGTGTTAATAGTCAGTATTAATAAACTTCTTTGCAACAAAATGGTGTATTTAAAATTAAGAGATCGGTAAAAATACCTGTAAAACGAAAAATAGCGTCAAATAAATATTACTGAATATTATATTTATATAACTGAGCTAAACTTTTATTAAAACTTAATATCTTTGCTCAAAATATAATCAAATATTTGTAACGAAAAAAAAAACCCAGTTCGCAAATCTTTAAAAAGTACATTTCTAATTTAATAGCACATTGTTGTTATTAGAACTTAATCTAACAATTTTTTTTTGTAAATAGTTGGTAACTGCAGAAGAAAGAATCCCATTACACCTATAACTAACCAATGTGTATTTTCTCTGGACAGATAAAATAATAGTGATACAGATCTTTTCCCGAGAAATTGGTGTTTACTGACGGCAAGTGAGTGGAAAAAATGTTATCCAATAAGATCATGGTAACTAAAATGTCCAAAGTTATACAAAGAGGAAGGGGAAGAAAGTAAAGTAATTGTTTGTACGGATCAAATGAAGAAAATTCGCGAGTATTTATTCTTAATAAAATAGTAAAAAAATATTAATGACTACAATCGATTGAGTTTTATAAAATAGAGCCATCAACGAGAAAATAAAAAAGACGAATATAAAAATATTAAAAAAATAGGTAAAAAATCATAGATGAGAATTTTATATTAACTTTAATTTATACGCATGTAATATAATTTTGTTTATTGCATAAGGTATTTAATTAAAAATTTTTAGATATGAAAGATTTGAGTGTATAGAAATTTTTCGGTATTCTTCTCCCTCATAATTCAAAGCAATTATTCGTATTTTTCATACTGAAACTACTTTTTCACTCTTTCAAGTCTCGTTGTGAAATAATCTATCATTTATTATAAGCAACTTCCAGAAATATTGAAAACTTTTTATCATCAAGAGACGGAGACTCACAGTGTAAATACCACACACACTCTGGAGACACTCTTGTGCCTTAAGCGTACTCACCCACTCACTCACAAAATCAGACGACCCATTTTTTAATCTTTTATAAACTTACAAGAAAGATTATATATATTATAAGGTATTTATAATAAAGAAATTTATAAGGTAATAAGTCTATAATGTTCAGGTGAATTATAAGGGAATAAATCAAGCACAAAAAAATCGGTTTCCATAATGGAAAATTTTTTAGAATTTAATTATGTTTATTAAATTAATTAATGCATGAAATTAAACAAAAAGTTAATTCATTTTGAGTCAATAAAATATTGATATTAATTTTGTCCTGGTTTGATGAATCTCGTGCGATATATTAAGGAAATATCCACCTTTTTTTAATGACTAGAAATCTATTTTTATAGAGGAGTCAAGTGCTTAATATCATAAACTTTATGAGCAAATCTTTGAGCTTAATTAGCCCGAATTTAAACAAATAAATTTTGAAAGGTAAAATATTTTTACAGAATTTAGAAAGGGCTGCTGTAGTATCCTGTCTAGTTTTGTTTACATCTGTCTGGCTAAACAGAGGCCTGTTAATAATGAATCCATTATAGGATAAAAAAAAACTATTGGTGTTTCACCTCGTGTTCCACAGATTCCTTGCAATCCCGAAGAAAGGGAATTATAAGCGCGTCTTTCCCACCCGATGAGGAAATTCAAACAGTTAAAAAAGAAGTAATTAATTATTTCATTTGGCACTGTGACAACAATTATTTCTATTCTAATTTATTTTTATTTTTTCAATTGCTATATGTAATGTTATCATCTGATTTTATATTTGTTGTTCTATTAGCTGTTCTATACGTTATGTGGTTTTAATTGTTTTAGTAAAATTATGGAACAAAATTTTGCAATTCCTGTTTGCAATTAAACAGCATAGATCTTGGAATGAAGAAATATATTACAGGTGGTATTACATCTATGAAACATATAACTATTGAGTCAAAAATTGTGCAATTATATTTTACGTCTAATTTATGGAAAAAAAAATGATGCCAACATAGTTTTTATTTTTACATAAAAAGGGAAAAATTGATATCTAGTGAAAAAAAATAGCCGTGCATTAGAAAGAAGAATATAAAATACTGAATAAAAATAAATTCATGTTTCACTTCAAAAATAAAAAGTTTTAAATCTGTATTTTAGATTTATAAATGAATTATATTTAAGCGAATAGTTACAGAAAAACATTTTGCGACGAAAGAAAAATATTTGTTCCATACTAACATAAATTACGCACAAAAAATTTAGTTAAAAGAATTTCTCAGTTTTTCAATGAATCAAATCAGGAAGTTGTTAATGATTTTTTCTTGTGTATTAAGTGCTATGCAATTGTAGCAAAAAATCTCATTTCTTAATGAATAAATGATTAGGATCGTATTTATATAGTACTTTAGAAACTGCTTTAAGAGTTAGGAGTGAGTGTTAATGGGGGAATGCAACCTGCGGATTATTAAAAAGAATAGTTAAGAAATAAAAGTTCTTCAACGCACTAGAAACGTATTTATATTTAAAAACTTGTCTTAAACAAAAAGTTTTACATTAACTGTTTTATGTTCTTTTTCAAGTTATAGCGACAACTGTTTATTGCTGAATGTGGGAAATAAGAAGTAAATTTAATACTTTGTATAAAAGGAATGAAATTAATGATAAATATCGATAAATTTACCGATAAATAAATATCAACTAAATATATATCAATTAAAGATATGTCGGTTAAATATATATATCTATATTAAATAAAAATTGATTAAATTATATTGATTGAAATATCAATATATTATTACTTTAAAGTATCGATTAATGCAGTGCTTCACAAACTTTCAATATTTCCGACCCAATATTTAACCATAATTTTCATCGCGCCCCCCTCCTCCAAACAAATAACGATGTATTGAATTCAATAGAACCATATTTTGACACTAAAGCTACAATATCATTTTTCCTTAAGTGCCACTGGAGTACATAAACGTCTCCCTCAGCCAAAGCATTAATTGCCCTGGACGTGAATATGTGTCTTTCCGAAGTACGATCTTTTCTTGAACTTTTATCCATAAAACCATTCCAAAGGCTTTGGAATGAAATAAAAGAGCCTTGGCAGTGTTTGCAAAGAATTTACCTATTTCAGAGGATTTACCTATTTATTCTTTTTATCTCCCCCCCCCCCAATAAGATAATATACTCTCGCCAACGTGAGAAAAAGTGGCATTGGGGAGCGAATCTTGTAAATTTTAATCAGCCGTTAAGTGATTAATAATAACCCATAGAATTATCAAGATAAATGTTAGTTTTTGTATATAATTTTAAATACCACAAGCCCATGGGGTCACAAGTAAGTATTAAACTTGTTCTCCACTTAGTATTGTTAAATTAATTGTAAAATTCATTATGAAGTGCTGATACATTTATAAGTGTATTATATCAGCATAAATGTGTATTTTATTCTTTATGTCAGAATGTATTTTGTTTGTTTACTTTCAGTAAATTAATTTTTTAAACAATCTTTTGTTTTCGATTTTTTAGTATGCTCGCACCCCCTCGTAGAATTATCAAGCCCCCTTAGCCCCACAGTTTGAGAAACGCTGGAATAATGGATTTATTAGGAAGAAGATCGTTAGAGAGAATACAATAATAGGAAAACGATATCAGGATAGGATGATGGCAGATGATTAAAAATTTCTTATTACGTAGAGAAAAATAAAATCAAGTCTACAATAATAAGAATAAAGGTTTAGAACAAAACACTGATTTAGGAAGGAAAATCAAGAATGTAAAAAATAAACGTCGAATGATTAAAGCAAATTGTTGAGAAAAAGTTCCTTTAATATCAGAGATTTAACCATAGAACAAAATAAATTGTGGAACAAGAAAATATTTGGCGTTCTTGTTCGGTAGATAAACAACGACAGTTCACTGTCAACTGTAAGAAACTATACAAAATAATTGGTCCTCGTTCTAGTACCAAAAGTACATACGAGAACTTAATTGACCATTAAACAGCGTGATATTAGAAATAGCTGTCATCGGGAGCATTAAGTCGCATTTAGAACAGTGCATTACTTTACGAATCAAAACATTATTAAAGCGAAAAGTAATAAAAACAATTTTTTACCTTGAGATATACGAGTATTTACACTACAGAGATACTTGTAACGGTTTTCGATATGTGTTTTCTAAAAACATGTTACCAATAAAAACTGTTTGCTTTTAAACATATTGGGAAATTCGAAATTGATTGCAAAAAAAAACGATAAAAGAAGAGATTGATTTTGTTTTAGAAGGACAAATAATCTAAAGCTTAAAAATAAAAAAAAATCAAATGTAGAATAAAGTATCGGGGAAAGATTCAAAAGAGAAAAAAAGTGTTCTTGATTTAGAGAGGATTATGAAAAAAAAGCTATCAGATATATTTTACAAAATCTTAGAAATACAGGGAGATTATAATTAAAGGGTACGATTTCAAAATACGCTCTAACTTTAAAACTACCAATCAAAATGACTTGATATTTTGCCAGAACAAAAGTGTGGCAATAGAATTTTGTTTATCAAAGGTAAACGAAACAGTGTACGAAACAAAATGGTACGATGGAACTCAACAGCACATTGCTACTCTTTTGAAACAGCTGCAGAGATGCAGATCACTCATTGCAGAGACGCCATTCTTTTCCAAATGCTTAAGCTCCAGGTACCCTTGACTTTAAACCTTGGGATTTCTAGCTTTGAAGATACCCGAAGAATGTTGTTTACAGTAGGTGGAATGTGAATCGGTCCAATTTGATGCCAAACATCGTGAACTACATTCATACACTTCAATGTGTCGTGGAAAGTGTTTTGCACTTTCACACTGAATCGAACAATTCATGCGTTTATCATCCGTTCGGTGATTGATCAAGTAGCTCCTCTACATTCATAACCTCAGCACAGATACACTCCAATGTGTTGTGGAAAGTGTTTTGCACTTCCACACTGAATCGAACAATTCATGCGTTTATCATCCGTTCGGTGATTGTTTCAAGAAGCTCTCTCTTTCTTTCTTGTCACTATTACCGTTTGCGCTGTAAAGGCGTATTATTATCTTTTCGCTAATAAATAAGTCACTTACCTATGGAATCTGTTGTATCCAATTCAGCTAAAACACTCCTGCAGAAAAACAGTTATTATTTTTATGAGATATGGAGCAACAAAGGCTATTATCAACAAAGGCCAACATTCCTGTGTTTAATAAATCCATTAACAGCGTCATCTATCGGCCCATTTTGGAACATTTGTTCACCAAACAAAATTTCATTGCTTTACTATTTTTCTGGTAAAATATTAGATCTGAAGTCAGAGCATTTTGAAATGGCAACTTTAATTATAATCACCCTGTATATTTACAGCACTAAATCAATTTCAGCTCAAAAATTATTGAAACAAGTGTATGGAAATTTTTCGAACAAAGGTACCAAAACCATTAATTACTAATAGTACTCATAATAGTACTGAAAAAATAATGGATAAGAAAGTAGAAAATAATATATAGCATACGAGTATTAAGTATCCTATTGTAAAAAAAAATATTGTTATTCATTTATGAGGAAGTTATTAAGATGAATAGTTACAGGGAAAAAAATTCAGCTGAACAACATATTTATAGAACGGCATAAATAATGGCGGCCGAAGTTTTGCAACAAGTATTCACATTGCTCTTCGAACATCAACAACAACAATAGTCTGTTGTTGGTAGGCGGGAAGCAAGAAAGAATCACCTTAATACCTGCCGATGCGTGTTTTCCCAGGGATACGACGAAGCAGGTTCAAGATCCTGATGCTATTTTGAGACGCATGAGTGTCATTTATCCTACTTTGAAGATAGGGTACCTTTCATCGATGGGAAGCAGAAGGTATCCTCTGACATTTAGAAGAGTTGATGGATGGCCCTTTATCGTTGACAGATATTTCGAGATGATCACATTTTCCCCTGCTGTGTTCTTAGACGCCCGGGAATTGAAGAGCAGGGATCCGGAAATTGTTGGAGGGACATTGTGTGAGGAACTCAAACAAACAAAACAAAAAAAAAACACGAGGAGACCCGTGTCTTCTTGTTCACGAGCAAGACAAAGCAAACTCATCGTGGGCGTCGTTCTTCAAATTGATAAGGGAAATATTAATCCACATTAACGAAGCTTTTAGCGTGTTTCTTTGCTCGTGCATGCGTGTGATACATCAGGGAATTAAATTAGGCTTAAATAATTGACTTGTGCTGTGTTGCTTAAGAAATTAAAATACTTTATTTGATGCATCTGATGGGCAGTTGTTTTGATGGTGCTCTGTTCATTGTTTTTTTAATTGTTGTCTTCATACTAACCTCATGTTCTAAGGATGCATGAAGATATTTCAGTTCGTATATTAATGACGCAAATTGGATGAAGCATGTTCATTCCTCGTTTTTTATTAAGGAAAATAAGAAATGTATTTTTTTATATAATTATTAGTTCTCATTCTGTTGTAAGTACTTCTTATTTGCTTATTTAAATGTTTTCATATTTAAAATAATAACATGATAACAAGAAAGAAATGAAAACTAATTTGTTTCTGTAATTATTTAGGCTTAAAAATCTAATTCGTTACTACATTTTATTTAAATTATAAGAGTATTCCTTTATTATGAAAGTTTTTCTAAGGAAGTTGTAGCCTTTTTCGTATATTTATAACATTCGAAATATGAAAAGAAAAGGAAAAGAAATTTCACTTATAGGACGAAAACATACATCATCAACATATAGCTGCAATATAGTACCGTCATCATTATTTCAACTCTTAACTGTCTTATTTGATTCAAGACATTTTTTTAATTATAATTATGCTTTTTTATTTCCTAGTATTAAATCACATACACATTAAAAGTTTCAAATATTTCTTTAGAAAATATGTTATTTGATTTAATAATGTTTCTTAAAAACTAATTTTCACTTAGTGATGTTACAAGTAGTGATATAGGTTATCAAAAGATTTAAAAAAATGTTTCAGAGCATGGAAGCTATAAAAACATGACGGTACGTAAATTTATACGAAAAGAATTGTTTTTTCCCCTTCATACAATACTATACTATAATCAGACAGCGGCCTTCATTGTATGTCTTACATTAGCTCAGCCAACGAAATTCCAAAATAAATGTAAAACAAAGTATTAAAGGTTAAATATTAACTCAAGATTGAATAAAATAGCAATAGTTGAATTAACAGTTCAAATTAATTCAATAAAGTTTACTTACGAATTTTCATGAAATTTCAACTTGAAATACGGGAATTAAAAATGTAAAATAAATGCATTAGTTTAAAAATATTTTTTTATTTTGCTTGTGGGAAAAATAGCAAGATTATGAGAATTATTTTCATATCGCTTAAAAGAATATGTATTTTATTTTTGGAATCGCTTGATTCAGGAACCGTAAATGTTACATAATTACAAATGATTTTCTTAAAGAATAATTGCAAATAATAAAATATTGTAATAAGTATGATTTAAGCCATTTTTTATTTATCATATCTACTTCGCCTTTTCGGTTATTAATAGGTGCCAGCTGGTGTATCATAATTTCCAATACAATTGGAAAATTATAAAATATTTTTCTTATGTCTGTTTCGAAAAGAAACTAATGAGAAAATTCTTAACCTTCAATTATGGATGCATTTATATGTAGTGTTACAGTTTATAGCTTATAATTTGCAGTTTGAACGGTCTACAGTTCTACAGCTTCGTTCATAGTTTTACAGTTTCTGTCATAGTTTTACGGTTGCAGTTTTTATAATTGACAGTCTTACAGTTTTTCAGTTTACAGTTTCGCAATCTTTTTAGCTTACAGTTTGACGGTTTTTTATACAGTTACAAGAATTACTTTCAAATTAGCGATACATTTTTCTTTCACATTCAATAAATAAGTTTTAGATATTGGTAATCCAAACCATATCAGATCAAAAAGTATATATTATTCATATAGCACTTTACCTAACCTATTTTAATGTAATCCAGTTTATGATTAGGGTAACATATTTAATCAAAGAATAATGCGTATGAAAAAGTTAAAAAATACTCTTCTCATAACGCGAAATGAGAATAGTTAGGATATATGTAATCAAACCCCACGATTAGGTGTTCCGTATTATCCCACACAATAAAACAGATTAACAACAAAGGGAAGTTCTGCATAACATTTTCTTTATCATAAGAAAAGTAAGGAATAAATTGTCTTTTATAGATACTGTATCGATGGATATAGTTCTATTACTAGCAGCAATGATGTGTACTGATCCTTTAAATGGAAATATGTGATAAGGAGGTGTTATCAATAATATAAAGATTACTGAAGCTTCATTTAAAAAAATATTTATTCACGCCTAGAAACTATTCCAATACCAAACGAAAGAGTCTTTAACTATTATAATGTCTATCCTACTTCTAGCCAAGAAAACAAGTTGATCATTTCAGTTACGTAAATATAACATTAACTCTGATTCTATAATAAATACATTTAATTTTATTAAGGATAACGATGATTTAATGGGCCCTCATTTAAGGTATCCGAACACGTCCAGAGTACTTTTTAACAAAATAGCATACTAAAACATTATAAATGCTCTTTTAGGACTCAATACGAATAAATATTACTATTTAATTATCAAAATTTAAAATAAATTACCTGAATTTTACAAAAATCACAATTATAAGTGAAATTTTAGCAATATTTTTGAAAAACTTCAAAGCAGTTAGAGAAAAAAGTAATAAACATATATTAGTAAAAGTATTACTAAAACAAATTAGATGCATTTATCTAGAAAATGTACTAAATTTTAACTTTTTATTAAAATTTGAAAATTTTAGAGCTGATTGAGTAAACATTATAAGAAATGTTACGTTTTTTATGAGACCATTATTTAAATAACAAGCCATAACTCAAAAAGTATTCATACAATAAGAAATATTTTAGTACATTCTCTAGAAATAACATAAATATCAGGTTCAAAAAGTTTTATAGAAATACATTTGTAATATTTTGAGTTATCAGACTCGCCATCATAGATTTTGAGCAATTTAAATGCCCACTTCTGGTAGATCAAAAACCCACTTCCGGTTTTTCTAAATTTATAAAATGGATTGTAACTTGACCTCTAGGTAGTGTAGAAACAAAACAAAGTATGTTTCGTAAAGTCAAAAGATTGCTATATTCAATAAAATAAAAAAACAAAAATATCTGTCTTGACTGAATTTGGCCATTTTCAACGTGTTCGGATACCTTAAAAAATTTCTGCAATTAATGTGATTTTCATAGATATATTGAAAAATCACCAATATTTTAAGAAACTATACTACTCAGATTAATTTAACTTATATTTTTTAAACCAATTACTACAGTATTACACGAAAACCTTATCTTTAAGGTACCGTAAACACAAATCAAAATGATGAAGCAATATATTTCATTTTAATAATTCAAGTATAAATTGCATTGGTAGTTTTGGAATCAATTTTAAACTATAATAAAAATATTAAGTGTTAATAAGTCCTTTGGTTGAAAATTGAAAAGAAAATGGAATGCTATTAAACTGACTTTTTTGACTTTAAACAAAAAATAAAACACTATATTAAAAAAAAATTGCTTTTTTCTAAATTGCTCAATACTAATTGAAATTTAATTCAAAAAATGAAAAAAAAAAGAAGCATTTGTATTTTTTGAGCAATAATTTTAGAGAAACAAAAACATCGTTTTAAATCATGTTTTTCATTTTTTCAAATAAAAGTAACAACAATTTGAAGAAAAAGCATAAAGCATTGTAATTAAAAAAGCATTAAAATTTTTATTTTAACAATTTGTACTAGAAGACAAAAAACAGTTCTCTTTTTTTCTATAAATATCTACACACCATGAATTCAGTAATTTCTTCCTTCTTTACCAATGTAACGATAAATATACATAGTAGTTTTATTTAGATTTATATTATTTATTATTTTATATTTTTAATAACTGTATTAATAATTAAATCAATAATTTCTTCATAAAATCTGTAATTGTTATCTTTCAGCTTGGTTTCACTGATTTCATAATTAAAATGAGAAAAATATCAATACAATTTTATTATTACGAATATTTTTCTAATAATGTGATTTTTGTTTTTTATATTTATACTATATATTCACATAACAAATTAACAAAGTTTTATGAAATAAGTAATCTTTATAATCTCTATATGATTGCAATAGTTAAAATGTATACACATCCTAAAAGGTTAAAATATTTTAAAATTACTTATATCTCCTGTACGTTCTCAAAATGATAGACTAAGAGTTCATAATGAGATAAAGGCTTAACCATGTCAAAAATCTTTCGGTTTCTTATTAAAACGAATGGACATGGAGATTTCAGAATTTAAATTGCGGCATCCAATTAGCTGATGCTGCATATGCCTCAGGGAAGCGATTGGTATAAAAGGATTACGATATACCGCTCGAATTTGGAGCATCGTAAGTTATTGACTATGCAGTTTTAACTTCATTCCTTGTGACTTTCTTATATATTAACGTTTTTAGAAAGTAAAGAGAATATATTAATATTAAACCGGGTCCCGTGCTGAGAGAAAGTTGGGAACTCGTTCTACAGAAAGGATTCATTCCATGAAAAAATTCGCTTCATAGAAAAGACTCGTTCAAAGAAAAAGATTCATTTCGTACAAATAAATACAATTAGAATAAATTATAATTTTAAAAAGAAAAAAAAACACGCTTTTATGGTTAATCGAAATAAAAAGTATAAAAAAAAATTCTTAATGTAAGAATAAAATAATTAACGAGAAAATTAATGTCATTAGGGTAAAAGCGTGAAGTGCTTTGTACTACATTTTTACACTAACTCAGGATTTCAGAATAGAACTAGTAAGAAATTATAACAATTGATATAGAGCACCTCACGCTTTTACCCCAATGCCATTAATTTTCTCGTTAATTATTCTATTCATAGAATTATTTTTTTACTTTTTAGTTCGATAACCATAAAAGCGTGTTTTTTAGTTTTTTAAAATTATAATTTATTTCTATTTCCATTTTCTGAAAAACTAGACAGCTGTTTATATTATGTTAAGAAATTTTTATCACACACCCACCCTCCCCCTTCTCACATAAAAAGAGAGAACACTTTTTTGTTTATGTTATTTCTGTTAACCGCAAGTGTATTCGTTTTTTTAGGGTTGCACCTTAATCTTTTAGTCGCCAAATCTGGAAATGATATATGGGATTAGTCGCTAAACCTGAAAATGGTTTTTGCAATAAGTCGCCAAATCTAAAAATAGTATATGCAATAAGTTGCCAAATCTGAAAATGGTTTCTGCAATAAGTCGCCAAATCTTGAAGTGGAATATGGAATTGTCGCCAAATTGTGATATTGTTATTCCTGTTGTCCTGATAAAGACAATGGAACAAAATCATGAAATTATTGTATTGTCATCGGTCCTTGACAAGTGTGCAAAATTTCAAATTAAACTGACCTTTTAAAGTGGGTAAAAATCGAGTTCCAAGATTTCGTTACATGCAAGTGAAATTTATAAAAGCGTGTTAAAAAAAGCTCGTTTTTTTTAAAAAAAAAGGAAGATAAAAATGAATTTTTGTATTTTTCAAATAAATTTTGAAGATTTTTTAGAGAAGTTTATTTTTATCAGATTTAACTGTTAATCATCACTAGCAATATAAATTTTTCTGATGCTTTTAAAAATTTTTCGACATATATCTCTTTATGGTACTTCCATAAATTGAGTTTCTTTATTAATTTTTTCCAATTGCTTACACACCGCAATAAAAAAAGACCCCAATTAACACAGATAATATCCCTTGTAATTTTGAAAATAAACCCCACTAATAGGTATTTATGGTCAGTATTGATGATCAAATTTCTTTATCAGTGAAGCTCGCGTCAAATTGTGAATACAGAATTAAGTGAATTGATCCACCTTTAGTCAATTTAATCTCCCATGGTGTCGAGTGGAAGTTAGAAAGAGCAGTATCAGCCTTTTCAATTTGAGGGTGATTGTAATCCTTCTATCCTCCTCAATGCTCTTGAATAATTTTTTATTCTATCACAAGAATAATTTTAATAAAATTTTTAACAGTATTTAGTAAAATAAATGTTCTTTTAATAGCAACAATATTTTATGCATCATGAACAAAATATTCCAGAGTCACGCAAGAAGGATGCAAAAAAGTACTTTGTTGTTTACATATACACATAAATTCTTATTACACTGTGTGTTTTCTCTTTTTTGGACTGCATATTGGCAACTAAGCCTTTGCAGACATGGCAATATATATATATATAGTATAATAAATTGAAAAACTAACAAGACTAAACTATCAACTAACAAACCAGAAGATAGAAACCAGATTTTAAGACTCATAACTATAAAAAAATGGTGAAAATGTGTATTGAACAAGATTTAAATAAATGTATATATAGCAGGAAACATAGTTAGAACTTTAAAATGGAAAAAACCAAAAGAGTTAATGGACTAAAATGGGGACCTATTATGGTTTCTAAAGCTGTTATTGAATTAGGACCAGCAAATTAGGGTTAAGTATACTTTACGGATCCACCTGCCCCGTACAGCAGACAGTTTTGACATAACAGGAAAAACAGAGCCATTTTGAATGTTAGGCCTAAAACTAACACACGTGTATTTTGCAACAGTCAGAAAAATAAAATAAAATTAAATCAAATTATAAAAGGAAAGGTTTCTTACAAAGAGATGAATATAAAATACGTGTATGATTAAATAGTATAATTTTTTAAAGTTATTTAAAAATAAGCGGTATAATATTGAGCGACTTAATAATGAGCTGAAGTGGGAATACACAATTATTTCATTTAAAAGAGGCACAAAAAGCCTTTAAACACTTATTTGATACACCAAAAACATTTGAATAAAAAAAAAATTAATGGTACATTTTCCGACAATGCTTCGAAACCCATTAAATCTTAAATATCTTCCATTTAAACTTTCATCGAGATAAACCCCAAAACAGATTTAACAGTCAAAGTGAACCCGACTTACTACGCAACGGCTCCATCCACAGAAATGACAGTTAAGGCGTTGCGCCCCATGATAAACGGTGCAACACCTCTGACTATTTCTAAAACAAGCAAGACTTATGTTTTCACACCATTTTGAATAAATAATCCAACGTTTGTTTTATCATAAACGTTCTCAGTGTTTAAGGGGGTGAGCGCCGAATATGCGAGAGAGTCGTATTTCACAGCCTATTGTTGAAGCCGACTCGACGATGGTCTGATTAGTATCATAAATTAAAGAGATCTTTTACGGGGAGATGAGAGATAAAAGGGCGGTTCTACTGCTGAAATTTTAGACGGCACCCACGAAAATCCTTCCTGCAACAATGGAGGGGCTTAATTTAGAAAGTAATTTATTATACGGGAGTCTTCTTTTGTCTCTGCTCCGCGCGCGTGGTGAAACAGGTAAGTTGATATGTATTCATCAAGTGGAAATACTCTAAGCTGATTGGGAGCTGTTTAGCGGGTGAAAGGTTGGTGGTATTGTGTTATACAAATGCTTGCAGCTTATTGGATTTGTTGTTTCCTTTCCAGTGCATGATGTAATAGGTAAGTTGGTATTCATTCATAAAATGGGATACTGAAAGTAAATTGGTGGGTTTTTGAATTGATGGATCAGGATTGTGAGCGGATTTTTGATCTCGTTATTTCTTTCGAAGAGCAAAATATACGAAATGTTGTGTGAAATGTAAAGAAAGCTTATATTCTCTCATAAAAAGAAACGTGAATTGATTAGATTCGGGATTTGTGCGTTCTCGGTATTGTATTTTCGTAGAATCGAGAAGAATTAATTTTGTTTCATTATTTTCCAACCTGTTCATTCTGTTATTTAGTAACGAAGAAACGAGTTGAATATGTTATGCGTAAGACTAAAATGAAAACAGTTTTAAATAATTTAAGGTATCCGAACTCGTTCAAAGTACTTTTTCAAAATAACATATTAAGGCATTATATAAATACTGTTTTAGGGACCACAGTTTTCAGATATGAATGGCGTCATCTTATGAAATAAGTGCGCATATTTATTAAAGTGAATTTGATTAAAAGGCCGTGGGTAGCCTAGTGGTTAGAACATCGGACTCCAGACCGGAAGCCCTGGGTTTGAGATGCCCTATACCACCCAATACCCTCCGAGTACACACGGAGTACGTGCTCGTTAAATCAATGGATCCGAAAGTCATGTGGGCAGTTTCAGCAAAAATAACGGGTGTAGGGGGCTGGAGAACATCTTCCTCCCCTCCAATTCCATGCCTAAATTGTGGAGGTGGAGATAGGTGGTGTCGCCATTTATCGTGTAGAAGTCCAACCTGTCTCAGGCTCTGTCAACTTTCATTCCTTCCTTTCGGGAAAGGACACGACAACAACCGGTGATTTGCTTTTTTTATGCTTATATTTACCGAAAATTTTATAATCTTCAAAAATCATATATTTTTCCATTTGGTTTACATACACAAGCTTTTCCATTTACTTTATGAATCATTTTGTCTTAATGTTTTCAAGTAAGGATGATGTAATTGATATCGTACTTCCTTCTTTTAATTTACGCGTCTTGATGAAAGTTAAAAGTTTTTGAACGCAAATGTGAGTTCTTCAAAATAGCCAAGGGGACAGGTCGATGTTTCGAATTTCACTATTTCCAAAATAGACATATCGCCAGTCTTCACCGCGGCTTACGTGGATTTGATTTCCATTCTGAAGATTTGGGATAATGCCTGGTTTCATGATTTAATTTGATTCTAGTGGATTAATCAAGAAAATTTCTGTTAATTTGTTGAATTATTCAATTTACCTTTGATTGAAGTTTATTTTTGCTTAACTTTTAAAGTGCGAGAGTGTGTAAAATTATAAAATTAAATAAATTAACTACGTCAGTTTTTGTTTCAAATTTTGTGAGTTTGGTTTTCTAAAAACTTTGGCACTATTTCAGTCATTATAAATGATGTGAGCACTTAATATGTTACCTTCTACACAGTTTGTAGTTACTGATGAGCTTCTTGAGCCCATAATTACCAAAGAATAGGAGATATTAAAACTCCTTTTCTTTCTATTTTCAGAAACTTTAATTTTACTCAAGGAACGCTATTTAGATGGGCAAAATAGGGAATGTCATAGAAATCCCATAATGTTTTTTAGATTATCTTAGTTCATTGGCCTTCAAATTGTCCTCCATGGAATTTGGGAGTTCCACGATTCAAAATAAAAAATCGAAAAGAAAATTATACATGGGCATGCAAAATGATTTCACGTTCTCTATGAAGTATAAATAACCACAAGTATCAACAGCTTTATTTGTGTTTAATAATTTATTATATAATACTTTTTAACTTCCCTTACAATGTAATAAAAGTAATAAAATGTTTTTTTCATATATGTACTGTTTACTAAATTGCGAATATTCTTTTGTAATCCCGGATACCACGAAATCATTTTACACTCATTAGTACAATGCTTTTCAAAACTAAATATTTTTATAATTGGAAATGTACTATTTTTCATTAGCGGAAAAAAACACCTACAATGAAGGAGATAGAACAAATTAACAATTCAACAGATTCGACGTTGAAAACTAAATTTAAGCAAGCTCTTAAATTTTAGATTTCAAAATTCAAAGGGTTTCTTACACAGCTATAAAAATTTTAATGCTATTCAGATCAATGCATAAGAGAAGAATATTTCTCTCACAACGTGCATGAATTCAAAAATAAAATTTAAAAACAAATTTAATGAAGAACATGAAATGTGCGACTTCATATAATTTCAATGGACTGAAGCCTCTACAGTTTCTGTAAAAAAATGCATGCAATATACAGTGCTGTACTAAATATAATGCATGAGTAGGAGATACTTAATCACAAATTAATATTATTAAGTAAATTCACTCTAGTAGTGGAGTACTTACCAAAGACATCAATGGGATTGTTAAACTAAAAAAATAAAAATAAATAAATCCTGATTTTAGTTCAGTTTTTAAAAGTGAACTTGTCGCTATCGATGAGGGACTAAATTATATTCTGTCTTCCTTAGACCCTAAGTCCATCTGGATTCTGTCTGATAGTCGAAGTGCCATACAACATTTGTCAAACTGGAGTAGCGTTGGTGATAAAACTGGAACTTCTATTCTTAATAAATTAAAACAACTCCCGTCATCTTGTGATGTACACTTTCAGTGAATCCCCTCGCATGTAGATATTTGGGGTTATGAGGAGGCAGATGCCTTGGCGAAGAAGGATGCCAGAGAGGTTCTGGCTACATCTAATTGCCAGACCTATCTTGAGCTGTACTCTGCCAGAAAACATATTAATAAAAAGACTTGGCTCGTCCCCCCGGTTCATATTTGGTATCGAGCTGACTTCCCTGGAAGATCCCTCGCTATGAATTGCGACAGACGCACCCAGACGGCAATTTCCAGATTTCTCAGTGGACATTTAAGAAGCCTTACCTTCCAGGGTGGTCATAAAACCTATCCGATTTGTCCAAAATGAAACATCGAGCAAGCTTCCCCGACTCATATTCTTGGATACCTGGGTTTGTGCTACGACGACTTGCTAGGTCTTCCTATGCTAGTTTATGACTTTTTGAGGGTAAATAAACTCATAGATCTCGTATAGCAGAAGCTTGACAAGGCGATAAGTAACAACAACAACAACAAGTAAATTATATTAAAATTACAATAAAAATTCTTAAAAACAAATACGATACGTTTTTTAATTGTCTTTACATAAAACACCTATAACTTACTGTATTATCTACTTTAAATATTATTTTAAGATATATTCTTTTAATTTTGTGTGTGTGTTCCTTATAGGGTTGTGAAGCTTAGTAGTTATGGTCAGGAACTAGTAGCCGGCATGTCATGAATTAGAGCCCGTCCTACTAAAAACCCATATTAAAGAGGGGTTGATGCACGTTAAATCTGTCATGCCTCAAAGTTCTCCCATTGGCATAGAGTGATCGTTTGGAGAAAAAGTGCTAGCTCAGGTGACGTCCTCGTCACGTGGCAAAGGTTCAAAATTACGAGATCCGTAGCGAGATCCGAGTACGACGTTATTGCGACTTTCAATCACTTAGAATAAGAATATTTCAAGAAAATTTAACTTAAGAATATTAAACTGAACTTAAGAATATTTCAGCTGAAAAGGGTGAAGGTGACACTTTATATTTTATAACTTTTTATATTAATTCGATAAAATTAAAGTCAAGACGCTTTGCAAAAAAGTTCTTTCATGGAAATTAATAACGATAAGTTTTTAATCTTCTCAAGTATCTATTTATTCCTTCATTATTTATGCTTAAATTATTTTATATATTAAAAAAATTTTAATCATTAAAGAATATATATACACACATATAAAATATTATATTTATTTCATTGACATGCAGATAAAGTCGTCTGCTCAGTTGTTCTGATTTTGCATGCCCTGTCACAGCCCCAACCGCTCAACCATGCGAAAGCTTAAATGAACTCTGCAAGATTTTCCGGTTTTGAGACAGCCCTGTTCCCGCAGCTAAAACCCCATTCCGAATTCGAAACGCCGCTTAAACTGCCGGGGCATGATGAAACCTTTAAGCCCCACCTAAACGGTGATTCGGGACTGTTTCAGGAGAAAGGTGGAAGAGGGAGTCAGAAGGGATAAATTATCCATTTAGTTCGAAACCACGCCGTTGCTAAGCAACGTCAGGTGCTATGTTAGTTTTCGAAAAGGGTGGGGAGGGGGGAGAATCCACGAACGAATTTGGAAAGCTCAGGACGGAATATTGATGGTGCTGGTTGTCGATGGAGAAGAAAGAGGAAAAGCGAAGAACAAGAAGAGAAGGAAAGAAAAAGGGCGAGGAAACAAGAAGAAAATTGAGTATTCATTCTTTGGAGTAAGTATGTTGGAAAAATTGGAAAGACGCTTTTTTTTGCTGTGTTCATCAAGTACCAACAGGTGTTTTGGATATCATCCAAAGAGTGTTATGAAAAAAAAATTTTTTTTGCCTGTGTGTATTGTTTTTTAAATTTTTTTTCACTATTAAATATTGTTGGATCATGGATTCTGAACAATATCATCAAAGATGGAAGAAGAATAGATTGTATTTTTTCAGTTAATTAGCATTTTACATCTACTTCGCATCTAATTAACTTTAAACAACTATGAGAAAGACAAAATGTAAAAGAAAAGACATGCGTTTTATTTTAGTTTTCATCTTAAACCACCACACTAAAAAGGAAGTCTGTGAGCCAGTTCAATTTAATAGGTAAATATATATTTATTTATGGTCATGCTACTTATTTCCAAAGGTTTCCATCATGCCCTTAAAAAGTATACGTGAGTTCTATTGCATTTTTTTTATCCAATCGATATTTATAATATAAGTAGTAAGAGAACTCTGTCCACAATTGGAAAGGAATCAGAAAACGGATGTTCTTTAAAACCCTTCATGTTCTTAGTATTTATTTGAAAAGTCACTTTTAATATTTGTTGTTATATTCAGTGGGTTGATGAATGTAGCAAGCTTGCTTGGGAACTTAACACTAAAGGTTTCGTGTCAGACTGACCTCCTGACCGAAACATCTGCTCATGCACTGTAGAGTCCCAGGTCACGCATACTTAGATGGGCACAGTAGGCCTTGACCCAAATGGGATATTGCCAAAATGGCAGTACTTTTTACTTTTCTTTATTAATGTAGGAAGACATTTCAAATAGTACACATGAAACCTAACATAACAAAAGACAAAAGCAAAAGCAAGAAACGACGATTACATGGGGAATACAAACAGACAAAGAGGAGATGAACAAAGAACTCTCGCCTTACATACTGGTTGTGAAGGTCGCGTGACTCCATCCTAACAGAAGCCACTTTTGGTCAGAAACGGTGGGAGCGAGATTCTGATGCAATGTTACTATTCGATTACGATTAAAATTAACTCGTTAGTCCTGAACTACAGAATTAAAAGTTATTTAAAAGGATACTATAGGAAATTATTACACACACACACATACACACACTACACACACATAAACACATAAACACACACACACATAAAAACGCACACATACACACACATATACATGTAATAATTCCCTTAAATTTCCTTTTGAGGGTTTTAATTCATAAATGTCTGGAACCCTTCAAGGTTTCGTGTCATAATTATTTTAATTTTACCCGCCTACCGGGAATTTCCACAACTGTATCTTTCAAAAAACTTAAAGGTTAGAGTTTTTAAAACAGGACGATGCAATTTTGAATCAACGAATGATCAAAACTATACGAGGTTGAGTTCTCGGGAGCGGAAAGAGAATACTTTTGTGAACATCCTATAAACCGCGAGTGTTAGTTTCCAAGTCTCGGCTTGTTATGTTTCTGTGATATTTTTTTTGTTGGTGTTTCTTTTATGTTTGCGTTGTATTAAATGCATTGCATTTCACTGTGATTAATTGCACTGCAGAATGTAATACATTTGATAGAAAAATATGAAAATGCAAGAGAATTAAAAAGACACTATTAAAAGAAAAAATAAATTCCTTGTAAAAATTTTAAAATTGAATCAGTATATAGAAAGAAACATTTTAAATTTATCGGAAAAATGAGAGTAAGTGCTAGCAAGGGAAGTTGAATTACAAGAAAAGGTGATTTAATAAATAATAACTTATACAATTTAAAAAGGTGTTTTTTGTAGACATTTTTTCCGTATACGATCTTATAAAACTTGTTTTTTACTGCTATCTTAAAATCGTTACAAAAAATGTATGTTCTCTCTCGCAATCGTAAAATGAAATAAATAAATAATAGAAAGAACATTAAACATTAATTACATTAAATGACAATTAATTACATTAAATTGTCCAACTGACCATGCCATTATATATCTAACCAGATTTCCTTTATATTACCTTGAACTATTAAGACTCTAAATTTTCTTAAAGATTTCATAAATGTATTTATTTGTTTACTGTTTGACTTTACAGGATTTATGTAAACATCAAGCACCCAAGTTGAAAGTGCTTTTGACGTCACGAAATAAGTTAAGAAATATTGGCTCAGGAATGTTTTCAAAAAATATTTTGAATATAAATATTTTTTAAGAAGAAATAGTTATAGAAGGCGTGATGTTTAAAAACATCACTGATTTAAAAATAATTTCAAAAATTTAGTACGTTTTCAAAGTTTTTTTTTATTTTAAATTGATTTGTTACTAAAATAAAAATATTATTTGCTTAAAATGCAAAGTAAGAAAATTAACGTATTCTCACAAATTTCATCTTATGCCTAGGGAAAAATGATTTTGAATCTTTAATTGTTTTTATATATTTTAATTAAAATCATTTAGACGGCCAGGTATCATAAATTTTGTTCAAGGCAAACCAATTTCTTATTGTACTTATTTGGGAAGTCTTTGTGAAAACGCAGTCTGCAAGCCTTTGGAAGTCTGCTAAACGCAGAACATACTTTTAGACAAAAAAATGTCTTAATATTTTAGAAAAATTTCCAACATTGTAATTCATTATATCTGTTTATAAATATAGTTTTTAAAATTACAAAATAGTACATAAATAAGTAATTATTCATTTTAACATGTGAAAGAATAGTTCACATTTAGCATTATGGTATCAATAACACATTTTATATGAGAAAAAATGGATCATCTCAGATAAAAATAAGTAGTATGATAAAACATGCTGCTATCTAAAGGGTAGAGAAGCAAAAATTTTACATTAATGATTGGGAATTTTTATATTTGAACAAATATTCCGGATTTTCGTACTATTTTTTAACATTTCGTGAAGACTGCCTTAATTTTTATTAGGTAAATTCTTCAAATTAAAGAATTTATAAAGGCTTTCACACCGAGTTTTTTTTTAAAACATTTTTTATTTTCTTTGAAATGAATTACAATTATTTTCATTTTTTTTTGTTCCGTTTGGGGTTTCACCGACATCAGAATAAATAAAATAAAATAAATACATCACTGCGCAAAGACATAATAAAACTTAATATTAAATTTTTCACCTATTGAAGTAAAAAATATATATATGCTCTTTTCCCCATATCAAATGATTTTTTTTTATGTAATGAGATTAAGGTTATGGAAAATATTGATGCTTTCCCATGTTTGTCAATTCTTGATAACAATTTTAAAATATTGAGTACACTTAAAAATACCTTCATTTTAAGTTTTCATTGTTGATTGCAAAAAAAAAAGTAATGAAAATAATATAAAGTGAATTACACCGCAAGCATATTATTCTTTGCAGTCGTAATTACGATTTTTAAGAGGAAATGCATACTTTTAATTCTTATATTTTTTAACTTACAAAATTGAATACTCATGCCAAAAAATAAAATTTTACAAATAGCTCATATATTGCTGCATAGTTATATAGATATATATAAATTCTTCCTGACATATAATTTTAAAATTTAACACAGTCCTTTTTTTAAGATCTTCTGAACAATCAGTAAATGATAAAATATTTATTGTAATGCTGTTGTTGTTACTTATGCCACCTGTCTGACGTATTCAGATCGATTCCCACGAAATTCATCAATTTATGGTAATGTTCTTGGATAAATTGAGTATTTTGTTTAACACTAATATATATAAGATAATATATATTAGGTTAGCGAAAGTAATTTTGAAGAATTGGTTTTAAGTTTATTTACATAATTAACCACACTTAAGCGACTTATTTCATTGCATAAATTCCATTACTTTAAAAACAATTAAATTTCAAATAAACGAAATTTCTACCAATAAGTACATTATTCAGGGGGTTGCCTCTCTGCTTTTAGACAAATATACATATTCTTTCCGTTTTTTCACTCACTTTGGAAATATAATCCACTACGTTATCTTCAGGTATGTCCTAAATCTTAATAATTTTACAAAAAATAAATAAATAAAATAAAATAAAAACCGAGAACAAAAATAAATTTTTAAACAATGTATTGTGTTTAGGCATGCATGAAGATCGCCCCCCCCCCTATTGGCTTTATATCACAGCATAGAGTGATGGTTTTGATTTGGTGAAAAAATGGGTAATGGAAAAGTATATTATTTTATAATTTAAAAATATCTATGCCATCCGGCGACTAAGCGAGGTGCCGGGTCTCCCCTGGCTGCCGAGCTAGATGCCGCACCTCCATGACTTAGTCGGCTGACCTCAAACCTCTGGTTTCAGAGGCTGATTTCGGCTGGCATAGACTACCATTTCTACCTCTATATATTTTTCACACCTCATGCACAACACAAAGCAAACAAACCAAAGGCTCCAGCAATTTAAATATTTCTCAAGATTGCATTCCTATTTGTTTTATCTCTTTATTTTATTTTTCAAATTTTTTCCTCAATTTTTATTACCTTAAATCTAACATGGCAAATTAATCAGTAAAGTCAACAACCAATTCGTGAAGATAGGGGACAAAGACCTCTTATGAGATCATGTGCCCCATTGAACATTCTACGTTCTACGTTCTATGCCATCATGCATGTGATAAAAATTAAACTTATAAAATCACAAAATACTTCTGCTATACCAAAAATTGTATTCAAAATTTCCTACAGTAACATTTTTTACGAGCTCACAGTTACATTTTACAAAACGGTACTTACAAATATTATACCGTCGACTGATTTCGACAAACCAAAAGACATCGCCAAATAAAAAAAAATTGTCTGTGGGCATATGACCACACAATAGAAGGGAAAACATCTGATTTATTCTCGGCAAGATAATTAGTTTTTCGGATTCACTACGCTTTCTTTTACGACATTTTCGCATGAGGGTGTTAAGTAGTTCTCTTTTTCATGATCATTCATCGGTGTATTTACTTATTTCATCTATTTTCTGTAAAATGTAATCTTTAAATAATTACACATTTTTATATATTTATTTATGAGTATATATGATTTAAATGTAAATTAGATTAATTATTTAAAAATATTTACTTATATGTTATTTATGTAGATAATATTTAGAAAATAAATATATTTATATGATACTTATGTATTATCACAACATATTGACAACGTTCAAGATAACTCGTCAAGTGGGCTACTCTAGTTCCGTATGTGTAGTACGCGCTGCATTGACAACCAAGTGCTTCCTTTCATGTAACATCGCCAATATCGTTGCGATAAAATGTGATACGATATATAACGTCATACGTATACTATATCAAACTATGCCCTGAGAGGGCCCCACCCCGTTTACTTTTCTTAAAAGTATCTAATCGAGCAAAAGCAGAGGATTCGTACTTTTCCACACAATTAATGCTTTTTTTTTATTTAATCCAATTATTTTCGCTTGCACTCCTCTTCTCTCGTTCACTCGCTGGAGTTGAGTGGAAGTAGGCTGTAGGATAGTAGTATTTAAATAAAGTTAATAAAACTTTACGGGGGAAAGTGTGCATAAAATTTTTACTTGAAAAAAAAAACTATGCGTCTAAAAAGTTATCAATTCAGAACTAAGCTCGCGTCGCCGATCTGAGCACGATTGCTGACTGGAAGCGAGAAAAGTCGATTAGCGTAACGCACCCGAACCTGACGCTTAATTTAGATTCACTCTTCACCAAAACGTACCTAAAAAGTTATCATTCCAAAAATGTCACCAAAAGCTGTCATCTTAATTGTATTTGTGATCGAACGTACGCGGGAATGGTTTTCCACTATTGGCTGCTTATCGCAGCATTTGGCATTGATTTTTAATTTGACGAGATTGGTCATCGGTATAATACGCAAGTACCTTAAATACTTATATGTTAAACCAACATCACGCAAAATTTTTTTC
This sequence comes from Trichonephila clavata, assembly GCA_019973975.1. Taxonomy (NCBI): domain Eukaryota; kingdom Metazoa; phylum Arthropoda; class Arachnida; order Araneae; family Nephilidae; genus Trichonephila; species Trichonephila clavata. Next base: position 277,135 of record BMAO01025221.1, read on the forward strand.
CAGAAATAATATTAAATTATTAATATATAAGGTGCAGTATAAATACCTGATGTTGAATCAGATATCGGATTATCAAGATTAATAAATTGATTTCATTTCATACTTCTAAATATATTTAATACTATGCAATTGTTGGGGATGAACTAAAAGTACGAGAAGAGAACTTTTTGATTTCCCTTACTCAAGTTGCGTGTGTTTGGTCAGTCGCGTGTGTGTTTCTGAATCTAACCCAAACGGATTGCAGCTGTCTAGGTCTTTTAAATCGCAAAGATATTTCTGGACGTTGATAAGAATGCCACGAACGCTTAAGTGCAAAGAACATTCTGTGTGAATTTTTTTTCACGTGTGGAATGAATCTCACTTGAGGCGAGTACATAAAATATTGGAAATTATATTAAATTAACAAACTTGATTATGTTCTGGAATCTTTTGAATTAATATAAGTTTTCAAGCATTTTTTAAAGAACATTAAGTTAAAATTTTTGCACCAGATATTGAATTTTAAATTTTGGAAATATTTTTGAATAATATAAATTATACTATACTCACTCACTCTCTCTCTCTCTCTCACACACACACACACACACACACACACACACACACACACACACACACACACACACACACACACACACACACACACACACACACACACACACACACACACACACACACACACACACAGGCATTGACTTTTACTGATCATAAAATAACATCAAGTGTATTAAGTAGTTGGGGCTCCATTAAAGATTACAATATTAGAATTGTGAGCATTAAACTTAATCGAAATAGATTTTGAATTTGCTAGTTTGAAACAAATGCCTTATATATGAAAAAAAAAAAAGCCTTGATTGCTGAATGGTCACGAACTTGTGGTTGGCATTTTCGAATCGAGCGTTAACCCTGTACTTCACTCACAGGGTATGTCATACCCACCGCCTAATTTTTTTCAAGACTCCCTCTAAACTTTTTTCAGAAAATGAATAGTTTCTCTTGTAGCTGACTTTAGGGCCATATCCTGTGAAAAGCCTTACCTTATAGGTGAATTCTAAATGTGTATTTTTGGATACCTCCTCTTCGGGTATGTCATACCCTGCGCGTGAATCTCCGTTACAATTCTAAATGCATGATGACGCATTAAAATCTTTCTTATGCAATGGCGTATTATTATAGTTCTGATGAAGAAATGTGATATTTAAGTAATTTAATAGATATAGTATGTAATAGATATAGTACAACAGTATTTTCAGACTAGTAGACATTTAAAGTAGACCGTAAAATTCGAACATTTCATATGCTGCACTTATCATGCTTAACCCGGCACTTCACGCGCAGGGTATGTCATACCCACCGCCTTACTTTTTTCAAGATTCCATCTAAACCGTTTTTGGAAAATGAATAGTTTCTCGTGTAGCTTGTGACGGATCAATACGGATTTCACTAATCTCTTCTTTTTCCCTTTCAATCAAAATATTTATTTCAACCAACCTTCATCAGAAACTAAACGTGATTTATGTAAATGAAAAATGTTATATAAATTCGGTTTTCGTGAATTGAAGGGAGCTAAGTAAGAGGAAGTGAGAAGTCAAGTGAGATTTAAAGTAAAGTGAAGAGAGCGAACGGTGGACACGTAGTTTAAGCGAGTGATACGTTTGATGTACGCAAAGAAGAATGGATTGTAAAGATTAAAAAGAATTGTAATTAAATATATCACGGAATGGGGAGTCATCGGCAACTCATCCAACGATTGCTAGTGAATGAGGTTCGTCACGAAGGAACCGCAGCAGTAAAATATAAGGTATAGTGCCTTTGATTAAGTAAATCTGATTATTAGTGTGAGGCGTAGTTGTAATTGTGTGCGTTTAAGCTGTCCTAGATTCGGTTGAAATTCTGTATTATTATCCACGCGTAGCTATATCTCACCTTTGCACTCTACCTTAGTTTATATATCTTAATTAGAATTGTGTTGTGTCTGTTCATAATATCCGATAAGAATCAATAAATCAGTTTGAATTGGAATATATAATGCATTTAGATCATTTAAGTCCACCTACACATCTAGCCGGGTTTTCAGATAGACAGGAAGGTATTAATGTAAGGGGTGGCTACAGGTAACCACAAACTGATTTTAAGGTCATGTCCTTTGAGTGGCCTTAGCTTATAGGCGAATTATAAAGGTATATTTTTGGATACTGCCTCTCCTGGTGTGTCATACCCTGCGCTTGAATCGCTTTTACAGTTCTAAATAAATGAGTAGGCTGTAAAATCTTCCTTATACAATGACGTATTTGTAGTTGTGATGAAGAAATGTGATATTTAAGTAATTTAATAGATACAGTATTTAATAGATAAAATAACAGTATTTTCGGATGGTGAAAGACTCTTTGCGAGGATGATGAGGAAGATTCGAATGATGAAGAGTATAATAGCAAGTATGATTCTTTTACTGAAAACCATCCAGATAATTTAACTGAGAGAGCAATTATCGTCCTTGATAAAATGATCACATAATATTCAATGGCAATAAAATAAATCGTTAGCCTCTGACAATATTTTTTGTGTTGTTGAACTTTGCGACAATAAATGCGGAATTTTTTTTGCTAAGCAGTCAGAAAACACCTATTAAACATTGTATCAGACGCTGATCGATTTACAGAAGAATGCAAAGAATGTAGAAACCAACAAGCATGCTTCCACAAAATTAAAAAAAATAATAATAAGATCCGGTGAAAACATCGCACTCACTCGCGACGAAAACTAAAGGAGTGTATAAACAATATATTGAATGCCATAATAAAGAGAACAGAAAAACTAAATTTATGTGGGAAAAGTGTAAATAACTTCCTACTTGTCTTAGTTTTTCACCTTTGTATGCAAGTGTTACGGTAAAAACAGAATGTAAACTCCCTTGGGTATGAGATACGCGTGAAGTTAAGGTCGTTTTTTTCACGCGTGAAGTGTCGGGTTAAGTACCTAAAGACGATTAAGACCTGCCTTGTAAAGGAGTTGATACACGTTAAATCGGTGGAAATTCTTCCGTTTGTATGATGTGATCGTGGTAGCCCAGTGATTATATACACAAACTCGTGGTCTGTGTGTCACGCGCGGGTTCGAGCTTTGGTGTCACTAAAAACACACCATGTAGAGGGTCTGTTGCAAGTTTTACCTCTCAAGGCTAAGTCTTTCCGTTGGCATGGTGTGATAATATGGAGAGGAAAGTGTCAGCTCAAGGGTCACCTCGTCATTTAACAGGGCTTAAAAATTGAGAGGTTCGTTGCCAATAGCCCTAGTATTACTTATAATGTGACGTCAATAAACTGTCACTAAGCCTGTAATGCCGGACGGTTCCTGCTTCCATCTAAAACCCCTTGTCTACCCGCAGACCCGGCTAGGTGTGTGGGAGAAACTGAATAATCAACAGACATGATTTCAATCTAACTATTTTATTGTTACCAAAATATCAATCAGACACATTAACAATATAATTAAGATAAACGATCAAATAGTAGAACTCGGAGGTGAGATTCAATACGGTCTCTCAACTCATCTACGAAAGCTTAAATACGCTCATTATAAACTACGTCGCGCACTAATAAGCTAACTTCTAATTAAACAAGGCTCACGATACCTGTACTTTTATGAAGCGGATCCTACACTTGAATATTGCAGGAGATCTTTATCTGGGTTTAATCACTGTCGTTGGATCCACTCTCCGTAATCCTTTTCATGGACAAACTCCCAAATAATTCCACGATCTTTCAATCTTCAACCAACAAACTAACTCTCCAACTCTTTGCTAACTCCAACTTGTCAACTCCACAAACTCGTGAAAGCAGAATTTATATAATATACTTTATTTGCGTAATCATGATTTCTTACTCACGAAAGTTGGTTGAAATAAAATATTTTCCCCCAGAAGAATTCCCAAGGTATTAATAGAGTCGCGGATAGATCCGTCACAAGCTTGGAATAAAAGTTTGGAGAGGGATGACATAGCTACAGTGTAATTTTGTAACTTAACAATGATTCAAAATTACAAAGGCCATTGGCAATAACCCTCTTTTTGTTTCAGAATTACGACATGAACCAAAAAATTAAATTATTTGCGGAAATAAATTCTTCCTAATTTGTGGAAGAAAGAAAGAAAGAAGACAGGAAAGTATTTTGTAGAATGTCCTGATTTAAAATTTCATTTTTTTCCCACAGCTGCGAATGAAAAAAAGAGAAAACATAATTTTTGCTTAGTTGATTTTAGAAAATAAATTCTTCAATGATCTCAAAATTAAAATCAATATTATAACAAAAAATAAAAGAAAAGAACAATAAATAACTAAACGAATACGCATCATCTTGACATACATGTTTCGAACGGGATAAACCCATCTGAAAAATCTTCCCGTGCTCCCACACTTACGTCAAAGCTCAGCAATCTCAAGAATCTACAACCATAAAATTGAGCCTATTACCCAACCCTTGTACTTCCAAGGGATTAATGCCCTTTTCCCCTTTGTTAACTCGTGTCCTAAAATAGTTTCTCAAAAACCCATGTTGCCTGGGGAAAAGGGGGATTTCTTCAGTGGGCAGACCCAATGGTTGGAAGGCATATTAAAGCATTTTATTGCGACCTGGGCCTACAGTAATTAAGGCTAACCAGTGTCGTAATGCCTCGTATACCTTTTTTATTGCAGCTGTAAAAGAAGACCTCAGCTCCTAAGAAAAGAAGGAACAGGTTTGCAGAGAAGTGGGCTAAACCGCGGGTAAACTGAATTGCTTGTTTTGAAGGTAAACATGCACAAAGCAGTTCAGAGAACGGGAAGTTTGTGAACTATAACAACAATTTGACTCAACGTGAAATGAATTATATGTGGAGTCTACAGACATCAATGATTAGGACACATGAATAATAAAGTAATGATTCGGATTCTTTATGTGATATGCTTCTATAAAAGTATTAAAAAGTAAAAAAATTGTGTCTAATTCCTTGATTTAAATTTTTATATCCAGTGTGATTAACCCAGCAATATTAGTCCTAAACCTCAAAATTGTATTACTGTATATATATATATGTATATATACATATATGTAATAATCCCCATTAATTATTCTTAATAACTTGTAATAACCTATGGTCCATCCCTTCAGGACCCACGTTTGGTTAATAAACTTTCTAGCCACTTAACGAGAGTATTTTGAACTACATCTATCCACCCACTCAGATCATGTGATTTGAGCCGCCTATATATACACCGAGATTCCTGGAGACCTCTCCTTCACTTCTCTTTTGTTTGTCTTCATCATGTAACTGGCTGCAGCTAGCGTTTGTGTATTTTTGTTGTGTGTGTGTGTATGTTTCTTTGTGATTCCATTCATATGTATGTCAACATGTTCAGTGTGTAATAAACAATAACAACTAACCCCAAGACTGCCTCCTCAATAATATTAAATATACATCATCAATCGTAAAAAATAGTAATCATATAAAGAAATCCATTCCAACGGCCATCGAATTTTACATATATATATACACACACACATATATAAATATATACATACATACATATGCATATATATACATACATATGCATATATATACATACAGGGACGTCTTAAGGCATGGGCCAACTGGACCCGGGCCCAGGGCCTCACCCTCGGGGGGCCTTGTTTCGTTCTTGACTTTTTCTTAAAATGATCATAATCCGGATAATTTTAATGGTCAAATATTATTCTCGTACATATTCTTCGAAAAACAGGAAATTTCAAACTGCATGTCAACTGGCAAAAGTGGTAAGGCTGTATCAGTAAGTGATGACCGTAACAATCATTCAACTCATTTAACCAAAACTGGTTGAGCCAGTTTGTGCCTAGATTTTTGAGATTGTGAGTCGTGTACATTTGTTTCTAATTACCGTTTGAAAGAGTATTTGACAATGCATGCTTATATGTATTTAAAATTAGTAAGTCTTGCATGGAGCGTTTAAAACATTTAATATTTATTGTCAGAGCTAACAGTCTTAAACATATGATATTATATATATATAATCACCTAAAATATTGAAACTGTAAATACAAAAAAAAAAATCATAAATATATTAACATGAAAAAGCATTTAATTTTATTAATTAGCTCTATAAAAATATATTTTGTAACAATTAGTCCCTTCCTTTAAGCAACGATTAGTTGAAACAAAATTAATTGGTTCGGTAAGAGATTCTTTGTATTTTTGAATTTTTGTGTAGTTTTACTCAAGTAATAAAGGGTTCATAAAAGCCTCAAAGTGTAAAGTAGGTTTTAAGAATTTACTTTGCCTTTTTTATAATGATATCTTTATTTCACACAATGTGAAATTAAAACTTCTAATTAAAAATTTCACAGGGAAATTAATTAATAATACATATAATTCAACTAAATTATTTCAGAAATCACTTAAAATGTGAAAACAATCGTACGTATAACTTCCATTAAGAATTTTTAAATAATTTAAATATTGGTTTGAATAGAATTCCTTTGCGCGCTAAATAACAAAACAAAAAAACAATAATAATAAACAAATGTACAGCATAATTTCTTGAGTTTATTTCCTGATACATATTTTATGTAGTCATCAAATATTTAAATGCAGCTCAATAACTTGTAATTATTAATGTTTTAACTTTAAACAGTAAAATATTTTTCAGCTGTTTGAAAAAAAAATGAAATTTAAAATAAATTATTTCATAAAAACCATTTTTTTGGCGAGAACTAAAAAGCAAATAAAAACATCACAAATTCGTCGCACTCAAAGAACTATCTTGGAAAATATTTCGAATACCTTTAATAAAAAAAACAAATGACTGTGAAATAAATTAATCTACGGTTTTCTCTTTGAATTTCTTTCTTTTTATGCATTTTTCTTAAGCGAGTTTAGATCTCGATTTGAGAACTTTTTTTACGTAAAAAAGAAGTGGCAGTTGAAAATACTTACTACTTTTACTTTATCTATAGATGTTAAAATATTCAGTTCCGTCTAAGCAGACGATGAAACAACACTGAAATGCGTGATTAAATTTTAACTCTACTTACGCGTGTTCAATAATCGTCTGTCTGCATGGATGAATTTTATCAACAAAAATTATCTGAAGTGAGAATACTGTGCTATCGAAAATTTTACAATTTTTTTCTTAGGTAAGTGCTCTTATTTTGAAAATTTAATGTTTAAAATTTTTCTTTTTTTGTTATTTAGATTTTCATATTTTAAATTTTTATTCACAGCTTTAACTTTGATATTTTATCATTTATCTTTTTGAATTGCTAGTTATGTATTATACTATGTTTAAAAATGCTTATGTTATTATAGTTAAAGTTTTGAAAAAATTCATACTGTTGTAAAAATTCCTATACGTTAAGAAAGTTCTTTAAAAATTACTTTGGTATATAAAAGAGAAAATATCAAATTTGATTTTATTCAGACTGTAAAAATTGTAATGTTATGACTTCACAATTAGATTTTTTAAAGCAAAATATTACAGACAATATAGAGTTTACTTTTTATTGTATGCTTAAAGAGTGTAAAATGCTCGAAACACATAACATTAATTTAGAGAATGAAGATAGTACTATAAAACTACTTATTCGTGCTCTATATTTAAATAAACCTGTTATGAAGTATATGATTCAGATAGATGTGTGTGTGTGAATATAATTAATCTAATAATTATCTCGCCAAATTGGCGTTATTGGTGATGGCACATAATATACATAAGAAAAATATAAATAAATATTAGTTCTCCTTTGTTTTTTATCCAATTTTCATGTATTATAAAAAGACGTTTTGTGAAGTGGATTACTGATAAGAATCTACGAATCTAAGAATGTTTTTTCGGGCACATGGGTTTCAGGTAACTCTCAAACCCGTATCTGGCTAGAAAAGTTCATTTGATGACATTGTGAAGTAAAATTTTCTTGCTGGAGAGTAGGTGCTTTGCCATTGGACGAGCGGTAGTGGGCCGGTAGGGGGGCTTAGAGGAGAATATCTTGATTTCCCGGTCAGAAATCTGGTGGAAGAGAAAGCGTCTTCCTATTGGATGTTTTGAAGTGGAGATAAGATTACTGATAAGAAAAGACCATAACTTTTTTTATAATTGTGGTGGTAAAAGGTTACCAGCGGAAATGTTCCGTTTGGCGTCAGTTGTATTAGTTTTGGCGACTTTATTGCCTACGCTGGGGAAACGGAAAAATCTCCCTAATTTTCTTTATATCTCAACTGATAAAATTTGTAATAGTTTGATCTCATTAGAAAAAAAATTGACTTCCATAATTTTTTAAGCCCTGCTCAAGTAAAGAGGAGTACACCTGATCTCGTATACCACAATCTCTAACCTTCCATGCCTCCGTGAGGCAGTGATGTACACTATCTACACTCACTTCCAAAAGTTAAGCACGAAGATGTAAAATGCAAAAAAATCAACAATTCTGCTTTGATTGACACAAAATTTGGCAGTAAAGTAGCATATATACATTTATTCATAAAACAAAATCAATAATTATGTACAAAAATGAAAACAATATTAAATTTTTGTAAGTTATCAGATAATGTCATACTGGAGACTTAAACAGAACTATGTAATAAAGTGAAAATAAACAGCATAAAATGAAAAAAGGACATTAATAGGGTATGTGATCCCTCTCATCTGTATGCAAATTGTACACCTTCTGACCATGCTTTCAATTAGGTGGTCAACCACCGCAGAATTAAGCAACCACCATTCTTCTTGTAGAGCAGTTTCCTGCTCAAGAAGAGTGGCTGGAGGTAGGAAACGTGAAGATACAGCACGGCAGAGAGCATCCCAAAGATTTTCAATGGGATTAATGTCGGGCGAATATGCTGGCTACGCCATACCTGCAATCCTTTCACTCTCCAGATAGTCATCGACGATGTCAGCTCTATGGGAACATCCGTTATCGTCCATTAAAACAAAAGTAGGGCCAACTGCTGTAGCGTACAATCTCACAATGGGTTCTAGGACTTCATCTTGATACCGGACAGCCGTCACAGAACCCCGTTTAAAGATGTGTAGGTCGGTGCAATATCCTAATGAAATCCCAGCCCACACCATAATGCTTCCGCCTCGGAATGCGTGATGTTCGGTTATGTTTTGGGGCTGATTGCGTGTTCCTTGTTTACGCCATATCCTTATACGCTTGTCATCTAGCTTCAGAGCAAATCTTGACTCATCAGTAAACATGACATTGCCCCAGTCAGACACAGTCCAATTGCCATATTCCCGGCACCACTTTAATCGTGCCTTTCTTGATTGGACGGATAGAGAAACACAATCTCGTGGTACCCGGGCATACAGTCCATTCATATGTAATCTTCGGCGTACAGTAGCTGCTGATATAGCCTTACCAATGGACGCTGTAACCATAGATGTCACACTTGTGGAGGTCACTCTGCGATTCCGCTTGGCTATAATAGCAATATATCGATCTTCTGCAGGGGTTGTAACCCTTGGGCGACCGCCTACTGGCCTTCGGACAACTGTCTGTGTGGTTTGGCATTGTTTCCATAAACGTGAAATTACAGAATGATGAACGCCGAAGAAAAGAGCAACATCTGTGATCGACTGTCCTCCTTCAATGCGCCCCACAGCACGCTAGCGCTCATATTCTTCCATTCGTTATCTGGAAGTCATAGAAACACATATGTCTTGAAAACAAATTGTACGAAAGTTTTAAACACCTTTTATCAGCACTTACAGTCAACTTCTGTTTCCCTTCATAAAGCTGGCTTCTTATATGACTGCCCTTTTCGGCCACAACCGGTTTTTCTCTTACGCTGTACGGTCACTGTTATTTTCTTCTTTCTATATTTGATATGCACACATTTTTAATTCTTATAGGGAAATTATTAGTGCTAGTATTTTTAAGAGATGCGATTGGTATATGGTACTGAAATGATTCTCATTCGGGATTTTCTGTGTATTGAAGGCGGGAATTTTTCATTGAAGGTAGAAATTTAGATTCTAGAAAATATTCGACGAAAAATAGGGATTGACAAGGCAATGCGCAATTTGTTGCTTGAGAAGAAAAGAAAATGGAAAGATAATAAAAAAAAGTCGGTATTATCTCTGTTCCCATTGCAAAGTAAGACTTAGTATTGCGCCGCATTTCAAATTATGTGTGTGCCTGTATATAACCATACACCATTTGAAAAAGAAGTACGAACATGAATTTTTTTGTAAGTATATCAGAAATTCTTTAAAGACATATGAAACATTCTTCAATTCATGCAGAGTGTACTTATAAAAAGCAAACGTTTAGGGTTTTTTTTGTGCTCCACAATTTTAAAATAAAAAATACTATAAAATCTTAAAAATTGAAAATTAAAGCAAAAATTTTCCATTTCCTTCTTTTAAATATAATAAGTATTATGTTTAGTTATATGCAATAAAAAATATGTATTTTTTTGGATAATTTCAGGCACACACACAAAAAATTCGACCGCTCCAACATTCAAAGTTTTTAACCTTTCAATTTCTAATGATTAGTGTGAGCCTACTTCAATAATTCCTTTTCATTCAAATCTTTTAATCAAAACTAGAACCATCTATATGAAAGCTCTTCAATTCAGATTATCGGATAAGATTTCATAATAACTAATAAAGGCCTCCTCACAATATTTTACACCCCCGTATCCAATGTTTAGATCAATAGTTGCATCTTTTGTGGAGGTGGGAGGCATGAGAAAAACGGTGAATAGCAAAACAGATAGGAAGGGAGGGTTTAACAGGATTGCAGTTCCCATGTCAACGGAGACCCCCACCTCCTCCTATCCCTAGGGAGGGCCGAGAGACCGTCAATATTTAAATGGAAAGTAAATGGAGAGGTGGAGTTTGGGGAAGTTTAAATGGAAAGTATTGGAGGGAGACAGAGGGTCCCCATACGAGGGAGAGCGCGGGATCTGGAACGTATTTCGAACATAGACGCAAATAATGTATTGAAATTAGGGAGATGAGAAACACTGTTCGAGATGAACAATTTTTCCTTGCTTCCATACTTTGGCCTACTCTTCTTTCAACTGCTCTATTCTGATATTCAAAGGTAATCTTACATAGAGAGAGATTAGGGTGGATTTAAAAAAATTCTGTTCGAAATTTTTAAACATACCTGTGCGGAAAAGATCTACGGCACATAAAGAGAATTATTTTTGAGATATTTTCGTCAAAATTAAACAGAGGCATTTTAGTGTTTGTTTGACATTTACGGCGATGAGAGGACACATACTGAATAATTACAATAACTTTGTATCAGTACATTTAACAGCTTCATTAGAATAAATTTTTTTAGTAAAAAATCGAGGTAGACGGGACAAGCTTGGATGGGTCTGATTTGACGGTGGGGGGAGGGGGGAGAGAGATGAGTTATGATATGCTGCAATGTGTATGTGTACAAAGTAATAATGAGTATACACTTACAGTAATCATCCCATGTGGATGTTTATATTGTGCAATAATAATTTTCCGAGTCTCAAATCATTTGTCCAATATTTATTTTTTTATTTTTTCAAAAATTCTACCCTTTTATGGCTGTATTAAAGTTTGAAATTTTTTTAAAATTACTTTTCTCTTAAGGTAACCAACTACTTGCGGAAATGGAGATATGGGGATTTTGTTTACGGTTTTTTAGATTTGTTTAGTACATTTGCTCAGTACTTCAGAGAACCAAAAAAAGCAAGCAATATTACATAACACAGCGTTTCTCAAACTGTGGGGGGTACCCTCCTAGGAGAGGGGCGTGATAAATCTAAGAGCATATTGAAAAGACGAAAACAAAGGATTATTTAAAAAAATATTAAATTACAAAAAGTAAACAAACAAAATACATTCTGACATAATAAAAAAAAATAAAATACATATTTACACTGATATAATATGCTTATAAATGTATCACTATTGCACGATGCATTTTATAATTAATTTATCCATACTAAGTTAAGAACCAGTTTAATAATAACCAGTGACCCCGTGGGCTTGTCATATATAAAATTATATACAAAAATTTACATTTATCTTGATAATTGTATGGTTTTTAATTAATCCCTTAACTGCCGATTAAAAGTTACACGATTCGCGCTCCCCAATGCCACCGTTTTCTACGGAGGCTCTCGTATTTTATGTATTGGAGGGGGAGGATAAATAAGCAAATTCTCTGAAATTATAGTGAATCTTTTGTAAATACTGTCGTCCTTTTATTGCATTCCAAGCCCTTCGGAATAATGTAATTATGGATAGCGTTGCACAAATAAGATTGTACTTCAGAAAGGCGTATATATACGTCCGGGGCAATTAACGCTTTGGCTGTGCGAGGCATTTATATACGCCGGCGGCCCTTGGGAGGTAAAAGTAGTATTGTAGCTTTAGTGTCAAAGCATATTATTATTTAGTTCTATGCATTGTTATTGTATGGAGGAAGGCGCAATGAAAATTATGATTGAACAGTGGGTCGCAAATATTGAAAGTCTGAGAACAGAACAGAATAAAAAGGATGTTTAGAAAATGGGAATAAATTTCCATAGAGATCTGTTTCATATTGAAAAGATTAAAGAGGTTATACTTTGCGAGTCATTTAAATTTCTATAGTGCTATGGTCTTCAAAAAATTGCAAGAGCATTTCCGCTATTGTCCTGTTTCGAATGCTCCTGAGCTTCTTTTTATAGTCTATTGAATACTATTTGAGGATTATCCATTCCCGAAATAAAAGACAACGAGATAGAGAATAGAGGAATACTGTCTTGAGAGACTTTAGGAACTGGTTTTACATTGCCATTATATCGCTACGTAGCCCATTTAGATTTATCTGGGTATTTTTATATTTTGAGAGATGCGAATTATTACAATAACAATGTTGATATGTATATCTCAATATTAAAGTGTTCTTCATGGTTTACTCAGCATAACTGATCAATGGACGTATTGTAAAACTCAAGTTTTTTAAATGTATTCGAGAGGCTATTAAAAATTTCTCAACTTTTTGTCGTTGCCGTTTGGCTGGTAATAAAAAGTGCAAGAAACGTATTTAAAAAAATGCCATCAACCCTATAATCGATACTACCCTTAAGGACACATGAGTTGGTTTTCTTAACACCCTTTTATAAGATTCACTTTTATGTAACGGAATCTTTGAACTCAATTTTTACCCACTTCAAAAGGCCAGACTAATTCGTAATTTTTCTCACTTCTCTAGGACCGATGACAATACAACAATTTAGTAATTTTGTTCCACTGTCCTGATCAGGATCATCTGGAGTAGCGATTTCCCATTTTTAGATTCCATCCCGCATCTGGTGATTAATTTCCAGATTTGGCGACTAATTTCAGATTTGGTGACTAAAAGATTAAGTTTCAACTTAGTTCGATTAACTACAGAAGGGTGTTTTTTAGTTTTTTTTAAACTATAATTTATTTTACAATACAGTAAAAATTGTTTAATACGAAACTGAGGAGAAAAAAGCAACAAAACTGGCTCGTGTCACTGGTATTTATAAAAAAATTGCCCAACTACTTTTTTAATTTCATAGGAATATAATGTTTTGTATTCTCTGAAATTTCGGGAAAAAATGTAGGGCTGATATAAAAAAAAAGTATTTGTTAAACTATTGTATCCTTAGATCTGTTAGATGGTTGGAGAAATACTTTCAATCTTTTTGTGATCTGTTCGAATTCATAAAATATTTTGTTGAACCACGTTCAGTTAGGACGAAAACCTATCAACGTTGAACAATGTTACAGCATATCAGACACACATTGTGAACAGAAGAATTTCATATCGAACATATGCGAACTCAAAACGAATAAACAGAGCGTGAAATTGGAAAAAAAATTATATATTATAACTCGAACATACGCGTCCATGAAATTCCAGGAATTGATACAGAATTCATATACTTCACCCACGAAGTTGAAAATAGAAAGAAAATCAGTTATCGAACTTCCCGACAACCCCCATGTTTAGTCTGCGGGCCCATCTGGAAGTAATATTTTTTAAAGATATCTTCCGGGTTACATATTGCTCGAAAAGTTTACTCAACAATAGAATCAAGTCCTTCGAAATTCGAAACGCTTGAAGCGAATACGTATCCTCAGGTGTCGATGCTAAAAATATGTTTGAGAAGTCGAAATTTCCATTCCCCCGAAGAATGCAATGTAATATCCAACGGATATTATTTTTGAGGGAAAATACTTCTCAAGTGGAAAAAAAATGAATGTTTGAGCTTCGTGAAGGATACGGGCATACATCTTGAAGCAGCATTACCATACTGCCTTTATAGAAAGAAACTGACTATATATGTGTGTGTAGGAAAAAAAAGTATTTTCCAAGCCTCATGCACACATTTATTTCAAAGATGTGAATGTACCATACAGTTAAGAAACTGGCTTTAAATTGGATAGAATTTGAATTAGAAATACTGAATTATTTCAATACAAAGTGTTATTGAATGCGCCATGAATTTAGTGGCGCAATAGCCCAGTGGGCATGGACCCGCACTCATGGTCGTCATTGCCGAGTCATGGATTCTAGTATTAGTGGCTGTAAAACCCCGTCGTGTTAACAGACGTCACAATCATCTTTAATTTTAGCGCCCAGGCTTTCTGCCTAGGAGGTCTTAGCCATGTAGAACTGGAGTGCCAAACTCGTTGTCCGGGCAATATATCGATTCAAAATGATATATAATCTTTGGGAAAAGTAACTGAAAAGAGTGAAGATTTAACACATTTCTCGACGTGCAACATGAACAAATCAAGTTTAGTTGATACTGCATCGTATAAAAAAAAAACATGCAGAAAAAAATTTCAAAACTTAGAATTAAATTTGAAACAAGATTTACAGATTTTAATTCTTTGAAGACAAATTATGTATTTTCGGGAAAAAAAATCAGACTTTCTCCTGAAATGGATTCCCGTCTCCAATTGAAAGCAGCGCACCCCTTCTGTTCTACGCTGGGATCATCGTTTGCAATAAAAAGTATATATTCTCCTTGGTTTGTATTGTATGTTTCTGTTCTTTCATATGTATCCTAGGATGAAACATGCGACAACAACAACATCCTGAATCTCACAATTTGTTTATTGTCCACTGATTCATCGTGATCTAAGCATTTTTGGTTATTTATTTTTTTCTTATAATGGATTTAGAAATCTGACATCGTTAACTTCATCAAAGTATAACGAATTAAACAGGGGATCGAGGTTGTCAGAATAGACGAAGTTAGCACTACTAAAAAAGTCTTCAATGCCCAACCAATTGGCGCACTGAGACAAAGCTAGCTAAATCTAAGATAGATTTATGGGCGGGAAATAGATCTCCTAGTCTTGAGAACTAAAAATTAGAGAACACTAGCAGGAAAAGAGCTGTCCTGGGAAAGGCTTCTAGAAAAGACCAAGGCCCACCCTGGGCTGTCGAGCCACTAAAGAAGGAATGAATGGATTTGGAACATCTATTCATTATTTTAAATAGGATTTAGCTGATGATTACAAACAAAAAGGTGGAAGGTTGGTGAACCCCCAAACTGGTTAAACTCCACTTTTATGTAAAATTAAAAGCTGTCCCAAATTAGCATTGTTTATAATACTGCCCCATCCATTTTTTAAAATTCCAATATTTATTTGTTTTCTTTATCTTTAATTTTTAAATCATTCCTGCATCTCTAGTAAAAATTAATAAAACTATATATACATATAATCGTTTCACAAAATTAAAAATGCATTTATCCGAATCAATACATGCGAATCCTTTTGATTTATATACCTGAAAGACAAAAAACTGGCAGATATGATCAATGGTCTCTTACACTTCTATATCACCAAAAAAAGTACATCCTACATTTTTTTTCTGCCCAAAACGAAAATGTCTCTTAATAAATCAAAGCACCATACGCAATGCGATAAATCATCTTCATCGCACAATGCACATAGACTAGGCAAGAGTGGAGAGAAAAAACTGGAGGGATTGGGGGAGGGGATATCCTTTCTATGCAGCCGACTCTAATCTAGTAAGATAATGGGAATTTACTCAGACTCGGTCTGTACTCGAATATCTAGCACTTCCCTTTCTGTGTTCTTCTTTGGGAAATACTTATCTTCCCCGTCTTTGTCGATGGGGTGCTAATGAACTCGGGAAAACATCTTAACTTCATTATTTTGCAACATCAGATACGTTTGTCCTTGGGGGAAAGGCCCAGAGGGACAATCTATCACTTTTAGTATAAAACAATGCCTCGGTTGATTTCTTCTAGTGGCAGAATCTTCTAGAAAGATTCTTAGCTTGATTTTGGCATTTTTTTGTATGTGGAACAAAGAAATGAGTATTTTTTCCCTTCCCTGGACAAAGTTATTTTTTTTATCTGAGTGCAACAATGAGTTAAGTTAACGTCACACTATAAAGCAACACGAGAGCTATTGGCAACTTTTTGAGCCTTGGTGAAATGACGAGGACGACACTGCAGCTGGTACCCACCCCCCTCCTAACTTCCACACCAACGGGGGGATGTTTGAGTCTTGATATATTTAACGTGAAGCATTCCCTTCTACAAGGCAGGTCTTCAGAGGTACTAGGTTGGAACTCATGACACGCCAACAATGAGTCAGCGATCTTGATGACAAGGTCAGTGCAACAGTTTCTTCTGAGTGAGGGAGAGTTATATTGGCGTCGCACTGTGAAGCAACATGAAATCTATTGGTGACGGACCTCCTAATTTGAACCATGACCAAGTGGCGAGGATGGCACCTGACCT
Organism: Trichonephila clavata; assembly: GCA_019973975.1. Classification (NCBI taxonomy): domain Eukaryota; kingdom Metazoa; phylum Arthropoda; class Arachnida; order Araneae; family Nephilidae; genus Trichonephila; species Trichonephila clavata. The sequence continues at coordinate 293,903 of BMAO01025221.1, forward strand.
GGCACCACCTTCTCCTAACTTCCACGCCACACGAACGGAAGGGCATTGAGCCTCGACAGCTTTAATGTGCATTGGTCCGCTCTACACGGTGGGTCGTCAGTGGCACTAGGACTCGAACCCGTGACACTCTAACCCTGATTTCATGAGCATAACCACTAGGTTGCTGCGAGCCTTTTTTTTCAAGGAGGAAATGTGTGGAAAAAAAATCCATCACGTCCAATTTTTCTGAGACAAAATTACCCCCCTCCCACTCATTAAACTTTTATTATGATTGCAATTCGACTATATTAAGAGAACACGTTTCAAATATTTTATATGTATTATAAATTACAAGATAAAATGTATTGCATATAAATCAATGTGAATTTAATGTAAGTTATATAACAGAATATATATAAAAAATACTAGCTGGTACACCCGTTCTTCGCACGGGTGAATTGAAAAATCAAACAATACAGATTGAAAGATAAGGAAGTTTTTAATGAGTTAATTTTACGTGAATTGCAAATTAAACAATAAAATAAAAGTTTTGTGCATATCTCAGCTGGACAAAAAGACACGTGTGTTAAATTTTAAGTCTGTAGATCTATAAGCTGATAAAAATAATTTTTTTATTTATAACGCCTCGTAACACTCTTATGGGCCGATTTTTAAAAACACCTTCCTTCTGCTCAGCAAAAGTGACACATTGTTACAAATTTTGTGTAATGTACGCTTAAAATAGTGCAAATAATTTACATCTGGACGTGTAATAACGTTAATATTACTTTCTGTTGCATTTATTTTATGTTGAAAATGTAATATTCGCAAGCAACGCCGTTCCTTATATTATAATGGCGACTTAATGGAAAACAGCGAAATGCCGGCGATAGTGCCAAGTTAGCCTCATTTTTGGTGACCATATTGGCAACTTGGCGATGGATTGAACGGTGCAGAAGTTGATATGTAGCTTCAAATGGTGGGGAGCTGCAACAAAGAGGATAGTACAAAAACCTTCTATACAAAAAAAAAACACACACAAATACATGCCAATTTTCAAATTGATCAGTTGCACGGTGTTTGAGTGAAGCGCGAGTTCATACATACAAACATGTCAAAGTGTGGTCGCTGTAGCCTAGTGATCAAGGTAACGGACTCGTGGCTGGCTTGTCATAAGTTTGACCTCTGAAGACCCACCCTGTAGGGGAGCGAACACGTTAAATCTGTTGAAAGCTCTAGAGTCCTCCCATTGATGTGGTGTGGTAGTTAGGAGAGGGCGGTGCCAGCTCAGGTGTCGTTCTCGTCATTTGACCATGGTTCAAAATTATGAGGTCTGTAGCCGAAAGCCATCGCGTAGCTGAACAATGCGACGTTAATATCCCCCCCCCGTGTCAAAATATATGAGTTAAACACTTGGACATAACTCTTAAAATATTTGTTATGTATCATTTACCGAATGGAAATCTTATTTTGAAAATTTATACTATAATTTCAGGTTGGTATTTATAAAGCATTTATTTGCATTCAAGTAAAAACATCAAACAAATGTTTTTTTGCTGTTGTTGTAATTTTGACTCCTGTTTTGAAACAAATTCAAGTTCGTTTCAGATATTAAAATAAAAATATAATTTAATTCATGAGTCCTTTTAATTATTAGGAAGTTCACATCCTTAAAATTTCTGCCCAAATTTTTTAAATTGGTATATACATCCGCTGATGTGCATAACACCGCACCAAAATTTTTGTTTGTTCATTATTCGAAAAAACGAAAAACAAATGTTTTCATACAATTTTTTCTCAATGTAACAAGCCCTGAAACAAAATGTTCGAAAGGTAATCTTTCCCAGTACAAAACGAACCACAAGGTAGTGGCTTTTCTTCAACCACATTCCACTCCACTTTACTGTGGCAGCCAATCACAGGGGCTTTTATGACACCCCAAACAATTTTATCACGCGAGACATAGCAGAAAGCGCAAAAATTCGTTTCCCAGCATCGAATGAGGAAAACAAAGCACTGCATTTATTACGCATAAACTCCAGACAGGTAAGTAGCCAAAAGCTATATCACAGTTCACTGGAGTTGGCATTCGTATAAAATATGCTGGCGTCTAGGTATATATAAGAAAAGGCAACTCTATATATCCCCAATTCGCTTTCAGATGGTGTCAAATTGGACCTGTTTCCATGACAACAGCCCACTTGGTCGTTGCCAGGAGTCCATACACTTTAAATCACTGATAACCCATTTATGAAAGTGCATCCAGGGCTGGTAACCCGTTCCTATAGGTGCCTTTTTTGTTGTTGGCTGTTTTTGTTTGTGCTCTTTTGGCATCAGAATAGATCTGGTCGCCAACGGTTTGTGGCGTCCCGATCCTCGTGGGAAAAGGGTTCTCCTTTCTCATCTGGCGAAAAGAGGGGGTTGTCCCCAGCAATTTTAGTCTTGGATGAGGGTAATAAGCTTTTGTGTTCTTTAGGGGCCTCCAGGAGGGAGAATTCTTTCTGCGTAGGCGGATGTGTTTTCGTTTGCTGCTCGGCATAACGGGATTTTATGTTGTGTACTTCCTTAAAATTAGGAAAGAACGCCCATAAGGGTGGGGATGCGCTCGCAAGCAAGCAATTTTTCCATGTAAAGAATGAATTAAGAAGAGTAAAGCGAAGTAAAGTGGTGATTATGCTTGTGGAAGAAAGAAATATTGGGGTGTATTTGGAACAAGGGAAGTTGGTCGAGCTCATCGAATAAAAAAGGATAAGAAAATCTGTCTGTTTTTAGGTGTAAGTAAAACAGGGAATTTATTTTCGATAGCAGTTTTTTATGGACTGTAGTAGGTATTCTGTGGTCTCCCTCTTGGGTGATTAAGGGCGGTTTCCTAGAATAATTCCCATTTTTTCAACAAAAAAAATTCTAACATATTCGTATCAGTTTTCCATTTTAATGATACAAATATTATAATTGACAGTCAGTTATTTTTAAAGAAATTTGTACTATTTGAATAAATGGTCTACATTAAGACACTTAAATAATTTGAGTGTGTTTGCATGCTTAAAAGTTGGATAGAAAATTGCAGGACACATTTTTTTTTTTTCAATTCGAAAAATGCTTTAGTATTTACCAGAACTTAAAAGAAATATAAAATTAGAGCTTTTTGTCGTACAGTTTATAGAAAATATTCTACATTTTCTAATACAATAAATTTAAATATCTTAAATACCACCTTACTAAGTAATAGATATAATAAGGTGGCCTTTTCCAATTTTAAGGGCCGTAGTAGACTAGTGGTTATGGTCACGAACTCGTGTTTGGTAGATCATGAGTTCGAGCCTTAGTTCTACTGAAGATTCACCGTGTAGAAGAGCTAATGCTCTTTATATATAAATCTATCGAGACTCAAGGCCTTCCCATTTCCGTAGAGGGATATTTTTTTTTGAGAATCTAGGTAGACGCCTTGTGTGCTGACAAGTATAACACAAGACCTACAAAAGTAAGTCAATGCTCAATCAATAGTGGTAGGAAGTTACAAGTAGAAGGATTCAGGCACAAATCGGAATCAAAAATGAAAAGAAACATTAATGAATGCAAATACAGAACAAAATACAAGATTGCTCTCATACAAAAACGGAGACATTTAGTAATTAAAATTATACAATGGGGAAGATTTGGAAACATGTGTGTGAGCATAATAAGATTTTCAAAACACACACACACACACACACACACACACATGCAAATATCACATATATGCTCAAACAAATATAAATATATAAATACACGTACAGAGTAAATGTTAGTAAACACAAAAAAAATTTACAACCTAAATAATACGAGAAAAATGCTATTGTATGCACAAAACAATGTAAAGGAAGATTTGCTCTAAACAAAGGCAGAGAAATGAGGAGGCCACGTTATAATGCTCTTTTGTGGGCAATTCATGAGTGTGCATCTTCTGGAATTTAATTTAGTACAAGCAAGTACCCCAGATGCTTGACATCCTGGACTGTGTCACTAGATCAAGAATACTGGTCAGGAGGGGACAAATTGAAGCGTTTCAAATAGACTTTAAAGTTTCCATGCCCTGTTAGAAACATGGAAAGTTTAATTTGGAGAAGGAATTGCCAGCTAACACACACAGGTGTCATTAGCGTCACTTGATCGAGGATCAAAATTACAACGATGTTAAGGAATATTTGCTCACTCATTTTAGAACTTAAGATACGGCACATTCTATACGAGAATTCACACATACATACATTCAAATATATTCATAAATGTGAATGTCTCACAATATACACGTAAATATAAAAGACATGGTCGAGTGGGATGATTTTACGTACTTCATTTTCCAGGTTGCGGTTGTTCTATTGATGAGGAATTATTCAATGCAAAGAAACAACTTCTTAATTAGCATCAAACTTTTAATTAATGATCACGCACACACATATAACAGCTACTGAACAACAGCATTTCGACTTCACAATAAGCAGACACGAAGACAAAAACTGGCAAAAGTTATTTTACGAAGACAAAGAGAAAAAACTCTTTTAGAGAGAGTTCTGGTTATTTATATGAAGTGTGTGTGGTAATACCACGTTACTCCCTCTTAAGGAGGCTATGATGGGTAGAAAGCTATCATGTTGGTAAGTTTCTGATGTAATCTGACTTTTAAAAACGCAAGATGTTCACTTTCAAGATACGATTACCATTAAATCCCGATTATGCGGGTAAGCTAGTTAAATATTTAAGCGCGAGTCTTGAAGGAGAAGACCATTACAAAAATTAAAAAGCTGTTCAGGTGGAAATTATAAAAGGAATAATTACATATATATATATAAATAGTTATTCAAAAGAAATTCCTGAATTTTTTGTTTGTTTTTTAAAAGTGATATGACAAGAAAATTTCAAAAGTAAAATGCTCCTTTTTAATGACTCCCTCTTCTTCCTATATACTACTATTTAAAAATGTGTAATTCTTACAATAAATGAATTTAAAGATACAATTTTTGAATCCAAAGAATAAAATAATTAGAAAACTAATGCTTACAAATAAAATTATTTGAATATATTTTAATAAAATTTTCCAGTCTGTTTGTTATTTTTGCTTAAGGATGTGAATTTTCCTTTTTCGACTGCAATGATTTCTTCATTACTCTTATAACTCATAATAAATTACACTTATATGTGACATAAAATGAAATTTATTTTCTCACATGAAAGGATAATGTAGCTAAAAAATATTTAACTAATTATTAATTTAAAATGTAACTATAAAAATATTTAGACACTTCTCATGTGTTATTTACTTTTACTGTTCTTTTGATCAAAATGAAAACATTAGCTACGTCATAATAAAAATAATTTAAGACATTTAATATGTTTCTAAAATTTATCATTTGTGCGTTTTTCTTAATAATGTATAATGGATCATAAAATATTTATGCAATATTTCCTTTTGTATACATTCTTTCCGTATTCATTTATGACAAAAATCTTTTGTCTGAAGACATGTTTAAACTCTAAAATTGCATTAAAAATTATTTGAAAAGGATACTCAATTTCATACTAAGCAATTTATATGTTTAGCACAATATCCGAATTACTCTTTTCAAATGATTAAAAAAAAGTATATAAAAAGAACTTTACATACATGATATAATACGGTTTTTCGTATGCTATAGAATAAATTATGCAATGAATTTACATCTGAAGCAAAAAATATGAATATACTTCCATTTCGTATGAATATATTACTGTGGAGTTTTTGTCACCAAATATATATGTAAAACATTTTCTTAAAACAATGATCTATTTAAATAAATTTTTGTGCATTTAGAGTATATATACATTAAATGTAATTTCACAAAGACCAAATATAATAAGAATATCTAGCTATGAAGATTATATTCCAGTATGGTCTACAACAACATTATTATTATTAGTATGATTATTGTACGCCAAAAAAAAAAACCATTTTTATATTTGTAGTTATGCTGTTCCAAATTTGTGAAATTTTTTCCGTGACGAACGTGGAATCCTTTTTGACAAAAAAAAAAATTAAGAAAGAATGATACATTTTCACAGAGTTCTCCTTCCATGAAAAATATTTCTATACCAATAATATTTTGCATCTTTCTAGCTTTCCGAGGTTGAATTAAAAAATTTTAAATATATAATTTAGAAGTGGATTAATTACTATTTGTTGTATTGAAATGGGGAAATTAGACTCACATTATTATTTCAATAGATCGTAACTTTGCAAATAATGTGATTTTATCAAAAATTTTGTGGTTCAACCTCGGGAAAAAAATCCTATCTATATACTAGGTGTGGCACAAAGAAAACGAGACTGGTCCAATAAATCCTTGTGCATACGGAATCAGTTCTCCGTGACATTATTCCCTTCAAAGTAGTTCCCTTCAGCATTCCAACATTTTTGAATTCGGTGCTGTCATAGCTGGTAACAGTTCTGGAATGAGGCTTTTTGGAAGGCCCTTCAGGAGATTCTCCGTTTTTGCCTGAACCTCTTCAACTGAGACAAATTGGGTTTCCTTTAAGCAAGATTTAACTGCAGGAAGTAAAAGAAAGTCGTATGGGGCCAAATCAGGTGAATAAGACGGATGCCCCTTTCTAGTAATGTTTTGACTTGTTAGAAACTGCTTGACAGATAGGGCCTTGTGAGTTGATGCATCGTCTTAGTAGAGCAGTTATCCATCACTCCCCCAATTCTGACCTTTGTTCCAAATTTTTTCTCGAAGTCTTTTTAGTACTTCAATGTGATAGTGTAGAATAGGGGTCGGCAACCTATGGCACGCGGTACAATTCTCAGTGGCACTCTACACTACTTTACAAATTTGTCAATTTGTGAGTGGTTGGAAGTTGATAAATTTGTACTGGACCTTCTTGACAGAAAACAATAAAGATAAATTTACAATTATTTTGTAAATTATTGAACGGGCCGTGGGTAACCTAGTGGCTAGAGCATCGGACGCCAGACCGGAAGGCCTGGGTTCGATGCCCGATGCCACCAAGTACAAACGGAGAAAGTGCTCGTTAAATCTGTGGGTGCAAATGGTGTCGCCATCTATCGTGAGCAAAATCGTGCTATCACCTTCATGGGTTCAAAGCTTAGGCTAATGACTGACGTATCTCTAGCCCGTTGCCATGATGAATTTCGTGGGCCTCGATCTGACTACGTCAGACAGGTGGCATAAGCAACGACAACAACAAATTATTGAATGTCATTTCTGGAGAGTTTTAACTGTTAAAAAGAAAAAAAATTGCATGCTTTCTTCTTTTGGCCATACATATCTAAATAAAAATTCTTTCCTCATATGAAAAATATTTCGAGTCCGTGAAGAAATTGTTTAGTAATGAATGTCCAGAATTGTGTCAAACTGAAAGTCACAAATCATACCCCTGATTTTGCTGTATGCAAGTAGAGATGTGCAAGCACTAAGTTCACATTAAAACGTTTATTTATATTTTCATTTAATTATAATGAAGGGAAATGCTTATATTTTATGTTGCCTATTTCTTAATTTTATAAATATGTTTAAAAATATATATGTACATTTAAAATTTTTTTTATTTTTGTTACAGGAATAGTTATATTTTATGTTGTTTATTTTATGTTAAGAAATGTGTTTAAATGATGCAAAATTAACATGTAATAAAACTTTAAAGCTATATTATTGACCCTATTCTCTAAATCTGCGTGTATTACCGTGGGAATCGAATTGTTTCAAAAATCTCCTACTGTGTGGCACACTGAATCATATTGGTCGATTGGTTTGGCACGCCACTGCTAAAAGGTTGCCGACCCCTGGCGTAGAATAACAATCTGCTACTGATGCGAGTGAAAACTCTTTCCTATTACGATTTTGGCAACGGTTTGATCTGTAATTGCTGACCTTGGGTGCCCAGCACGTTTATCATCTTCCACATCGTCCCTTTCCACTGGAAACCGCTTATACCATTCGAACACACTGGCAAGAGACAAAGTTTTATCTCCATAAATCTCGATTAATATTTGAAATGTTTTTGTGACTGATTTCTTAAGTTTTAAACGAAACTTGATGTTCATTCGACATTTTTACAGCAGATTGCTGTCGCACGTGTTCACTCAATGATGCATTACTTCCAACTGGCGTGATCGGTAAAGGCGAAACTGCTCGCGTGGATAGAGGAGGTGTGTGGGACGACGTCACCAAAACAGTTGTTGCCAACTCTCCCCTTCTTTCAAGCAACACACTTAGTCTTATTTTCTTTTGTGTCATACCTCTCTTGTATCATTTTTCTCCTTTCTTTTACCTAAAAATTGCATTTAAATAATATTCTTGAAATAATTTCACATGTATATTACAATTCAAATGTCACTAAATATCAAAACAAAAAGAAATTCATTTATACACTTTTTCAAAATTACGGCTCCGATCACAGTCAGATATCTTAATGCTATGTGAGTAAGATATAAATAACTTTAAATCAAGTTAGTATAGAAACATCTTGAATTAAAGTGAAACTCTTTAATTTTTGGAATTGAGCTTTTAAAGAACTTAAAAGAAAGAAAGAAAGAAAGAAGATTAGTATGATCTTTTCTTAAATAAAGGAAATGACTGCGAAAACTTTTATAAAAATAAAAATAACAAAAGACGAAAAGAAAATTTTTTTTTTAGAACAAAATAAACAAAAATGAATTAAACATAAACAAAATCGCCCTCTTTCATGTCACGACTGAAAAAAAACTTTTCAAATGGGTAGTTGTGAAAAACGTCCAAACATAAGACGTGAAAAAAAGGGAGAAATAATACCAAGGGGGCATTTAAAAAAAATCCCTTTTCTATCTCCTAGAGCTTCCTTCCTTCTTTTGTACGGATACTGTCATTTTATTTCGGACCATCCTATTTTTTTTTATTCCATTCGGTCAAAGTGTCTACTAACGTTGATGTTTGGAGTGAAAGCAGAATGGTCCCTGGTCAAAACGAGTTCGAAAAAAAAAAGAAGAAACCCAAGTAAAAGAAAGAAAAACTTCTTAAGTAAACTGCCTTTGAGAAATATATGGAAAAGAGATTTTTTTTTCTTTTCTTTTCCTGAGTTATTTCATGGCATGAGAAAGTACCGAATGTGAAATGGAAATGTTGAGTTATTTTTAGGTAAGGGGCAGTAAAATAGAGCACAAGAGAGAAGTATTCCAAACGATTTAAAAGAAGACCCTAAGGGATCGTTTGGTGATCATCTGAATAAAATAAATACTGTATACAATGGAGAAAGCGGTGCTATTTTTCCTCACGAGTAGAAAAGTAGGTAGACTTAAATATTTGAGTACATTTACATTCTAAACAGGGCCTTTAGCTCTGTATTTTCTGTGGCTTTTTGTACAGGCTTGGTTAAAAATGAACAAAATTATCCTTTTAATTTTTAGTTAAGATTTTTCTTTAAAAACTCTAATAGCAACAAAAATTAATTATTAAACCAGTGCTTCTCAAACTTTCAATATTTGCGACCCAATATTCAATCATAAATTTCCTTGCTCCCCCCCCCCTCTATACAATAACAATGTATCGAATTCAATAATGCTATACTTTGGTGCTAAGGCTAACATACGACTTCATCCTCTTAAGTGCCCCTGGCGTATATAAACGTCTCGCTCAACCAAAACGTTAATTTTCCCGATCGTATATATACGTCTTTCCGAAATACGATCTTTTCTGTGCACTGCATCTATAAAATTATTCTGAAGGCTTTGGAATGCAATAAAAGGAGCTTGAAAATATATGTTTGGGAAGGATTTACTTATTTCAGGGGATTTGCTTATGCGTATTCATTTTCTTCCCTCCCCCAATACATCCCATAAACGTGCCTACGTGGAAAATGGTGGCATTAGAGAGCGAATCACGTAACTTTGAATCGACATCTAAGGGATTCATTATAAACCGTACAAATTATCAAGATAAGTGTTAATTTTTGCATACAATTTTACATATGACAAGCACTGGTAATTATTAAATTTGTTCTTTACTTAGTATAGTTAAATTAATTAAAACAGGCATCTTGTGCAGTACTGATACATTTATAAGTGTATCATTTCAGTGTAAATCTGTATTTTATTTTTATTATGTCATAATGTATTTTGTTTTGCTTCCTTTCAGTATATTCGCAATTTTTTAAACAGTTTATACTCGACTTTTCGATATGCTCGCGCCATCACTCTTAGGGTTATCACGCCCCCTAAAGGGGCGTGCCCCACAGTTTGAGAAACGCTGCAGTAGACAATTGATATAATTCCTTTATACTCTAGAGCAAAAAAAGTTTGCGAGTTTGTTTATGTCACCACTTCATTTGCTTTCACCAGTTATGAACTTAATTTACAAAAAAGTATAGCAAAGAAAGAGTTTTTATTCGCTCGAAATAATACTTCCCTATAAAAAAATGGAGAATTTATTAAACTAATAATTTGAGCCCTCTCTGTCTCTCCTTTCTTCTAATATGTGAATTTTTAATGCACAGCTCAACAAGGAAGAACGCAATTTTTTTTATTACATTTAATCTGGTGAAAAACAATACATTCAGAAATGCATGGTTTTTATAAAATAATAGATCCATTTTAATAATATATAAAAAAATAATAAATAAATTAGAACAATTTTAATGCAAGTGATGATTTAATAGGGATTAAAACATTTTACTGGGATACTCTTGATCTGGTTGCAGTCGTTGAACGGACGATGAATCATGTTGGTATTTTAATTTAGTTTAACTTTATTTTATGTTCACAGGAACAACACCAATAAAATCGGACAAAATCGGACGACACAATTCAGTACTCAAAGTGTTCTTTGTTTGTTCCGGAGATCTCAGCTTTTATAGCTTTCTTAATCGGAAGCCTTAAAAATCATATGATTACCGCTAATGAATACCATGGTTGGTCAGAATACGCAGATGATGCAATATTTCATGATCTTAGTTTGAAACTTGCCAATGTAACAATTTGTGATGAGATAAATTTGTGATTAACAGAATATTTCCCGTTAGAAGAGTAAGCAAAATAAATTATCATACAGTGTCTTGGAGGAATAGAGACTATCATGATTTAAATAAAATTCCCGGAGAAAAAAATTAAATGTTGAATTATTACATACAATTATTTTAATTTATAATTATTAATATATAATTTCAATACATTTTTTTAAAAAAAACACCTTTTTGTGTGTGATGATTTGTTAAAAAAAATAATTCTTTTTTAAAGAGCAAACAAATAAGTAGAATGATCTTCGAAATAACGTCACGTGACGTTATATGTGCCAGAGTTGTGTGTAGTGGTTATCTCTCTCTCTTTCCTGCTCTCTCTTCTGTAAAGAAGTAGAAAACGAACTTCTTATTTAGTGAGTAGTTAAAAATTTATATGGAATCCATTAACCGACATTTTTCTCGTTCCTTTATTAAAAGATGGCCGAAAATTCTTACTTTATATTTTATCTGAAATCCCCAAGCAATGACTGTAAGTAGTGTCAAATTATTCAGAATTTTAAGTTAGCTGCGAAGCAACGGTTTCTATTCTCGAGACTTTCAAATTATGGTTTCATTCTTGACATGTCTGGAGGCCAACCGATTTTGATACTGCAGTGAATCGCCATTATACTTTGAATTTTTTAGAATACAAAATCTTTTCATAATACTAAAATGGCGGGAAAGATGGATATATTCTGTTTAAAACCTCTTCAGGAATTCGTAGAAAAATGCTGCCTTAGGAGTTTTTTTGGAAGTTTTGGTACATAAATAATATTTAATTTGTTTTTATTTTATGTGATTAATAAGAAATAATACGTAGATGTTTGATTAAAAAATCTTTTATGAATATTTATATTTTAATCATAGAATAAATCTTTACTAAAAGAAATTCGATTCCCGTATTATGCTGGATGTTTTGATTAAAAAAAATCGAAACTTACGAGAATCCTGCATAAATACACTAAACGGGTGTGTTATTAGAGATTTTTGTTGATTTTTAAAACTTTATATCGCCCATGGTAAAAGGAGCGCTGCTCGCATGCACTGGTAATCCTTTTCATTCTCCAAAAAGGAACCAAACACTTGTACAGAAAATAGAATTGTTGGTTGAATTAAATTACATACAATGTAAATTTTACAAGATGAAAGAACAAAATTTCTATTAGTTTACACCAAGTTACATATTTCACTATATTGTACAATTTTCTAAGCACTCCAAAACGTATGAAACAGAATGCCAAGCATTATTTTTATGACTTAAAGCATTCCTTAGGAATTATTGTAAGTACTATGGCAAAAAAAAAGCACTAGTCAGCGATATTTTAAATACATAATTTGTATTTAAAATAATACATAATTCGTATCATTTCCTTATGTTATGGCAACTTGAGACTATATGTTGATACTGTTGTAGTTCGTTCTATTATTTCTTAAAATTTATACTGTGAAATTACCGACTTATAGTGCCAAAATACCATTTTTGTATGAACTAAAACATAAAAAATGTAAGAGACGAGAGACAAACACGTAAGAAAGGGTGTCACATGTATCGCTTTCTCAAACATATTTAAAATTTAATACACAAGCCAATGAAAATGACGTCTATTAACACGCTTTTATAAGCTTCACTTGTATGTAACGGAATATTTGAACTCGATTTTTACCCACTTTAAAAGGTCAGATCAATTTGAAATTTTGCACACTTGTCAAGGACCGATGACAATACAATAATTTTATAATTTTGTTCCCTTGCCTTGATCAGGATCATCAGGATTAATGATTTCCCATTTCTAGAGTTTGCGACTAATTCCAGATTTGGTGGCTAAGAGATCAAGTTATAACCGTAAAGTGAAATCGCCCAATCGGTATTCCAGATTCTAAAAAAAATTGACGCATTCAAGATTGATTCATTAACTAATAAATGAAACTTTAAAAAACTAAAAAAAAACACGCTTTTGTTGTAGATCGAACTAAAAAATGAAAAATAAATTATATAGTTTTAAAAAACTAAAAAAAGCGCGCTTTATAGTTAATCGAACTAAAAAGTAAAGAATAATTCTTGATATAAGAATAAAATGATTAACTAGAAAATTAATGTCATTGTGGTAAAAGCGTGGGGTACTTTGTACTACATTTTTACTCTAACTATACAAATAGGAATAGGAAATAGTAAGAAATTTTAACAATTGATATCGAGCATCCCACGCTATTTTAAATTATAATTTATTTTAGAAGAAAAAGTATTTCAATTTTAAAATATTACTAGCATATTTTCTTGTAAAACGCCATTTTCAAAGAAGTATCTAGACATTAAAATGCATTTGTATTTTAAATATAAGTAGTATTCGAATATTTTTTTTATACGAGTAAGGTTGATAACGAAAACAGGAAAAAGTAATTTTCTTAAATATTAGGTTATCATGTGAAGGGAAACACTGATAAACATAAGAAGTAACGTTAGGTAGATATATTTACATTATTCTATATTTAGAAGGAGAAATAGGGATTAGTATAACTCAGCGCGCTGTTCGAATAATTATGCAAGCTCCCTGGAAATGCACTTTGTTACTTTTCTTTTAACTCCGTTATCAGCAAAATTAGAAATACATTCGAATTTGCATTTATTGATGCTTTTAAAACTAAAATCTCAATACCTAGGAAAATCGCAAGGGGATATATAGGATTCCAATATCTGTTCCTCTTTTAATAAAATGCATACAAAAAGAGAAACAACTTTTTGATGTGTAACATCTTTCCTCTCGGCTGCTGGATATTAGTAGAAGTGATTTCGTGAAAAGGGACGGAAATGTGTAGCAGGAAGTCGGGGGAAGAGTGTGCTATTTGATTTGACCAATCAGCGTGCTTCGTGGTGTCTCTTCGCTACCCTTGCACGAAGTCCAACTCTAATAGCCATCAAGCTGCCAGCCTTTTTTTATCGTTTGATTTAGCATTTCAAAATATTCGAATTCAAAAACTCGGTTTCATTTTCTTGACTCTAAATTCACTTCTCATATACCAGCAAGTTTTATTAGACTCCATCCAAGATAAACTTGCGATTCTTACGCTCAATTGTCAAAATCTCAGGGCTTGTTGTGTATGAAATCTGAGGACAGTGATTTCGGTTGTGGTATACACTTCTCCGAATCAAACGGTTCAAAATGTTATAGATTTCCTGCATTTTGTACTTTTACCATATACCGAAAGTGATTCTGTTCTTTTAAAAAGAACTATTACTCACTTCCCATTATTTCGAGTGGTGATTTTAACGTTAACTTCAGTTTGCTAGAAGCTGAGCCATCCATAGCTTTCTTGAATTATTAACTCAAGCTCGAAATGAACACAAATCGAAGTGTTTCGACAACCAACTGTGGTATTGTTATTGATGGTAACTAACTAACAGTATTGTTATTGACGCTGTTTTTCAACGGTTTTTATATACCTTGAAATCACACGTGTATGAGTCATATTTTAGTCATAAGCCTATTGTCTCCACTCTTTCCCAAACTGAACAAGAATAAATATTTTAAACAAAAAATTGCATTACTCCTTGTGCTAATCAAATAAAATTTTCATTAAAGATATAATTATTCGATAGAAAACTATTTCCAATCCTACCCGGTGGCCGCGGTAGCCGAGTGGTCTAGGCATCGGATCATGGCTAGCGTGTCTTGAGTTCGATCCTAGTACCACTAAAGACCCGCCGTGTAGGGGAGCGATGCACGTTAAATCTGTCGAGAGCTCAAACGTCCTCCCGTTGGTGTGGTGTAGTAGTTAGGAGAGGGGGTGCCAGCTGAGGTGTCATCCGCGTCACTTGACCATGGTTCAAAATTACGCGGACCGTCGCCAAAAGCCCTCGTGTTGCTAATCAGTGTGTCGTTAATATTCTCACTCACTCCAATCGTACCCGATTCTTTTTTTTTTTCAGGATTAAAATCACTATTGCGTATTTACCACGATAACATGTCAGATGTTACACATCATATGTGACTATTGTAAGACTCGTTTAATTTCTTTTTCTATTGGGTAAGTTCCTCTGACGTCATGGACGCATGATAAATAAAATCCCGTGTTTCCAGCCAATCAATTAATGCGCTTTGCTGTGGCCAACTTTTGTTTTTACGTAAACTACCTGTCAAAAAGAGCGTACTTGTCAACATTAATAATTCACATAGATAAACATAATACACAACTTGATACAAAAGTACATGAATAATGTAAGAATATTTTTTTTTAATTTTGTAAAACTTCTGTTGAATATTAATGCTCTAAAATCTTTACCCATTTATAAAATTTGAGATTTTATCAAAATTTTACTAGTAGAACAACAAGTACAAGAATACTGACAGCTCTAAATTAAAAGCAGAAAACTTGTGATTGCATTTATCATGGTATATATAGATACATATTTGAATGTTTGTATGTGTGAAATCGCATCACTCCAACACCGTTCAACCGATCACTATGAAAATTGGCATGTATATGTATTTATTTTTCTGGAGAAGGCTTTTGCGCTATCTTTGTTGCAGCTCCCGCCAGGTGGCGCTGCAGCAAAGCAACATCTGCACCATTCAATCAATTGCCAAGTTGCCAACGAGGTCACCAAAAGTCTTACACAAAATAAATACAACAGAAAGTAATATTAACTTATTACACATCCAGATATATATTATTTACACTCTATTTAAGCTTTTTTTACAGAAAATTAACAACAATGTGTTATTTTTGCAGAGCAGAGATCAGCTTAGGAAGGTGTTTTAAAAATCGACCCACAAGAGAGTTACGGGGCGCTATAAATTTTAAATATCCTTTCTATCATCTATTAGATTTTCAGACTTAAAACTTAACAAATATGGGTTTTTTTTTAAATTTGTCTGAAACGCGCAAAACATTTTTTTGTTTAATTTGCAATTTATGTAAAATTAACTCATTAAAAACTTCTTTTTCCTTCAATCTGTATTGTTTAATTTTTCAACCAACCCGTGTGAAGAACGGTTATACTAGCTATATTTTGTAATAAAAATTATTACAAAATAAACTTGTTATATATATATATATAATCAAAATTTCTCTACAAGAGAGAGATGAATATACATGATTAAAACTTGAGAAGAATTGAAATTGCAAGTTAACCAGACAACACAATTTAAAAGGAGATATGAAAAATTAAAATAACCGTGTTAAATATAAAAATATGAAAGAACAAAAATATACAAGAAATAGTTATAAACCTAAGATAACTATAGTCATGATAGAATAGTCTTAGCCGCAGTAGTAATAGAGCATCAATCAATCATATATATATATATATATATATATGAATTAGGTTTTTGCTTTAGTACTACTGTGGCTAAGACTTTATATTATCATGACTATAGTTATCTTAGGTTTATAACTATTTTGTGTATATTTTTGAAATATATATATATATAACAAGTTTATTTTGTAATAATTTTTATTAACTATTTTATATATCTTGTATAATATTGTATATGAGTCAGAAAATGTTTTAATCATATTGAATCAGAATTTATTTGTTTATACTAACCTCTTTTATGATATATATTGTCAAGTTTTCTCGTATAAACAGATAACTAACAGTAGTTTTCACAATACTAAATCAGACAATTCGTCCAAATTCATACGAACACATAATTTCCGTAATTATGGGTTTGAAGAGTTCTTTTCTGAGTGTATGGGAAACAGCACCAGCAAATTTCAAGGATCAATTTATCTAATAAATGTATTTTGCTCGACATATTCTAACCGATAATTTTATTTATTTATCTTAATGTGTTTATCGACTAGTAATGCCAGGAAGCAATGTAACATCAAATCATGCCAAATTGCCGTCGCATGAAGCTAAATAACCAATTACTATTTTTTGGAAATCTACTCGAATAATCTGCTTATTCTTAACGTTGATTTTTATTAACGATTTACATAAATCATTCATTACGATTGATATTTTATGCTCTGTTTCCCATACATATCAGTGAATTCACATGGGAAATTTAAATGTTAAATATAATTCCTGTATATACATAATATATTTCTATGTTCTTGATTTCTTTTTTGGAAAAATGCGGTTATCAATATCGCTAAATAAATATTGTATTTATACATTTACCTGTGTGACTCGCAATTGTTTCTAAGGAAATAATTGTAAGAAAAGTTGTTTATAGTTTTTTTATTGCCAAGTAGATATTAATTTATGTTTTTAATTAAGTGACTGATTAATGAATTATTTTCTAATTAACTGACTGATTAATTAACTGACTGATTAATTAAACGTTTCTAATTAAACAAAACGTGTGCGTTTTTTAAGCAGTTGTCCTTTCATTAATTTATCAATAAGAATCCAAATTCGAAGATATTTGTTATTTGTGGTGAGGATTAAAAAAATATAAAGGCGAAAGTCAAGAATTGGAATACTGTAAAATATGTTAAAAGTAAAAAAGCTCAATGCGAAATATCGGTTAACACGAAATAACACAATGGTCTCGACAAACTTCTATGTGTTTTCAGACATTTTATTTTTCTTATCACGAAACACTAAAATCACTTAACTCGAAGAGTTTTCTCTTTTGGGAATGAACAAACTGCGGAATACACCAGTCGTGAAGGTGAGATTTAAGAGCGGTGTGAAGTGAAACACTGGTGGTTTCACCTGTTTCTTAGAAAGGAGGCTTTGAAATACCCTACGACACGAGCCAATTTTGTTAATCGAAGCTACTTCCCTCCTCCACCCCTGCAAACGTCACACAAAAATATCTAAGCTCTCATCAGTTGACTTTGGAATTCAGTGACAAGTACATCGCCCTGTGAGTAAAAATCAATCAGATCGTTTTTTTCATTTTAAAAAGAATTATCTTACGAGCACAATGGTAATGAGCTTAGGATATGAAAGCGAACTGCTATTTTGCTTAAAATGAAGATGATAATTTTAACTCCTGTTCCCACATCATCCGAAATAAGGAACAACAATAAAAGTAGGCGCAGTTATTTAGACTCGCATTCCAAAGTGAAATGACTAAAAAAAAAATGGACGATATCAAACAATACGTTGAAAATTTGATGCTAAAGAAAGAAAGCAATGAAAAGAAAAATATCAGATTATTTTCCAAAAATTCAATAATTGTTTGGTTTTTCATAAAAAATTAAAATTCATTATTTTCTTGTGATTGTTTTTGTTTCATTGATTTTTATTAAATGCATACATATATACATATTTATGTAAATAAAATATACTCTAATAAACTTAATTTTGTTCAATATATGTTTACTTTGCACGATCCTTTAACAGGAAACTCTTTTAACACGAAAAAATGTAAACGTTGTTAAATGATTTTCACTGTTTATAAAGAATACTGTAAAATTAACTTTTAATCTTACAACGGGCCGAGGGTACCTCCTGTCAGCCTAACGGCTGACAGGAGGTACATTTAACAGATTATACAGATGCTCATACTCAATGTTCAAATTATAAAACTGTGAGGTACATGTATTACGCCGTACTATTATTTGTCTGGGTTTTTTTTTGTAAAATGTGTTCTTGGTGCTCCTCTTTAATTGAATTCATCATTAAAGTGGCATCGTTCAACACTTCATCGATAAAGTTCTGAGATTTTGATAAACCTGCAGCTTCTTTCAGCTTCCTGGAAAGTTGAGTATTTAGTTCCGTTGATTGTTAATAAGCCTTCGTATGATATAACGAAACGATTCCAGTCCAGGGAATCTTTGCGATATTTATCTGCGTGAGATTGCAATAATGTACTATCACAACCGCTTTGGCGAAATTATATGAAACGAAGCACATGTTTGCCGTACGACATATACGAAATCGGGGCAGCCAACTTGGTGAGCTATCTTGAAGGTTGGCTTTGTTGTGATAGTACGCAGTGAATTTACTGCAGCATCACAAAATGTTTTGTTTATATATAGAGAGAAAACCATACAAAATGACATTAATTTTCAACACTTTTTTTCACATGTACATTCTTAGCCAAATTATTCATCTATTGTTTCAATTAAGAAGTTACCTATATTTTTTGACTTTTCAATTTATAAGCAATTTTATTCTATTTAGCAGATTCTATGCTTTGGCAGCAATCCCTCCTACCTTCTTAATCCATAGCTGTTTTTGTAAAGAGCTGAAGTGATGGACTGTTAACTTTGGTACTCAATAGCATGTTTCGAAGCAGTCAAAAATAAGAGTGATTTTGCACATGAATTGTTTTCTAAGGCATGTACTTGCTAACCATTGTAATTGTAACACGACAATTAGATGTTAATTATAAAATGTTAAACTCGGTTAGGATATATAATTTTCCAGGGTCTCAATTTATTTAATATCAATTTTTTTATTTGAGTTATTTAACACTAGAAAATCCGTCAGCGTCAATTGGACAACGTAGCCTATTTAGTTTGTTCTCCTTTCCGCATTTTTGCAAGGATTTTTCGCGAATTTTAATCCTTTTCCACGGTGTGATTACGCAGTAAAAATTTTGTGATTCTAAGTTAATTAAGATAGATTTTACAACTGAATATATCTAGAACGTCCGCTAGTGTCGTTTCGAAATCAGGACAATTTATCATTATAAATAGCTGTCGTTCAGCAAAAGATAGTTCACTAGGTAGATACCATTAGTAAAACAAGATTCCAGAAGTAATATCGCATATTTATTTGACCTTGAATGCAGTGTTATTGGGGTCGCAACGGAAATGAGTGAGTTATACTGAAATTGTTTTGCTTAAGTTTTTCGTTCCTTGCATTTGCTTATCTGATATTACGTTCAAATTACGTATGTGCAAAAAATTTGAAAAATCAGGTAAATACTGAATTTAAAGGAATCACGAATTCCCAAAAAAGCTAAAAGGGCGAAATTAAAGATTGTAATGGAAATGCAACTAAAAAATATGTGTTTCTTGCATGAAATTGGTGAGCGGAAAATGTACAGGAAAAATTGAATATTCATTGCAAATGAGGTATGTACAAAACATTATGCATAAAAACGAGAAATAATGATGAAAAACTTGCACTCACAGAAATCATGATTTTGCTTATACTAACATTACAAAGTTAAGTAATTTGTTTCGTTACAGGTTTTTATGATATAAAGGGTTATAAATAGGATAATTACATGAAATATTATTAAAAAGTTTTGAAACTTGAAGAGTAGTCCTGCAATTATTTAGTTTTTTTCACTTATTTTATAAATTTTATATCGCGGTATTGAATTTGTTTGAGGATAATATAAATTCTGGACGTTCTTGAGTTAACTGTTCTTTTTTTCCCGAGAGTTCAGACTTATCTTTATTTAGCCTTTAAGCCGTAAATATTTTGAATTTAACTTCAAGTAAGGGGAGGGTGAAGAACTATTTTAAATCTTATTGATTTGTATATAAGACCAAAGTTGCAGCAAAAACATTGCAAAACATTATAAATTAAGTCTACAATTCATGTATATTATAGCACAATGTTTCTGAATCTACTTATGTATTTATATTTTAATTACATATTCGTGACTAATTTCTATCTTGTTTAGTTCAGTTTGTGCATGTTCGTTGCATTGCAAATTGATTATAAATGATTATGTTTTCTTTCATTTAAAGTATCCGACTACTTGCGACAACTTTTTTTAAAAAAAATGGGGATATGGAAATGTAGTTTTTAGATTTATTTAGTGCATTTATGAGAAAAAAAGGGATAAGATTAAGAAGGAAAAAACAAATTATTAGTACTAAAATGGGAAAAAATAGTTAAAATTTTACAAAAAAAATTATTTTACAAAAAAATTACTTAAATGAGGCCCATTTTATACAAAAAATTTATAAACAAATTCTCAATTTTTCAATTCTAATGTGTTACTTTAATATTCATTTTTGAAGTATATAACCTTCAGGAGAGATATTTTAATTTTTACAAAAACTAGAGCACTTTATCTTAGTTATGAAGGGAAATTGCTTAAAAAAATAGTGATTATATATTTATATAAGGGATTGTAAATTTTTTTATTAAAATAGTGATTGATAAATGTGAAAATTAAAACTCTTCTACTATTACACAGAACATATACAAAAATTTTCAGTTAATTATTCTTAAAACTTTTTGAGCAATCGCTGTGTGTGTGTGTTCCCGTTACAATTTTTCGAAAAAAAAAACATCTGGAGTAAAGCGCATTCTAAAGTTTGACATCTTGTTTAAAGTTATGGCATTTGCTTTTACTAAAACACTTGTAGTTTTGGTTCTAGAGAATGGAAAGCAAAAAAATTTGGTATTTTTACAAAGCTAACAAGACAGTCTATAAAATAAAAACATAAAAAAAATCTTTCAATTTTTGAAAAAAAATCATGATTTTAGTTTAGTCGGATACTTTAAAACAAATGTATCGTATTAAATAAAATATATTATTAGGTGTACAACTTTGCTTCCGCCGTTTTGTAATAGATGGCTGTAGTGGTAAGTGGTAGTCGAAATAAATAGATCGTAGATAGCCTACAATAAGCTTAGGTATTTGTAAACATAACGCCATCGAAATATTAGTCGATTTGTTTCGGCATCATAAAGTTATTCTCGATTAAACATGTCAGCTTACGAGCCAAATTCTCGTCATTTGCGGGAGGTTTTAATTTTCTGCTTTGATATGAAGAAATCTGCGGTTGAGGCTCATAGAATGCTCTCAGATACCTATGGTGAGGCCACTATTAGTGAAAGAATGTGCCCAGAGTGGTTTCAACGCTTCAAGAACGGTGATTTTGACGTCGAAAACCAGCATGGCGGTGGAAGAGAGAAGGTTTTCGAAGATGCAAAATTGGAGGCATTACTTGATCAAGACTCGTGTCAAACGCAACAAGAATTGGCAGGATCATTAAGAGTGACGCAACAAGCCATTTCACAAGGCCTGAAAGTCATGGGAATGATTCAGAAACAAGGAAATTGGGTGCAGTACGAGTTGAAGCCGAGAGATGTTGAACGGCGTTTGTTTTGCTTGTGAACAGCTGCTTGCAAGGCAAAGACGGAAGGGATTTCTGCATCGCATTTTGACTGGGGATGAAAAATGGGTTCATTACGATAATCCCAAGCTCAGAAAATCATGGGGATATCCCGGCCATGCTTCCACGTCGACGGCCAAACCAAATATTCACGGTTCCAAGGTCAAGCTCGGTATTCGGTGGGACCAGCTCGGCGTAGTGTATTATGAGTTGTTAAAACCGACTGAAACAATCGCAGGCAATCGTTATCGAACGCAATTAACGAGCATTGAAAGACAAACGGCCGCAATACAAAGAGAGACATGATAAAGTGATTTTACAGCATGACAATGCTCGACCCCGTGTTGCGAAAGTGGGCAAGACATACTTGGAAACGTTGAAATGGGAAGTCCTACCCCACCCGCCGTGTTCTCCAGAAGTTGCTCCTCGGATTATCACTTGTTTCGATTAATGGCACGCGGCCTGGCTGAGCAGCACTTCCGGTCTTATGAAGAAGCAAAAAATTGGATCGATTCGTGGATCGCTTCAAAAGATGACCAGTTTTTTCAACGCGGGATTCGTACGCTGCCCGAAAGATGGGAGAAAGTAGTGGCCAGCGATGGACAATATTTTGAATCATAAATGTATAACCAGTTTTTTACAATAAAGCCTCGAATTTCGGAAAAAAAACGGCGGAAGCAAGTTGTACGCCTAATATTTAAAAAATCATACTTGCATATTTAGTTTAATTTTTCATTTTAATTCTACTTAAGAAAGCAAAAAAGAAAGGTTTCAAAATGCTTGGAAAAACAAAAATTTCAATGAAAAAATTGAATATGAAAACTTTTTCATTACTGATCAATATCGGTATCTGGTTTTGTAAATATGTTTGTTGAATATTTAGAAACATTTAATTTAGTTTTAATAGGGAGAGAGAGAGAGTCATAAAATTATCTAACGCTGGTTTTGTTTGATTTAAAATTAATTTATCCTGAAAAATTGAGTTCTCTCTTATATATTTTTCTGGATCAGCTATAAATCCCTTGTTTTAAAAATAATCTGACTGTTCTTATGAAATATAAAAATATTTTAAGACTCTAATGAATAATTTATTCAAAAGGTATTGATTTTAGCAACTTAGTGGGCTCTTAAGGCTAAGATTCATTTAAAATAGCTGGGAAAAAATTAAGTCCAACAATTTAAAGAATTTGAATGAACTTTGAGTAATTACATAGATACATGATAATTCCTATTTCTAATTATGTTTCAATTTGGTTTTATTAATATTACCATACCACAGTGTATAAGCAAATGGTGAAATCATGAAATGACAGAAGAATACTTTATTTTTTGTTTGATAATTATTGATTTTTGTTCCAACTCTCCTCGTACCAGCGGTGTTTTGGAAATCTTCAGAAAATTCAATATAATACCCTTTAAAAAGTCTTTGAAATATTGAAAAGGGAGAATGCACAAACAATGTTAAAGATTTTTACTCGACGTACTATGCGTTTTGTCTCTTGTTCTTGGAAAATGTTTCTTGTTTCTGCAGTAAATTCTTGAAAACACCAATTGTTTGTGAAAGAAATAACAAAAAAAAGGACTTAAAAAAGAAATTTCAAGGAATACTAAAGTGCGTTACGGCTTTAGTTAATAAGCTTTGTATAAGTGTGAACTACATGAATTTTTTTGAAAAATAAATTTTAAATGCAAAGGTTTAAACGTTAGCTACGCAAAGTGATATTAAAGAGTTCAGCTTTTCTTTTCTTTCTTTCGTTTTTTTGGAAAATACTATTTTATTATTATTTTTTTCATTTACCAAAGAAATGTTGGTCAATTAAAGAAATATATTTTTTCCACATACATCTACCTAAAGAAAAGGAAACATTCGTAGGATAGCAAAATTTATGTTCAGAATAAATGAAATGCAAGTATAATGCTAGACACCTAAGAATTACTTTGGATATAAAAATAACTAGCGGAAAAGAGTTACGATCTTAGTGTCTTTACAGTTTTGTTCGTTTCCACTTCCACGCAGTTGCGCCTAAAATATTTTTCTGATTCGAAACTCACTGAAGCCTTTAAAATTCATTAGGTTTGGTACGAAATAAAAAAAAATGCAGTTCCTTTTGTCTGAGCATTAATCGTAGAACAGATAACGCAAACAAAAGCGATCTGAATCCGCGAATCAAAGCTCAACTCGCATTTAGGCAAATCGACTTGGACCTCCACCCCTCCAGGCCTTTTGTTCATTGATTCTCGATTAAAATATCATTTGGGACAACTATTTTGCGGATGCGGTCCTTTCCTCTTTAACTACAAACCATGGCTATTTATAGGGTCTTAATTCGGGCTCCCGTAATCGGTCGGTCGACAATTAGTATTCTGAGTGGAGGACGAGAGTAACCGATCTAACACACGCGAGCGAATCGCTTCTTCACTTCACTTTAACTATTATTATTGTTCTAATAAAGAGCTGGAACTATTTTAAGATTGAAAATTATCGCACAGCAGCTGGTTTCTCATGTTTTATTAATGAGGCCGCTGAATAGAGATTTCATAATTATAGGTTGTATTATTAAGTGGCATCACCGTTCCTTGTCGTTTGCTGCAGACTATATTTAGAACTTCGAGTTGAGTGGTAGTGGCGGGGAAAGAAGTGGTACGGGACTACTACCACCTGCGAGGTACCGGGGAATGGAATTTTTAAAAGAAAGTGAAGTACACACAGGATTTAAAGGGTTATTTTAAGTTTGAAATCTCTAAATTTAGTAAGAATTTGTATGCAAATTTCCTTAATAGTGTGTGGTGAAGAGAGAAGTTTCTTTTTGGTATTCTCTTCGTCTGCTTTAGAATAAAATTTATTCGAATGGTTGAAGGTAATTACAATGTTTGCGAACTGGAGAATTGCTTGCACTTTTAACAGTTACAGGCTTTGAAGGTAATTTGCTTTAGAGTAATTCTCCTTTTATTAAAATGTGCACATAATTGTTACGGCTTTTGCAACGCGAGGAGACTACTTTTAAGCGTTAACTACTATGTTAAATTATGGTAATTAATATGTGTTGCGATATATTATAACGCATCAGACATAGTACTGTTGATATTGAATAAGGCAAATAGAAAGCAATTCTAGTATCCATTTAATTTAAAAATTTGATTAATTCAAACAAAGCTAAATAGGATATCGTATATTCGTAAAGTTTACAATTTTGTGATTGAAAAGGTATATTTTCATTATTGTTGTAACTAAGGAAAAATTTATTTATTTATGGCTGATGCGCTCACTTGTTTTAATGAATAACAGAATATAATGAATGTAATTCGTTTATTTAGATTTCTTTCCGTTTCTTACCTTGTGTGAGACGAGAAATATATTTGACAGGAAAAGATAGTAAACACATTAAAAAAAGTTTTTTTAACCCCCTTATGTGGTTATATGTTTTGCCCCACACACTATCTTCCAAAAAAAGGGCACTTTTTATTGCATTATAACTAAGAATAATACTTAACAGAATAAGGAAATGAAGAGTTTTATTTTAATTTTCAATTTTAAGTGTTCACATTATTTTTTATTTTGTACTTTGGATGCACAAAAACCCCGAATGTTTGCTTTTTTTAAGTACCTCTGCTTCTTTCAAGAATGTTCATAAGATATATGAAACAATTTAAGAATAAGAATTTCTCTTATACTTACGCAAAAATTTCATGTTCTTACATCTTTTCAAACGGTTGAGGATTTTTGTGTGGTATGCAGGGCATCTAAGGCATAGTCCAACTGGGCCCGGCCAGGGCCTCACCTCGGTGGGGGCCTATTTTGTTCTCAGACTCCGTCTTAATAAGATCATGATCGGATAATTTTAATCGTCTAATATTATTCCCGAGATATTCTTCGAAGGACAGAAAATTTCAAACTGCATGCAACTGGTAAAAGTGACAAGACGTATTATTTTGTGTGACGTTGTCCATACCTAGGTCTTGGCTCAACACCATAAACAATTATTCAACTTATTTCGTCAAAATGCGACCATCGTCGAGCAGGTTTGTACTAGGTGTTTGAGATTGAATCGTGCTCATTTATATATTCAAATTACTTTTGTACGAGTATTTGACAATGCATGCTATATATTGTCTACTTTTAAAAATCACAGGTAGGGCCTACTTTGCATTGGGCCCAGGGCCTCCTAAATCTTAATGTTTCTTTGGGCCCAGGGCCTCAAAAGGTCTTAAGACGTCCCGTGTGTATTGTATATTACATGCACACACAGTTTGAAACGTGGTGTAGTACCAAGTCTTACATTGCAATTGAGATACAGATAATATCGGGTTTTCTTGGATTATCTTTCCATTTTCATTTCTACTCAAGAAACAAATTACACATTACCCTACCAATCCATGTTCTTTATAAAATATTTTCAAGAATCTAAATTCCTGCCTTCAATGAAAAATTCCGGCCTTCACCACAAAGAAAATCCCGGATGAAAAGTATTTCAGTATCATGGACAAACTGCATCTCTTAAAAACACTAGCAATAATAATCTCACTATAAGAATTAAAAATATGTGCAAATCAAACAAAGAAAGAAGAAAATAAGGAAATTAGGGGCAAATCGTTAGTGGATAACTTTCGTTAGCCTGTGCGGTGTACGGGCAAACCAGTTAAGAGGTTAAACTAGTGCTTACACTTTTATTAAAATGTATTCTATATTCTGTATCTGATCTATTTTTAAAGATATATTTTCTTTTTCTTTGATTTATTGATCTGTTTAATTTTTCTTTGTAATCGTTTTATATACTATGAATATTTTTTACTGCCTTATTTGATGAAATAGTTAATAATAATTAAATAAAACATTTTATTATGATGTCAAATTTTATTTTTATTAACGAAAATGCAGAAATTCTGTGAACCTTTGGAGAAATGATATGCAAAAGCTATTACTCAGGATTTTCTTCATTTGATACTTCAAGCTTTAATTTAAAACATTGCATTGAATCATTACCGCAAGAATATAATGTAAGGATGTTATCAAAATTTTATATTTTTAGGTAAATTAACATCCTTATTTTAATATAATAAAATTACTTTCCCTTTTCCTACTGTAATAAATAATAGTCTTTTTCTGTAAAAGGCTGCAGATTCAGATCCTTAAGCTAATTAAATTCCTTACTCCCCCTTTTTTATGTTCCTAATTTGATATAAGTAAAAACTATTCGTTAAAGATTAACACGGAAAAATAAAAAATAAAAGTACTTTATGAATATTTTTACATTTATAATATAATAAAAGTTATAAAAGATTCAAATTTAGCTTCCATTTTATTTTTAAAAAATATCTACTATTCGTGATTTATAATAAGGATTTTGACAAACATTTTGTATTTCAATATTTTAGTGTCTAATTAAAATATATTTATGAACTACTCAGTCCACAAAAGAAAAAGGATAAGAGAAATTGGATAAATTTTGCAAGTGTGAAGTTATCTGAAAAAAGATTACTTCATGTGTTGATTATTTGTAAACAATATAAGCTGCATACTATTTAAATGTTATTAAAAGAATGCGTAGTTATATATGTATGGTTTTTTTTAAAGAAATGCTATTTATTTTCTCTGCAAGATATTTTTTTTTGAAAACATAATAATTGCAATAAAAATAACTTATTGCATTTAGTACAACTATTTCCTTTTTTTTTGTGTGTGTGTGAAAGTGGCATAAGATTATAAAAAGAGTGTAAGGAATGAGCTGATTGTTCTTTATTTAAAATTTTCACTTTTGCTTTTATTAAAATAATTTCTACCTTAAAAGAGGATTATTTTTTGGAATTTTAATATCCGATTGAAGTATTTTTAAATTATATAAAATTTGAATTATTAAAGCAGTATTAGTAAGTAAATTAAGTCAAGAACATGGAATTTTTAGGACACTTTGACGATTTTTCTATCTTACCATCTTTGTATAAAATAATTAAGTGAATAAAATTTTGTAAAATTAAGTAATAAAATCATGTTTTACTTGTACAGCAAAATGTTTAATTTTATAGAGCAATGATTTTTAAATACTTTACTAATAGTATTTTCTAAAATTTTTGATTAATTGTTTAATTACCATAAAATGAAATAATAGCTTAATTTTATTCCATAAAAATGAATGCATTATTTTTTCCCTTTCAGATGGGGTGCGGATTGGCAATTATCATTAATGACCAAGTACATCCCTTTTTAGTGAAGCATCATATAGAGGGATATCAATTGCCAAAATGTAAACTTGACACCCAGTTTCCTCCCCAAAAAAAGATGCACCAAACCTCTGATGATGCGAAATTGTACTGGGAATTTAATTTTGCCTATAACACTTAAGCCAAATTGGCACTCTATGGTTCTTTAACATGCTACGTAATCAAAGAACATGGATGCTGACGATTTTTTGCAATATGAAAATCCACCGACTTGGGCCGGGGTCGAACTCACGAACTTGGGCTTACAAGGCAGGTGCCTAAACCACAAACTTGAGGGTACAAAGTCGGTGCCTAACCCCACGAACTTGAAGGTACAAGCCCGGTGCCTAACCAATTACGCCGGCCAGCCGGTTAATGTAGGAATTATAACATATAACATTATATGTACTCTTATTCTTCCTACGAATACTAGGAACAAGGAAGTATAGCATTTATTCAATTCCTACTATTAGCTCACTATCTCTGTATATTTATTTATATATTTTCTTGTTCAAATTTTAAATTGTTAATAAAACACTTCCTATTCATCCAATGAAGTTCAAAAAAAATATTTAAACTTGTAGTGGATAAAAACGGTGTTAATACAGTTTTTTCAAATAATAAATCATTTATTACTGATTAATTAATTAAATTTAATCAATTACTGGTTTTCGATGCCAACTTAGATTTGTCTCCATGTTTTAACAATGTAACTGTTAAAACAATGACAAGAGTTGGCGTCGAAAACCTGTTTTTCAGCCAAACTAGCCAAACCGGGTGTGCATTGTTACAACAATGCAGACAAATCACGCTCTTTCTCAATTCCTACAATTAGTACACTCTCTCCCTATGTATATATATACATATATATTTTATATATATATATATATACATCTTATTCACATTTCAATCGCTAATAAAATATTTTCTATTCATACATTCAAGGTAGATATTGAATTAATTTTTTTTATATTTTTCGTTTTTAATAGTATAATAAACTATGATTTATTACATATAAAACATATGCATTCTCATTTTTCTTAAGAAATATTGGCCTTTTTATGGTTAACTTCAAAATTAACGTAGCTTTTGCAACAAATTTTTATTTTTATTAATAATTTCTTTTTATTGGGGGGGGGGGGTTCTTTTTAGCTAATACTACTTTAGATTCTATCCAGGGAATGAAAAGTTGACACTTTTTGATTTAAATTAAAGCAATATAAGGCATTTTTTCTCTTAAATATAATCTAAAAAAAGAATATTTAAACAAAGAAATTAAAATAAGATGAAATGTTGTACTATTACATTTAATCTTTTACAACAAATCGCTTTTTTTAAAGTAAAGTTGATATAAAGAACCTGGATAAAAATTAATCGAATGCTTTTCAAAACAAGACATAAAAAATATTTTTGTAAAAAAGTTATGCTAGATTTATAAAAATTTCGGCAAATATATTTAAAGAAATATATAAAAGATTGGCATAAGTGGATGGCTTTAAAAAAAACTACTTTTAAAACTAATTCTGATAATGTTTTTAATTTTTAACGCGATATTCACAGCAAAAACTTCTTTTATGAAAATAAAGGAATAAAAGTTTATATATTAAAGAAAAATAAAGAAATTCAAGGTATATTGTCAAGGGATTCATCAAATTCAAATGACCGTAGAAAAAACGATGACAAAAAAAGCAATTTTGATCTCATACATGGATTTTTTTGTGCATTTGAATAAAATATTTACAGAATTTTTTTCACTGCATATTTTTCTAAATGCATTTTTTTGCAACAAAATGAATAATTATTTTTGTTATCTCTGAGAATTATAAGCATGTTTTTAATCAAACACTATGTTTATATCTGTATGTGTAAAAAATAAACAGAGCCTTTTGTTTAATGAGACAACATCAGCAAATAAAAAAAAAAGTATGTGATTTGAAAAAAAAAACCGATTAATAAATTGGAGTTTCAAGAAAATAATTAAAAAGATATCAAAATTTTTTCCTTCTGCTTATTGTCAGATTTCGGTTATTTTTTTTTATAATACTCTTATGACTAAATAGTCTTTCTAGCGAAAATAAATTAGAATATATTTTAAATGTATCTTATATATATATATATATATATATATATATAATATATATTAGAAAAAGGAAATACTTAACTAGAACAGTTTATGAAAACGTCTTTGATTTTAAACATGTTTAAATATTTGTTTCGTTCTTTACATTAAGGTATATTTTATAGCAGCAATCTCCAAACATATTTTATGATCACGTATTTCTAAAACTAAAGAAATTACAAGAGTACAATGCATGTATGGAGGTACCTTTCGTGATAATATTGCTTTTTGCATTCTATTCGTTTATTTTACAACTAAGAAGTAATTGCTTATCTTTCTGTTCAAAATGTGTGAACTGTTCAGTAGAATATTTTTGGCTGATAATAATCCCATAACACAGGACATATTGGATTGTTGCCATCACTGAGAAAACTATCACTGCTGGCGTCACTTCAGAAAACTATAGTCCTGCAGTGGCTTCCTGCGTACTGTGGAGTTCCAGGTAACGAGAAAACTGACTTCCTGGCTTAAAAGGGTGCTTTTATCATGCAGAGAATTTCTCGTCCTATGTGCTTCCATTATATTAAAAACCTTATTAAAAGATCCATCAAAGCCAGTGCTCAGGAAGACCTCTATAGCCATGTTTTCCATAAGTCTTGGAGGAATGCGATCCTGAATTTCTGTAATGGCCGAAGGCGTAGAGAGGTCGCTGAATTCCACCAAGCCACCGGACACGACTGCTTGCAAACCATCTTTTTAACACGCTTTTATAAGTTTCACTTGTATGTAACGGAATCTTTGTGAACTCGATTATCACCCGCTTAAAAAGGTCAGATTAATTCGAAATTTTGAACACTTGTCAAGGACTGATAACAATACAATAATTTCACAATTTTGTTCCATTGTACTGATCAGGACATCAGGAATAACGATTTCGAGATTTGGCGACTAATTCCATATACCATTTCAAGATTTTGTGACTAATTGCACATATTATTTACAGATTTGGCGACTAATGCCAGATCTCATTTCCAGATTTGACGACTAATTCCTGATCTCATTTCCAGCTTTGGCGACTGAAAGGTTAAGTTACAACCCTATAAAAGCGAAAACGTTTGCGTCAGTAATTTCTTACCATAATATAAACAATCTTGTTTTTCTGAAAATGGAAGTAAAAAAAAGAGCTCGTGCATGTGAAAAAAAATATTTATGTTCTAACCCAGGTTTCTCAAACTGTGGGGTGCACCTCTTGGGGAGGGGACATGATAACCCTACGTAAGGGCGCGAGCATATCGAAAAGTCCAAAATAAAAGATTTAAAATAATTATTAGACTCAAAGTTGTTCCTTCCTCGATACGCACTCTACTGTCCTGCTCTGCGCAAGACGTTTCTCGTCGAGCGGTACTGAGAGGCTAGATATGTTGGTTTAATGAACTGTTTCAGCTTTTTTTGTATTCTGTTTTTCTTTTTGCTTAATATTGTTCTGTGCTGTAACTGTACATAATTAGCCATTAGAAAAAAAAAAGCTTTTGATTCTTTCAAATGTCAAAAGTGTCCTTCATAAACAGAATTTTACGAAATTTGAAATTTAGCTTATTTTAGGGGAAAGAGATACGCGAGAAAAAAGTCATATTCCACAATAACTGAATACATCACTTTCAAGTTAAATGAGGATTATTGGAGACATTTTAATTTTGAATCATGGTCATAAGTGGCGAGGACGAAACGTAAGATGGTACGCCACTCTTCTAATTTCCACACCACTCTTCAAGGTTAGGATTTTCAGCTTCAAGTGATTTATAGTGCACTAGTATCTCTAGTGTAGACCACAGTGACACCAGAACTAGTAATTCGACCCGAGTAATGCTAGCCATGAGCTCTCGAGCAAGATGAATTGGTTACCTCAGGTATTTTATAATCATATAGGAACAATTCCAGATGATTTATTCTAGTAAGAAATGTAGAGCTGAATTAACTATTACTGCATGTAGAAATAATATGTTGATTAAAATGATTGAAAACGTCAAAATCGTTTACTAGATTCCTAACTAAGAGTAAAGAAATTCAAAATTCTCCTAAATTTAGTGGACGTTGCAGTCACGTGATACCTGCCATCACGTGCTTCTAGTCAACCAGTTCTTAAACCGTTTAGGACCAAAAGAATTTTGCTGTTAAGCCTAACTCTATTTAAAAATTCATATAAAATCATTACTGTAATGAAATACTCTGAAATATATAGTTTATAAGCATTCCAGAATTCTTAAGTTCCGAACTCAGATTACACCCGTGTGATCGTGGGACTCAAAACGGGAAAATGCAATCTTTCATACGATACCGTGTTCCCTGAAGTAATCATATATATGTAATCATAGTTCTGAAAGGGTTAAATTTATGCAACGTCATAGTCATGTGATAAATTCAATCAGTTTATACGCTTCGCTAGTTTCAATTTTTGCCTTTATCTTTGCTTAAACCTTTTTTAAAAAGCTTATACTTGTCAACAGAACACACAATAACTCACATATATAAAAGTAAAGCAAATCCTTTGATTTAAAAGTATATACATAGCATAAGATCTTTTTATTAGTTTGAAAAGCACTTTTTGAAGAACTTTAAAACTTAAACATTTTAACCCAGCTTTCTTCAAACTGTGGGGTGTGCCCCCTAGGAGGGCGTGATAAACCAACGAGGAAGACGCGAGTTTATCAAAAAGTCGAAAATAAAACATTATTTAAAAATATTATTAATTTACTGATGGAAGCAAAACACAAAATACATTCTGATGTAATAAAAAATAGAATACTAATTTACATTGATATAATATATTTATAAATGTATAATAACTGCACTTGGATTAAGATAATTAATTTAACAATACCAAGTTAAGAAGTTTAAGAATTACCAGTGACCCCATGGGCTTGTCATATATAAAATGATATAAAAAACTTAATAAAAATCTTGATAATTCGTATGGCTTGTAATTTAATTCGTATTGTATATTTACATCTAAGTACATTATTATTGAATTCAATACATTGTTATTGTTTAGATGGGGAGAAGAAAATTATGTCTGAAAATTGGGCCGCAAGTATTGAAAGTTTGAGAAGCACTGTTTTAACACAATTATCATATTTGAAATTTTACCTAAACTTTACAAGTAGAATAACAAGTAAATACAAATTTGATATCAGTTTTGTATTCAATGGGGAGCACATGATCATATTTATCATGAATTTAGCTCACTGGTGACGAAACTTACAGTTTTGTACCACAATCAATTTAACGCTTAAGCTAATCTGCACTTTACCACACTACTTGAGAATTTTATTGCGAAGCTAAATACAGTGCACTAGAGCCGGGGTGGGCATTACGTCGATCGCGATCGACCGGTGGACCGCCAAGACAATTTGGAATGACCGCCTGAAGATTAGCCGTTAGTAATTGCATACGGAAATATTCAAGATTAGTTGACAGTACACAGACTAACAATAAGTCTTCTTTTGACTGTAATTCCAAGAACTAACTTCAGATGAAAATGTTTTATTTTTTTGATAATAAATGCATCATTAGATATAATTATATTCGTGGCTATTATTACAGTGTTTGTATTGTGCTTTATAAATGCGGTTTCAAAAAAGTGAGTTTTTCATTTTATTTACGTAGGTAAGTACATATTCAATAATTAATAATAAGTTATAATAAATATTGTGGATTTTTTCCTTACTTCACCACACCTACGACCCTGGGCAGTGGGCGCACACATGAATTTTTCAAAGGTGCGGTGGTCCAGGTTCGAATGTGTACCATTCTCATATTCTACCCCAATACGCTGCCAAACATATATTTTTTTTCATTTTGTAGATTGTCGGGGACAAAGAACAGTAAGAAAAAAATATCGAATAAATAATTAGCATTAATTAATAACAAATTATTAATAAATATTTAATTAAATTTTATGTATTACATACATAGGATTATAATCGATCGAAAAAAAATCATGGGCTATGGAGGAGAGTCCGAACCCGTGAACCCTCCCCCTCCCCTTTGTGTGTGCCACTGATATTGGGTGGACCGCAACAGCTTGAAAAAATTTGAAGTAGCCCGTACCCTGGAAAAGTCTGCCCACCCCTACACTAGAGTATCACATTTATTCTAATAAACGTTAAGAAAGAAATGAAGATTCTATTTTGAATTTAATTGTGTGATAAGCTTCATTATTTCATTCGATAAATTTTTAAAATAGAGTCAAAACTCAAAAATTCAATATAATTAGTAAATTGCCGGAGCGAAGCTCACTGTTTTAATCACGTAATAATTACATACCGATTCGCAGATAATTGCGTGGAAGTGTTCAAAATAGAATACCACAATATCCCAATAGAAATAAAAATAACTGCTATGATTAAGAATAGAGTTATAGCTAAAAATTAAATTATTACTGCTCTAAATGGAA
The DNA here is from genome assembly GCA_019973975.1 of Trichonephila clavata. NCBI lineage: Eukaryota > Metazoa > Arthropoda > Arachnida > Araneae > Nephilidae > Trichonephila > Trichonephila clavata. Next base: position 328,582 of record BMAO01025221.1, read on the forward strand.
TAATTACCCGAAAATAGAACAATTACCGCAATCAATAATATTTGAAGCAATATTTCCGTCGAATTATATGAGCTGTTGCCTTTTGACTCGAATACTTAATGCAAATTGATAACACAAAATGTATTTGTAGCATTATAAATAATAAACGTATTTCACTTATAAAATACAATATGCCACGTTTAAGCATAAAGCAATTAGGGAAAACAGATTGAAAGGTGAAACAGAATAAGAAATAATTATTTCCTTAAACAATCTCATTTCACTTTCATGACAATGACTCCTAGACACCTGATTTTAGTCATTTAACTAATTCAACGTCCGGTCGTCGAGAACTAATGAGTATAAATTCCTCATTAGTGTCTTTGTAGGCCCATGCCAGAGTCTGATTCCCCTTGTTAGGATATTTGCATCAACAATAAATATTTTACTGAAGCCTACAAAGGAAATGAGACACCATAACACTGGTATCTTCCAATTTAACAAGATTACCTTCTACTGGAAGACGAGAAAATTCAAAGTACACTGAAGACACACTCTCAAGTTAATTAGTTTCAATATAATTAACCTGCGAAAGAGAATGCAGCTTTAATTAGGTGAGAGAGATTTTGAAAACAGCTCCATTCCTTTTCATTGAGCTAAGATGCGACAACGAATATCTATTTGGTATTTTTTTCATTTGCTTCCTGCTTCAAGGTGCAGTCCTGCAGTGGGAAAACTAATCTGTTGGTATCTTAAAAAGGTATCGAAAATAATATTCAATTTTTTTTTTAGTGAAGCTATTGTTTTCATTAAAGTTTGTCTCATGGAATAAATAAGGTTGCTGCTATTGGAGTTCACTTAGTCTCGATGTCCTATGATACCTTGATGACTGTAGTATCTCTCCTTGATGATAGTGAGGACTTCATGAGCAATAATTTTAAAGTTTCCTCTTTGGATCTTTCAGAAAACTCCTTGTTAAGTTTATTTCAGTGAAAGTATTGCTTTCACCAAAGATTACCTCACAGAACAAATAAAGTTGCTACTATTAAATTTCACTTGGACTCGATGTCTTATGATACCTTGACGACTGTAGTGTCCTAGTAATTGATAGTGAATACTTCGTGAGCAGTGATTTTAAAAAGTTAATTTAAATCTTCTTTTGTAAATGCACACAGGTCACGTGATAAATGCAATTAAACACAAGTGGTTATTCTAACGTTTAGTAAATGACCAAGACTCAAATGCAGAACAATTTCTCAGAGAACTGTATAAACTCTACTTTATTTCTCACCCCTTGTATCATTCGATTACACTCAAAAAGGCCGTGGGTAGCCTAGTGGTTAGAGCGTAGGACGCCAGACCGGAAGGCCTGGGTTCGATGCCAGATGCCACCAAATACTCGCCGAGTGCAAACGAAGAACGTGCTCGTTAAGTCTGTGGGTCCGAATGGTGTCGCCATCTATCGTGAGCAAAATCGTGCTGTCACCTTCATGGGCTCAAAGCATAGGCCCGTTGCCATGATAAATTTCGTGGGCCTCGATCCGACTACGTCAGACAGATGGCATAAGCAGCAACAACAACACTAAAAAAATGTGTAGTTAACGCCAAGTCACAGGTCTTTCTATCTATTCTAAGCCACTGTTATTCTCTTTGACCCCTTTTGGTCAGTAACCTCGTACTTACTGTGGATGGGACTGTCCACTGGACCCCCTCATATGGACGGGGAAAGCGTTCGAAAAGGTACACACATCTACTTGTTATATCTTAACAACAATATATAATTAAAAAATTTTTGTTGTAAATTTTAGAATGAAACAAACCATATAATAAAGCAAAACATAGAAATAATAAAGTGAATTTTTTAAAAAAAGAAGTAATAAAAAAACTATTTGGTTTTTCAAATTTAATGGAGTCTAAATTGATAATTTATGAAATCATGGATTTTTATTTATAGGTTGAAATGCTGTGTAACTGATTAAGAAAAGAATTAGAATAATAAAAATGCATACATAATTTAAAATAAATATTAAAGAATGGAAAAATAAAAGGCTTTATTTATCGATGAAGTTATAAAACCTGACAATGCAATTTATTTTATAAAGTACTGGGAGGTACGCCTCTCTTGTCCACTTAACGGAGGAAAACCTAATTATACAAATAATACAAGTATTCATATTCATTGCTCCAATTGTAAAACTATAATTAACATGCATATTGCAGCTGTTATATTTTTTTTCAATATATTGTAAGCAGGAAGAAAATAAATTTCGAGTCCTCATCCCCGCATTTTATTTCGTGCTTCAATTTACTGTCTTTTGAAAAACAATGTTCCTAATCACCTTTTCCTCTAAATTGCATTAAATTTTTTATTCTGTCTTCGCTTCTGCATCTCGACAGAGCTACATAAACTTATTATAAACAAATTAATATAAACTCTAGGATGATCACTAGAGCTTGCATAAAAACACAGACTGTACTCACAATCTTGGTTTTTATTTTGAATTTCATAGTTCAACATATTTTTCTGCGTATGGATTTTTATTCATAATTGATTGTAAAATTTGCATTCCATCGTTTCCAGTAGCACCCATAGGAATTTTTCAAGGGGTGGACGGTCTAGGGTGGAAAGTCTACCATTCTCGTATCATGCTCCAATACGCCGCTTAACATATTCTTCTGTTTTTGTCGATTTTCGGGAACAAAAAACAGTAAAAAATAAAATCTTGAATAAATAATTGGTATTAATTAATAAAATTAATTATTAATGACAAATATATAATTAATTCTTACGTACTATATACATAGGATTGTTAAGGTACCCGACTGGTTGCGACAACTTTTTTTTTTAAGAAAAGGAGATATGGGGATTTTTTTTTTGTTCTTTTTAGATTTATTCAGTGCATTTTAAGAAAAATGTGCTAAAATTAAGAAGAGAAAAAGAAATTATTATTACTAAAATGTGAAAAAATAGGTAGAATTGACAAAATTTTTCAATTTTTTCAATTTAATGTGTTGCTATATTATTCAATCTTGAAATGACCTTCTGGATAAGAGATATTTTAGTTTTTACAAAAACTAGAGCACTTTATCTCAGTTATTATATGAAATTGCTTAAAAAAACAGTGATTATATTCACATAAGGGATTGTAAATTTTGTAATAAAACAGTGATTGATAAATCTGAAGGTTAAAACAATTATGCTATTATACAGAACTTACAGAAAAAATTTCACACAGTTAATTATGTTCAAAACTTTTTTAGCAATTACTGACCCCGTTTGATTATTTTCAAAAAATCACATTTCGAGTAAAACGCGTTTTAAAGTACGACATCTTGGTTAAAGTAATGGCATCTGCTTTTACTAAAACTTTTGTAGTTTTTGTTCTAGTGAACGGAAAATGATAAACTTGGTATTTTTTATAAAGCTAATAAGATCGTCCATGAAGTAAAATTATAAAAAAATTTGTCAAATTTTGGTAAAATTCACAATTTTAGGGCATTATTAATTGGGGGGGGGGAGGGGTTCAGGACCACTGAGCCATTGGTCGTCACGTTTAACATTGTTTGCACATTCATGCAAAACCTCAACATTATCGTTAATGTAAATTTGTCTAAACTGTGGTTATGTATAAATAAATTTATTGCAGCATCATGGAAAACTTGTTTTATATATAGAGAGAAAAATCTAAGAATTCTCACTTTATGCGTATTTCAAACTTATTATAGAATTCGTAATAGAGCAATAAGAACAAAAAGCATTTTTACATCTCAGACTTGGAGCAGTAATTACCAAACAGTAAAGAATGCTTTAAAATGTACTCTTTGAAAGAAATTGTAAACACTTAAAATGTTGACTTTAAATTAAAAATATAAAAATACTATGGCTGCTTAAGCTAAACTTTCTTACAATGTATCGCTATGTTTAACAATGTTTTAAATGCATTCTTCATAATTATTCAGATACTTGTGGGATTTTTAAATGAGGAGGGAAAAAATATGAAAATTTTTCTTTTCTTGAAAGAGGACAAGTATTTATAAAAGACCAATTGTTACAATTCTTAGAAATATTTATTTTTGTTCTTTTAATCATATAGAAATTTCTAACGAGGTTTATCAAATATCTTAGAAATAATTAGTATTTACTTCCCCTTGTTTCTTCAATTTACATACAACTACGCTAGCTTGTATTTCTCTCGGAATATATTTTAAATACTTCTGAGAATTATATTGTTTATTATTTTTGCTTTCATATCAATTAGATGTTTGAATAGACACTTTTTTCGAATTTTTCCCTTTTTCTTAGTTTAATAAACAAACTCATCTTCAGAAGAACAATTAGCTGTTTGAGTTTGACATTACATTGAGAAAACATTATTTTTAGAGAAGATCAATTTGCAAGGGAATTAATGAAAATATGAATTTTATAAGACAGACTTTACGTATTCGTGAAATTCCATGATGTAAAATACCAATAAATTCAGAATGTACGATAAGTAATTAAAAAATCATCGATTTTTTAAATACAGTTATGTTTAGGAAGTTGGATACTTTTTTGGTTTATTTTTGTATTGAAAAATTAAACTTTAATTTTTTTTCTTATTTCTTCGTTGCTAAGATCCAGTTTCGAATGAAATATTTGAGAGTTTTAATATTTAATTTCTAATATAGTGAAACACGACATTTTTACACCAACGCGTTATTTCAAATAAACTCCTTTGATGATTTTAATTTAAATACTTAACGATACCAACATTTAATGTTTGGCGACACCTTTACACGCTAATGTTTTGTAAGCACAAATAATTCCTTTTTCTCAATCATTTTAGGATTTTTCAATATTTTGCACCTTTACGTATTAAAGTCCTATGTCTTTACGTAACTATTTCTTCGATTGTTAACTCCATTTCGACACACATTCACACAGTAAATATAAAATTTATGATGTCTGAATTTGTATGGATCTTTTTAAAGTCTTTTATGAGATCATTCAGCTATTTCAATGCATTTTATATCAAAATAAATTTTTACATTAGTCTAGAAATCCCTATTACGTAGCAGGAACCTTTCGAGGGAAAACTCATTTTAATCATAACATATAATATTTATTTACCTTTTTCCTTTTCGGAAGCACTTGCACACACACATATTCATGCATATTTTAATAATCTTTGAGTTATTACAAATATGAAACACATTTTTTTCGACAGCAAGAAAATAATTTGGGAGTCCATGTGGTGTAAATGGGGGTCTACGATAGTTGCTCTCATTAAACCAGATCGTGATTTTAATTTAAAAAAAAATTTAATCAAATGGAAACTAGAATTTACCTATTTAACACATTTGTTTATTAAATTTAATGAGAATAATTTGCAGTTATGTGACAGCATAAATTTTATTAAAACAGGGATCATTATTTCAACATTTCTTGCCAGAATTAAGCTAAAGAAGTATAATATTAGATGTAGCGAATTTTCCTAATTTTCAATTGCTCACAGATAATCTGGCAGGAAAATGATGTTTTAACCTACGCTCAACTTTTAAATTCCCTTTATTCAGGTCTTGAAATTAGGTTTGAAAATGCTGTGACTATGGTCACATTGAAAAAAAAATGTCATATTACAAGAGGAACTGATCGGAATAGGAAGTAATGGAGATCTAAAAGTAAAGTTTAGAAATGGATGTCAACAATTTTGGCTTTAAAGAGACATGCCTGTTGTTTATCTCGAATTATAGAGTATCGGAGAAAGTTTTTAATTGCTTTTCCTAGTGAGAGGGAGTTTCGGCGTTGTTGTCGGCTGGGCACTACTAACCGAGAAAATTTAGGGTGAAACCTAACAAGATTGATGACAAATGTTGAAAATTTGTTATTGAAGCACCGGATTCATCCCTATCATTATAAACATTTGTTCTTTAATCAGCTATTTTATGTATTACTTAAATTTTAAATTAATTAACATGGTGTTTTTTAAGTTTTAATGTTTCCCAACTTCCCTCAGTTAGGTATTTAAATTTTTTTAAGTAAGTAGCTCTGTACTAGCTGTCATAAACACAATCAATTTGCAACAATTCAATATTATGCAAGCAGGGTCTACCCCAAACCGAAAAATATGGCAAGGGGTCTATGAAAAAAAAAGTTTGGGAACCTCTGGAATATAGAGTATATATGCACATGAAATGGGTTTACGAATGTTATACAAGGAAAAATTATTAAAATGCAAATTTTGGGCAGAAAATAAGAAAGAGTAACATAATTTTTTAAAAAAAATCTCTTTTTATAAAAAATGCTGATATAATAATATTTTGCTATGCATAGATAAGCTTTCAAAACGTGGGTTGAACTAAAACTTTTTTAAACTTATAATTTAGAGGTGGTTTTATTCATATTACATCAGAGAGTAGATAAGTTTTAACAAAAAACACTATATTATTTTATTCTGAAAATAATATGAAATTATCAAAACTCCAATTTTAGACTGTGCGAAGAAATCCTCCATATATATAGTCAAAATATTATTATTGTTGAAGAATTTTTCATAAAAGGAGAATGTTTTAAAAATATATCATTCTTTCTTCATTTTTTTGCCAAAAAATAAAGCTTAAATAATTTGTTCTTGTAATAACATTCTTAAAACACATATACATGTATATTCTAAATCAAGTGGTACTAAATATTAAAAAAAATAATTATTTATTTATTCGTTTTTGCGAAATCCAGATTCTAAAAGTAGTCGGATACCTTAATATTTACATGCAGACGACATAGAACCTTAAAAAATATTTTAGAATACTTCAGTTCTTCTCAAACTTTCACTATTTGTGACCCAATATTCAATCATAATTTTCATCGTGCCCCCCTCCATACTATAATAATGAATTGAATTCAATAATACTAAACTTTGGTGCTAAGCCTACAACATGACTTTAGCATCTTAAGTGTCTCCAGCGTATATAAACGTTTCACTCAACTAGAGTGCTGATTTTCGAAGGCTTTGGAATGCAATAAAATCACCTTGACAATGTTTGCGAAGGATTAACTTATTTCAAAGGATTTATTTATTTATTCCTTTTCTACACCACCCTCCCTCTCTTCCCAAAACACCAAATACGCTCGCCTACGAGTTAAAAGATGGCATTGGGGGGGGGCGGTCGCGTAATTTTTAATTGGCATTTGAGGGATTAATTGTAAACCGTACAAATTATCAAGCTAAGTGTTAATTTTTGCATATAGTTTTATACACGAGAAGCCCATTGGGTCTCTGATAATTATGGACTTGTTTTTAACTTTTAGAATTGTTAAATTAATTATAAAACACATTTCGCAGCAATTATATATTTTTAAGTGTCTTATATCAGTATAAGTTTTATTTTTTATTATGTCAGAATGTGCATAGTTTGTTTGTAAACTTACAGTAATTTAATAATTTTTTTAAATAATTTTTGTTTTTGACTTTTCAATATGCTCGCGCCCTCCTTGTAGGGTTGTTACGCCTCCCAAGGGGGCGCGCCCCAGAGTTTGAGAAACACTGGAATACTTTCTAAATTTTGGGGTATAACTAGACAAAAAAAAGGCCGTCATTATTTTACTTTCGTTTAAATACATTGCATACATACATTTTTTAGTTTTCAGAAAGAAAATAATGAGTAAATTTAATACAAAACAACACCAGATCGATAGAAACTCTTTAATGCTTATTTGAAACATTATTTCAAAGAGTTACAATTAAATTAAAGTCAAATTGAGTTATATATAAAACTAGCATTACATCCCGCTAAGAGATGAATTTTTTAATAAAAACTGTACCCTGATATTACAAAAAGGTATTAGTTTTGTTACAAGCTTATTATTAAAACCAGTCTTCCAACAAATAAATTTAAGTTATTTATTTTATGTCTTTCCTATTTTCTAATAATAGATTCTGATAAATGTTTCTCATTCACTTTTTAATCCCAGATATTTATTTTGATATCCTTGATCATTTCGTTTGATTAAAATAAACTCAACGTAATCAAGAATTCCAATTGGGATTGGCCTCATTTCCTCTGATCATTTCACTTTTCCCGAATTCCATAAAAATGAATGGAATTGGAAACATTTTCCCAGTGCGCTTGGCTGTAATGGAAATACGAATTGTAGTTCCATTTCATTTCGTAAAGACGAAACATTACACCAGAAAATTATTTCTTTTTTTTGTATTATTTTCTCAAGACTCATTCTTCCATTTTAAGATCATTTATTGAAAATTCAAGCTCGATTTAACAGTTCCATGCTTTAAATGCATGTTCATTAAATTTTCTCTTCAACATTTGCGAGCCAAGATATATATATATATATATATATATATATATAACATAACAATGTGTAACTTGTGCTATATTTAGTAATTTAGTATGTGTATTTTAGATATTTTGATATTTTACTACGTTACAATCATATTTACATTATCCAATATTTTCTGCTTTCTTTTGAATTATTACTTATATTTAACAGTTTTACTCTTACTATCATTGCACAGTTTTTTATGTTTTAGCTTGATTATTGCTTTTTTATATGCATTTTTAATAATATATTACACTCTAATGTCTTTATATCCAAAAAATTATGAATGTATTTAGAAATATTTTTTAGGGACTAGCAACTACTAGGTACGCTTCACGGCATTTCTTTGCTGGTTGATACACTCTTATGGTATGCGTATTACCGTCATAAAATTAGCATAAATTTAGTATTAGTTACTTAATTGGATAAGTGATACAATTTATGTTTGTTTATTGTGTGTATCATTTTGTTGCTTTGACCAATTTTGCAATACTGGTCCTTTTTAGATTAATTGTTTAATAGAGTAATGTAAGTTTACACATGCTATAGTTATTCTTAAGTAATTTTTCAACTTGGTTATTTTCTTCTAGTACATTTATGAGTAAATTTCCTGCTGAAGGGGAAGGCTGGAATCCTATAAGGCGAGCGTAACCCTACTTTAAAGTCCTAAGTCGGTGACAGTTTTCCATTTTGGTCCAATGACTTTTTGTACGTATACTTATATTTTGATTTGATATTCTTGATTTTCGATTCCATAATTTTTCCATTGTGTTTTTTGTAGGATATTTTACTTCGTTTATTTTTATTATACTACATTGTGTATAGAAAAATAGATAGATAGATAGATATAAAATTGTTTTGATTTTATAGAGCTAAATTTTCACCACCTCCCACTAAAAAACACTTTTCCTCTACAACTCATTGTATGGCGTCGTTAGTTTCGAAATAAAAATCAAATTTTTTTTCATCTTCTCAGTTAAAAACAAGGATGGAAAAAAACTTTCTTTGATAGTTAGTCTAGAAGCCGCTTTAATTTAAGTAAGCTCTTTAAAGTGAGTTTCTTCAGACGAAAGGAACATTTAAGAGAAAAAAAAAACATTTTGACTTTAAAGGAAAAATTCTCATTTCAGACAAATTAATTTGAATCTGGTGATTAGTATTAAACTAATGATTTAAAATTAATTTGCGCCGGATTTCTTTCTGCAACTTATTTATCGAATCATAATTGATTTTTTTTTATTATTAATTTTTAAATCATGATGATTAACAGAATAGGAATACACTTAAAATGAATGTTGAATTGAAAGCTTTAATTTTTCTGTAACTTTTCTGTCGGTTAAAAAACAGATTTTTTAAAACTTTTTTGCATATTAATTAAAATTAACGCTTTAATTAACTGCGAATCTCAAGAGGTTGCACTAATGATTTCTTGTTGAAGCAGACGACCTAGTTTTTTTCCTTGTGTGAAGAATTTTATTAATTAATTAAATAAAAAAAGGACACGTGTACAGTCAATAATTTAATAACAAGTCAAAATTAAAACTTTTCGTTTTTCAAAGATACAATTCAGTCATAATATAGGTCTTGAGTTGACCTCATTTCGTATTATGAAATTAAAATATCTTGTTGCAATATTATATGGATTTTTTAAAATGTACGTGTGTTATGAGGCATTTTTAAATTTTTGAATATTGTTTTTTTAAATAAATACGTTGCAATTTTCTTTGTTGTTAGTATTTATTCATGAATTTTCTTAGCGAGTATAATTAATAAGATTTTATGCAAAACTTTATTTTTATTTTATTTTAAGAAATCAAAAATCAAAACTATTTTTCTTTTAATATAAAAATATTTACTTAACGGCTTTTTATCAAAAAACATACACACCAGTTTCTAATTTTTAAGAAAATTTTTTAAAATCACTTGGTAAAACACATTTTCATTTGTTTTAATTGTATTATTCTACATTAGAAGTATCAAAAAATGTCAAATATTCAAACATTTAAGAATAATGTGAAAATAATTACTTCTTTGTTTGCGAAGCATAATATTCTATCATTATTTATAGCGTAACACTTTAATATAATTTGTTAATAATTTTAAATAATGTAAACATAGCACAATACTTTATTATAATATGTTTATTAAAACTGATTTGAGTAATGTAGGAAACACTGGAACATTTTATAACTTGAAACGGCTCAAAACTGAATGAGATTAATACCATATTGCAGAAAAACTAATATAACGTTCAGTAAATAACTAAAAATTCATTATATGAAAATTTTTTATGTTATTTTAATTACGTTATTATTTTTGGCTCTTCATATATAAAAATCGCACGCTCTGTACAATGTATAGACATTAACTAATATTTCATACACATTTGACTATTTCCTTTTCGACTTAATCCTATGATTTGAACAGAAAACAGTAAAACTATTAGATTTGAATTATTTATGAGTGAAACTTTCACAACACGCAAGTGTTTTTTTACTATGTTTTATAGAGGGGAATGCTATTCACACATTAACCACAGTTCTCTGAATTTATTCTCTCTTGAGATTGATTTTCAAGGACAATTTTTTAATTTTAAAAAAAGATGTGAGATGAGTCTTAAATATTTTATTAGATTTCAATACACACGGAAACTCTGCTAGCAATTATTTCACAGAAATAATATGTTTATTATCGATTTAAGCCCACACTCTTTAGCGCGTGTAATACTATAGCTAATAATTATCATTTATAACTGCAGAATTTTACATAATATTCCCACTATGGATTGAAAAATGCGTTATAAAGAACTACGAGGCAACTACTACAAAAAAGGGATTGATCAGTTGTAGTCCTTGTAAAGTAAATTTTTATTTCAATAGGATTTTTTTTTTTGGAAATGGGAAGTTTATATCAATTTTAAAGTAACATTAAGTTATGTGTTCTTCACATAGAGAGATTGTGCCGTTATGTGTGCTTTATGCAATGAGTGAGAGTCATATTACCGTCACACTATAAAGCAGCACGAAGGCTATTGGCGATGGAACTCGTAATTTTGAACCATGGTCAAGTGACGAACATGGCACCTGTGCTGGCACCCCCAGTCGTAACTTCCACAACCAACGGGAGGACGTTAAAATTTCGTGCAGCTGCCACCTCTACACGATGGGCCTTCAACGACACTGGACTCGAACTCATGACAAACCAGCCAAGAGTCCGTAACTTTGACCACTAGGCCAACACGAAGGGGAAAAGGACGGTCATTTGTTCATTTTCTACGCTCTTTTTTAAAAAGGATGCTAAGAGTTGAAGCTCCGTGGCTGAGTAGTAGCGTACCACGCCTTCATGCCACAGGTCCGGGGTTCAAATCTGAGTTGGGCAAGGTCGACTCAGCCTTCCATCCCTTTAGTAGGTCAATAAATGAGTACCGAGTTTGCTTGGGAACTAAAAACTGGTGTTTTCACGTCACTGCTCATGCACCTCAGTTCCCAAGATCTCGTAAACTGAAATGGGTAAAGTAAGCCTTGTGGTCCTCATGAACTGTTGCACCATTGAGTTTAGTTTAAAAGTTTGTTTTCTGTGTACTATAAGAATATCGTGCAGTTTAGATTGATAGATCCTTGATGGAATGATTTAAAATTTTGCTGATTCATTTTTAGGATTACATTAATTTTGAAATTTCATGTACAATTTTATTGATATAGTTTAGGAACATTCTGTTTTAGTTTCGAGCTTTAACGAAAAGAAAATATGATTTACAATATAAATGTTTCGTGTTGTTTTATCGAAAACAATTTACATTATAAACGTCATTCACTCTTGTTTGAAAATCCATTTGCTTCAAAGAAAAAAAAATAAAAAACATAAGCATATTTTTTTTTACATTTTTTGAATCTAGGTTTGAGGAAAACAATTACTTCAACAATAATGTAATTAAAAATTAATAATAAATAAACTCTATAAAAATATCATCTGAAAAATAAATAAAAACATTATTTTTTGTAAGTAAGTCTGTGGAAATAAAGTAATATTTTATTCATTTTGAAGTTTCTTCATCCAAATGTAAAATTCAAATGAACGATAGGTTTTTAAAGAGGATATTTTTCCTTTAATATTATTCTTATCTTTTATCTAAAAATAAATATTTATAATAATTTATTTGATAATAAGTAAACACAACTTCTGGTCTACATATTCTAAAATTAACATTAATTTTTTCTCATCTCTATTTTAATTGATCATATATTTTTTTCTTAAAATTATTTTATTTCAATAAAAATAAAACATTATAGGACCTTATTTTATTTTTTGGATAAAATATCGCAAGGAAAATAAAAACATTTATAAATTAAATACATTTTAAAGACTTAAAGATGATAATGTAAGATATTTTAAAGACATTATTTTTTCCTAAGTAACTACAATAAAAAGAGCCTGGAGAATGAATACGTTCAAGTTTATGATTTTAAAAAAAATGTATAAATGAATACTTTTTTGATGTTTGATGAGTTATTTTGAAATATATCTATAAAATTTTCTTAAGAATATTATTACAAGAAAAAAATAACCTAAATTCTCAATTTTTCGCCAAAAAAATTAAGAAAGAAAACATATTTTCAAAACCACCTTTCATGAAAAATACCCCTTTATAACAATATTATTACAGTATATTGTATTTATAATAGTTAGGACATCCATATTAGGGTTAAACTAGAATTTGCGAAAAATTTACATTATTTTTAGAGTTGAGATCAATTAAAATAATAATGGATGCTTTCTGTTAAAATTATTCTACCCTGGTATATCAAAATGTGAATGAATCCACTTCTAAGTTATGTACTTCAAAACTCTTAATTCAGATTTTTTAAGAAAATATGTAGGCAAAGCATTATTATTATAGATGCATTTTCCATAAAAGGAAAAAGGTTTTGAAAATATGCCATTTTTTCTTTATTCTTTGTCAAAATTGCGTTTAAATAATTTTCTCTTGTAATAATATTCATAAAACAATTTTAAATATACCTACATTCGGTGCTTTTTCGTTTCGCCGGTGCAAATCTTGTCAAGTTGGCATTATTAGCGACTACAAACAATATACACATAAAATATTAATAAATATAAGTTCTCATTGGTTTTCCATCCATTTTGATATATTTTGGAAAAGATATTACTGATAAGAAAAGACCACGGCCTGTTATGAAAGTGTGCTTGTAAAAGGTTATCAGTTGGAATATTCCATTTGGCATCGGCTGCATCATTTTTAGTGATTTTTTTTGCCTGCGGGGCTAAATTGAAAAGTACCGTATATTCTAGTTCAACAACCAAATATTAAAAAAATTATCCATTAATAAGTTTGACCAAAATTAGGATTCTTAATGTAGTCAGTCGCCTTAATAAATAATATATTTATTCATTCTTATCAATATTGATAAATGTTACCTACTCTAGGTATTTCTTAAAATGATTTAATTTACCTTTTCATCCAAAATACACCTCAAATCCAGCTTCACCACTCATAAAAACTGGCTAATCCATTCCACCTGTTGAGTTCCTAGCGTATTCAAATTCATGCATCTTCAACCAATCATCGCGACTCTTTTCTCCAAGAAAATTTGATTATATTCCATTACGCAGGGAACGTCCCCATCCTAACACATTTAGCCCACGCAAAACGATCCATCAGCTGAAAGGGAGGTGCTGAAGACAGCCCCCTCCACCCCCACAAACGTCAGACGACTCGTTATATTTGCATAACTAATTGCTTACACAATTCTTGATCTGGCATGGCTAGGCAGGAAGTGACAGGAAAGGAACAGTGTGTTTGTCACTTACATTTCAACCAAGAGAAAATGTCTTCTTAGAAAAGAAAAATATGCTGTGTAGATTTTCGGTTTTATTTCGTTGTTAACACCTCCTACCTCTTTTCGTTCCTTTTACCTGGCTTTGTTTTAGTGTTAGGATGTTTAATTTAATTTAGAAGAAATGTCTTTGTGTCCTTTTTGGAGGCCATTTAGGTTTGGTTTAAAGCATCATAAGAGTTGGTTGTGTTGCATTTTCTTGCCTGTAGGTGGATAAAATAGGAAATGAGTTTTTAAATTCAAGATAGAGAGAGAGATTCGGTTGATTTACAAAGCGTATAGAGCAAATGTTGTAAAAGTGGAGTCATGCAATTATTTATTTTTTAAAATTAAAATTTATAATTTCTTCTGAAGCTGAAGTTTATTCCACTGAATTTCCAAGGAACAATGAAGAGAATGCTGTTTTGAGAAGTGGGTTCAGAAAATTAATTTAAATATAATTATTGAAATTCCTTTTTGAAATCGAGGAATATTTTTGGAATTTTATTGATTTGTTAAAGTCGCAACACGAAAGCTTTTGGTCTCCGAAATTTCAAACCATGGTCAATGGTCATACTTTCCAAACATTCACCACGTCAATGGGAGGGTTTTGAGATTCGACATATTTAACATGTGTAACCCTTTACAAGGGGGATTTTAATCAAATCAGAATTTGAACCCAATTCTGTTCACTTTGGATACCACTGCCCCCAAACGTAATCTTCCTTCCTGTGCTGTGAATTATTACTTTTTCTTTAAACTGAAGGACTAAATAAGAGGGGGGGGGGATATAAACAGGAAGTGGTGACGTCATTTTTTTAATATTATTATTATTATTTAGGTGGTTGTTTCCCGAGGGATCGGATTGTAGCTCTAAACCCTCTTCGGGTGAGCTCGGTTCTTTTGGGCATTCATCATCATCATCTGAGAGATTGGTTCTTCAAACATCCGATTTTTTTTTAATAATTCAGATTAATAAAAAATATAATTTAGGAAAAAATTGATAAAATGTTTGCATTTGTTGCATTTAGATAGTACATCAAAGCTGTTGCTGAAAAGTTGTTGATTTGTGTGACAGAGCGTGAGGGGATTACTAATAGATTTTATGAAGATGTAAGAGACAGTTAAGGAAGTATGTATATGTGTACAGGAGATATTTTACTTTGAAATATAGCCTAGGCTTAGAAAATCTGATGACTGTATACCAGATTTCAGACCAAATATATGTGTGTTTCTGTTTTTAAGTCACAGTAATAGTATATATTTTCATTCTCTCTCTCTCATAATGCTATTATTTTACCTAAAGAAGAATGCACTTAATATGACTCTATACCTAAATATTTTTAAAGTAATAAAATCACCTTGCTGATGTACTCAGAGAAAAAAAATTAAGTCAATTCTCATTGCAATTTTAAAATCTTTTCCCCTAAAAATGACTAGAAAGGAGCAAAAATAGCTAACTTCGAATCAAAACTTTATGTTTTCATGGTTGTCTCAATATATTCTAGGCAATTTGACCACTTTATTTTAGATCATATATTCCTTGATTTCACATAAAAATCAAGTCAATGCGCCAATCGATTCGTAGAGAAATATTTATTATAATAATTTTTTTTGAATAATTATTTCTTTTTCACCTCCAATAAGAATTTTAAATCAACACTTTTAGTGTTACAGTAATTTATTGAAAATGTCATTAGATACTGATAAAGGAGAGATTTAAAGATCACAAACCTAACTTACCTTCCGTTAATTATTTATATTAGATGATCAAATATTTTTCTTATTCATTACTTATTTATGTTGAAATTTAATGTAATTACGTAATTTTCATTGCATACTACATATTTTATTTAAACAAAATATAATTGATTTCTAAGTTTATAAATATTCTTTTTTAGCCTTTTTTTTCTTTATATGTGCTACTTACTAGATTGTGAACATTTTACTGTTTATTATTGAAAATTGTGGATAGATTTTCACTCTAAATTAAATTTAAATAAACTAATAGCTGATAAATAAAAATTGGTTAAGGGTTAGACATTAATTAAGCTCAAATTTTGAATAGTTTATGTAGTAAGTACCATTTTTAAACCTTATTCTTAAATGATTCATTAGTAGAAATAAAAATTAGTTATAAAAAATTGCAAAAAATAGTTTTAAACAATTGCGATCTATGGAATTTTCATTTCATATGTTTGAAATAACACATGGATTGTAATAAAGTTAAAATGTATTTTGAAAAATGTACAATATGTGAAATAAAATTAGCTATCTATCAAAATTAATTTGCTAATTCTAATTAATAGTTAAAGTTTGTTAATATCAAATTTAATTTAATTATTTAATTCACAAAATGCGGAACAATTCGATTGCTTTTTTTCCCTGCTTTCTTCATAAAAGTTTCCTGCTTATATATTTTCTAGTTATGTGATGAATTTTACTTCTGTAAAAAGTGCACTGTGTGTAAAGTTGCAAAAATAAAAAGGCATTATTTAATTACAAATTTCTTTCGCAATTCAGAGCTTAAAAATATTTTGTTCCCATTCTTGCCTAAATTATCATTTTATGCATACTAAGTAAGAGATACAGCATATTCAAATATTATTGTTTTAATGCATCCTAATATCTCACAAATTCTAATAATTACAATAAAATAAATATTAAGTTTAAAATTTATTAATTAATTAATAATCATTATAAAGCCTTTGATTTTAAAAAAGACCTACGCGACTGAATTAAAATAAATATATGCATTTTTTAATACTCCAGAAAATGTTTTATTCAAAATTTAAGCGGATAAACACAAACATAAGATTTATGATTTTATTAAACTGGAGTCAAGTGAGATCATTTTATGTAAAGAAAAAAGAAAGAAAAAGAAAAAAAAAAGACTTTTCGGAGGTCTTAGAAAATCTTCACAAATACTTAAAAACCATTCAGTTATTTCAACAATAAGTTTTAAATGGTACATTGATCTATCCTATCATGAAATTTAAGTTGAACCTCTAGATCGGAGGTCTTAAAAACATTTCCCACGGATCTTCGAGGTTCAACGAGGCATACTTAAGAATTCCACGAGTCACATTAAGAAATGGAAAAACAAATTATGCATGTACATGCAAATAGATTCACGTTCTCTAAGAAGTTTATATAAGCACTAGTATAGTCATTAAACACAGTCATTAAAACTAAAAATTTTATTTATGCATAATTGTTTTAATACTTTTATATCATTTAATATGAAATAATAAGAGAATAATTAAAACGCTTTTTTATATGCAATACTTAATAGGTTGTGACTATTCTACTGTTTACCATCTCGGGTTTCACGAAACAATCTTATATTCGTCAGTACAATATTTTGCAAAACTAAATAATTTGCTACTGGAAAATTCAGGTTTTTTCCCTTGAGGAAAAAAGCACCAATAATGAAGGTGAGGGAATAACTTATTGACATATCAACAGATTCGACGTTAAAATCTAAATTTAAGCAAGAACAGCTCTTGAATTTTCAGTTGCAAATTCATGCAAGATACACACGATTTCCCACACAGCTCTAAATATTTTAACACCCTTAAGAATACTTTATTTACGAGAAAAATATTTCTCTAAGTGAGTGGATGCAGAATTAAAATATAAAAACAAAATAAACGTAGAATATATATGCAATGCGAATGCAAATAATTTCAATAGACCCAGACTTCGACCGTTTGTGTAAGAATATGCAATCAAATATCCCAGTTACTAATTATAATGTATGGGCAGGTAATACCTGGAGCAAAATATTAACACACACGCACACACACACACACACACACACACACACACACACACACACACACACACACGCATATGTCTTACTGATACATGACTTGAATCAGAGCATTTTGATAAATTTTATATAAGAGGAATTGTTTCAAGAGTTCTTGTAATTGTGGAAAGGGTGAAGAGGCTAAGTTAAGCATCTATATTTTTATTAACGAGAAAACGATTAAAGCAGCGACATAAAAGTGCAGCCTAAACACGCACAGAATTAGAACAGTCATAAAAAAATTCTTTGTTCACTCTGGAGATTTCGTCTATTTATAACGATGGTCAACCGAAAGCTGTGATTTTCATTAATGGCTTTTTTGATTGGTTCGTATACGTGGATGATGCAAGATTGCAACATCTGGATTTAAAAACTCTAAAAATTTAGTTTTTTGAAAGAAAAAGTCGTGGTTAGCTACCGTTAGGCCGGTAAAATAAAGAATAATTATCACGAGAAGTCTACGAGCGCTGAAGAATATTATGAATTAAAATCCCACAAGAGAAAATTTTAGTGAACTATTTTGCATATATACGATTATTTAATATTAACAACAATACTTTTCTTTACTTTTTCTTACGTAAAGTACCTATAACATGTTGATTTACTTTAAATATTATTTTAAGGTATATTCTTGCGTGAGAAAAAAAATATAGGATTTCCCGAAAATTCCTTTTAGTTCGTTCCTTGAGTCGAAAATGTTTAAAGACAACTGTTCTAAATCTTCGAAAAATATCATCTTATCTCTTATTTTTTCAAAACATTTATCTATTGGGAAATAAAAAAAAACATTAGAAAACATTTATTTTTTTTTCTTTTAGGCCCACCCCCACTAGGCTTCAAGAGGCTTACCAGATGCTAAAAAAAGGGCAGAATCGTGTCAAAACTGCCGACCTCACATTCTTTTCTGCCCGGCGAAACCACTCTCTGTTATCTCAAGAGGTCCTATCTAATCGAAGATCATTAAAAGAGATCCTAGTGAGCTGGGGGAGGTGCCCTACCGGATTGATACCCCCTCACCCGCTTTATCGTCTGCGCACTCCCTCCTCGATTGTCGTCGACCTCAACCGACTTCCGAGTGATCTCCAGTACCCATTAGATTAAAAGGAATTCGCATCCCGAACTGAATTCTTTCTTTTCTCTCGACTTCCGGAGGATTGGGAGGGTGAGCAGACGATTAGTTAAGGGTGGACGAGGAAAAGAGGGGGATGGGAGTATCCGTCGTTCACGTGTCAGAAACACCGGTTCGTTTCTCGGCAGTGGGATGCAAGGTTGTTTGTTTGTGGAGGAGGAGTTGTATCTCTGTCGAATCTTCAGGACAGTAAGGTTGTGTCTTTTACTGTATTCTTTGCTGCGGAAAATTGGGTGTTTTCTCTGGGTTTTAAAGTGAAGAGATAATTTTGATAGTGATACTGAAGACAAGATTTTCCAGGAAGAGTTTGTGTGAAAGAAGATTGTAGACTTTTATCATAGGATTTTGCTTTTTTCAGGTTCCTACTATAAACTGTTAAACTTTTATTGCGCATGGAAAAATGTAGCATAGAAAGTATGTAAAGAAAATAAAAATAAAATTGCCCAGCCAATTTTTAAAGTTTGTTTTGATCTCTTAAAGTGAAAAAAAAATAGATATTCGAAATTATTTGTTGGTCATCAATATTCTATAAAAGAAACTTTCATACTAAAAAAATAGCTCCGTACAATTTCAAATTGATCAAAGGTTCACATTTTTGTAATACTGAATATTGTTATACTAATTTTGTATTACTGCGAAATAAAAACAAATAACTCTAATTTTTTATCATATATATGTATATATATATAAATAGTTCTATAAAAAATAGTACAATTAAAAACATTTTTTCTATAGTTTAAAAATATTTTTTAGCTTTGTACATATTTAATTTCTGTTTAACAAATTACATCACTAAACCTTTAGAGTCGTTCTCCTACCGTGTCAGAAACTAAGCTTTTACCTTAACAGACTATTCGAAATTTAAAAAAAAATATTTTATATTCAGGAAAACAAAGCAGGTAATGTACAAATTGAAACATAAAATAGATGGTTTTACAGCAAAATATATTTAGTAGAGTTATTGAAAAAAACTACTACATTAACAGGAAATTGAAACAACCGCAATACATCTAATCTCAGTTTGACCACGATTCTAACTTTTTTTGGTGAATGCGCAATGCTATACTGACACACATTGTAACCCTTTATGCCAAAAAGCTGCCTATTTTTATACAACTTCCCTAAACGATAAAGAATATTCTATTAAATTTAATTAAAAAAAACATCATGGATATCTAATAGAGCTTTTTTATATATAGGCGTAAAGGATTCATATTAAAACTCTTTGTTAGTTAATGTTATCATTTCAATTGATGGGTTCTCTCATTATATTTATGAATGTTATCCTTCTTTTTAATAAGTAATTCTAATGTTATTCTTCTTTTTAATAAGTAGTTCTAAAGTTAACCTTCTTTTTAATAAGTAATTCTAATGTTATTCTTTTTAATAATTCCAATGATATTATTTTAATAAGTGATTTTAATGTTACCATTTCTTAAACAAGTAATTATAGTATTATTCTTTAAACAAGTAGTTATAGTATTCTTTAAATAAGTTATTCTAATGTTATTATTATTTTTAATAAAATTGATAAAATTCTTTTTATTAACTACTGAATGTGTCGCAAATGTCTTAGAATTGAAGTATTAATTTTTATTTAGCCAAATCTAGAGTTCGATGCGTAGTATCTCTATTCATTTCGAATCTTAAAACGGAATACTTTAATCAACCAACAATACCAGTAACAAAAAAGAGCGTTTTTTGAGAATGAATAATCTAATTCGAATTTAGAATGAACTCATTTTATCATATTAGCGCATTAAAAAAGATCTATTTGTACATTTTTAATTATTTAATCAATTACTTAATCAATGGTATTAATTTAAACATTTTTAAAAGTTTATTGAAATTCTTTTTTTGGGAAAAAATAGTCAAATTCTAAAATTACGGACAAAAAATATCTATACAAAAACTTGAAAGAAAGTTTACCAGAGGAAAAAAATGTACAATTAAATAAAAAACATTGAAATCGGATTAAATGAAGAAAGTTAATTACTAAAATTAAATGATAACGCGTGGAGCATTTAATTATAAAATATAATTTTTTTTGCTGTCAAACGCAATGCTTTTTTTTTGTTATTAGGGAAAGAAAAAATTACTTAATCTTTGTTAAATACAAAGCGTTCGATCGCTCTAGTCAATATTCTACTATAAAACAGCTTCCGAAGCGCGTCGTATAAGAAAGCTAAATATTTGACTTTGTTTTCTGACATTATTTCAATTATCGGAAGGTATTTTTAGATTCTAAAAATAGCATCGATACATTAACTTCTAGGAGTCTTTATAGCGTATACAGTAGTAAAATTTCAATAACAGATATTTTGTAGTAAAATAATTATTCTTCTTGCAAAGGCAAAATATCGATCTAACTGCTATACGAAAGAGAAAAATAAGCGTGCTCAATTCTCATTCACAGTCAATTAAATGTTCTCATTTTATTTTAGTTTACCGAAAAATGACCCAAAAATGGTACAAGCAAACATTTATTTGTCACGAAACGCAAGTTTCACATTTAAAGTAAATAATTACTGTCTTCCAATAAGTAAATCGTTATCATCGAATTAATTTCATCGCAATAAAAATATCTCATAAAGGTTTTTATAAATAGTTTTTACTACCTAAACATGTAGCAGCATTGTTTTTCAAAAATGATTTCTACTTAGAGAGAATAGAATGACAACATTTTAAGCGTTGTTCTAGAAACATTATCAGAAATTTTATATTAACCCCTTGCCACGGGCGTTTATGCACGTCCTACTGAGCTGGTGCCTTTAGTACCTCAGACGTGTATACTCGTCGACTTTTTGTTTTGTGCTGCTCTGTTTAGAACTAGTCCCACGGCTTTGGAATACAATAACATGACATTGATAGTGCTTCTGAAGAATTTAATTATTTTGGAGAAGAGAGGTGGGGAAGGAATTTGAAAGGGTATATTCCAGGAATGATGAATTTGATAGATAAGCAGTTTTTCTTGTTTTTTTGTTAGAGTATGCTCTAGAAACATTATAAGAAATTTTATATTAACCCCTTGCCCGGGCGTGTATACACGTTCTGTTGAGCTGGTGCCTTTAGAGTGCACCGGACATGTTATAAAGTAAGATTTTGCTCAAACAATTAAATTCATTCATCAAAGGAGAACCATCGTTAACAATAAACTTAACAATTTATTTATCCAGTGTTATTGGGCCTGGCACCTTCAAGCTGGGAGAGCTACATTCAAATTTCAAGTATAGAGTTCAGAGAGCTTGTAAACAAAAACAAAAGTATCTACTTACATATCGTTCAGACGCCCTCTGGCGGCTACAAAGAGAATTCGTTAGGGGATTCTTAACACGTGTATACTCGTCCTTCTAAAGGAGGACTTTTTGTATTGAGCTTTTTAATTTTCTGTTTTCCATTTTCATTCATTTTCTCTTACCGTGTTTAATAAGAGTTTTTTTAATTTTTAGTACGAATACACTGAATGTGATGCTGGTTTATGTGTTCAACCAAGTTTCAGGATATATCACTAAAAAGATAAGTAACAATTAATGTTTTATTATATTTCAACTACAGATTACGTTTTTTATTTTCATTTTATAATTTTATCCTTTCCTTTTGTTCTCTTTCTTTGAAGCGAAAGTAAATAATTTTTAGGTGGAAAACACGCCTTTTCTTTTCCCCGAACAAACTGTGTAACAATGTGTGTCTGTGGGAAAAACGGGGCACTAGGGTGTGAATTTCGTAACTTTTCCTCGGCAGTTAAGAGTTAATATGTAATAATTTTGGATTCCAATTTTCTGTTGAGGGGCTTTTCCTTTAATTTATTTGGGTCATGAGTTCTCCAAAACATAATGCTATATCCTCAATTGTTTTTAAATAGTTGTTTAACAGGGCATTTAACTGTAACCACGTTCTTACAAAAGTTCCTTGTCATCAAATTTTTGTTGTGAGCTGGCGCATTATTACATCATCTACAGTATTCGACTAATTGGTTTCAAAGGTTACAACTTGTGATATTTTAGAGAATTCTAGAAGTTTCATAGATATGAATAATCCACGGTAACGTAAATGAAATGCTTGATAATTTTAAAAACTTTAATACTCTTTGTATCGTTTCACGATCCTGTTAGATGGAAGAAAAATTGATTTCGTGGCTTTTTTCAAACAATTTTGCATAAGTTACAAGAATAACAACAATATACATTTCATTTAGACTTTTTACATTTGTTTTTTAATTCTAGTCTGAATTATATTCGTTGCATTCAATTGATATTTCCTTAAAATTACAAATAATTTGTGTTGCTTTTGAATTTTCAAGTTTAAAATTATTACTAGGATATCGAATCTAATTATTTGCAGTTAAACATTTCAATTTTTAATGAATTAATAATTTTTCGAATAAAATTTAACTTGCTTATTAATCTTTGCGTTGTTTTGGAATTCTATGGAGAATAATTCTTGCAATTTGTCTGTAACTAATTACAAGATTTATTTTGGATAGAATATATTTTTCAATATTTTTTACCTTAATATACTTTTCCAGACATTAAATAATAATTGCTTGAAAAATGTAATCTCTTAGTTTTCCATAGAGACAGTTTTGAAACTTTAAGAGAGTTAAGATTCCCGAGATATTTTTTTAACAAAAGTAAGAGATCAGAAATCATAGATAAAGATGTACCATTATTTTTACTGAGATGCAGCTATGCTGAAAAGTTAAATCCTATTTGATTTGCGTAAAAACGTATTTGATGATAAAATATAAATTTAAAAGATAGATCTCACCATAAATTTAGTACCCAGGCTTATTCTGTATTTGTAGACTTGTGTTTAGAATGATTAAATCATTTTAATGTAAATTGTAGTACTGTATGCAGAATTGTGTATAAACTGACATAATATTTGATGATTTATCTTTTGTCAATTAATGAATTAAGAAAGAATCTTTTGAATATCCTGAATTTCACTTTAAGATGTTTTATTTTCATCTGGAGTTATAAATTTTTCAATTTACTAAAACTGAACTCAAAACATAATAAAATACAATCATATATAGTACATCTAGTATGCAAGAGACACGAATCGGATCCCCTGTGCATAAAATTTCCATGTAAATGCTAATTATTGATTTACATTATTGTCAAAAATTAAATCAATAATTAGAAGAGAAGTTACGTAGCTGCCTATTTCACATGAAATTCAATTCTACTCTTTCATTAACATTAGACAAATAACAATGCATTAATTTAATTATTTTTTTAAATAAATTAATTTGCAAAACTCCTCATGCTCTACAACATTGATTTAATATCTGGCCATATTATGCTGTTAAGCATACGTAACCCTCTAATTAGAATGCATATTGCCATTCTTCTTGGTAAACTATCTAGAGTAAAGTGTTAAATGGAAATTCTACAATTAGAAATTGTAATATTTCTCTATCCGTAATGTTCTTCCTTCTCATAAAAACAACTCATTCATCTTTGAGGCAAAAAATTTTTTCTTCCTCGTGGTCGATCTATATTTAAACAAAAGAAGACTTTTCACAAAAGTATTTTTACTTTAATTTTCTCAAGATGCAACCATAGAATGTTAGATGAGGTGTTACAACTTTTCTTAGAAACATGGCAGCTGCAATAAAATATATTATATTTTTATACAGTCTGATGCAAAAAAGAACTCGTACTGATAATATTTTAGGGCTGATAGATATATTTTGCAATAAAATGTAAGCACTCCTAAAAAAATGGTTAAAACTTATTTTTTTTTTTTTAAAAAAAAAGTATTGCTGGTTTATTATTATTTTTAAAAACAATTCTATAGCAGTTTTTGTGATTTTTACGAATCATTTAAGGCAGAGTTTCTCAAACTGTGGGGCGTGACCTTTAAGGGTCAAACTAATTCTACGAGGGGGGAATATTGAAAAGTCGAAAACAAAATTTTTTAAAAAATCTGAAAGTAAACGAACAAAATACATACCAAGATAATAAAAAATAAAATTAGCATTTACACTGATATAATACACTTATAAATATATCAGTACTGCACAATGTATTTAATAATTAATACAACAATACTAAGTTAAGAACAAGATAAATATTTACCAGTGATCCCATGGGATTCTCATGTGTGTGTGTGTGTATAAAATTATATACAAAAATTAACACTTATCTTGATAATATCTATGGTTTAAAATTAATCCCTTAACTGCCGATTAAAACTTACGCGATTTGCTCCTCAATGTCTCCGTTTTCCGCGTAGGTGCAAGTATATTATGTATTAAGAGGGAGAAAAGGTATAAATAAGGAAATCCTCTGATATAAGTAAATCCTTCGTTAACATTGTCAAGGCCCTTTTATTGCATTCCAAAGCCTTCGGAATAATTTTCTGGATAGCAGTGCACGGGAAAGATTGTACTTCGGAATGACGTATATATACGTCAAGGGCATTTGACACACCGGTTGAGTGGGACGTATATATACGTCAGTGGCATTTGATACACCGGTTGAGCGGGACGTATATATACGTCAGGGACATTTGACAGACCGGTTGAGCGGGACGTATATATACGCCGGTAGCACTTAAGAAGTTTTTTCGTATTGTAGCTTTAGCGTCAAAGTACAATATTTTTGAATAAGGTATTGTTGTTTGTATGGAGAGGGAGTGATGAAAACTATGATTGAATATTGGGTTGCGGATATAGAAAGTTTGAGAAGCACTGATTTAAGGAAGTGCCACGAAACCTTTTTCATATAAGGCAACTTTAAGGCTTCACTACAGACAAATAGTACAATTGTAGATAAACCTAGAATTAAAGACAAAATGAGCCAAGAAGAAAAAAGAAGATCTGAATTGAAAAGCAAGTGTAATTGCTTTCAATACATCCCCATAATAACTAACAGGAGCATACAGTTTAAATAATTGTCTTAAAATAATTTTTAGAACTATAACATATAACCGAGTTATATTTTTCTAAAACCAAATGCATAATATATAACAAATAATTTTTAAATCAAAGTATTTCTAAAAAATTTAGAAAACCCATCAAAATTTTAAATTTTTTCTTCTTGTACATATCATGGTTAACTGTGATAAAATATTTTATTATCTTTTTGAAGAAAGTTGTGACCACTATTTTATAAAGCTTAAAATATACAAGTTCGTACAAAATTATATTGCATAGATATAAAGAAATAAAAAAAAAGCATAAAATATTTCTTTTGAGAAAAAAAACACAATAAGTTACAACAAACATAAACTGTAAAAATAATATTGCTTTACTATGACCTAATAACTACATATTTAGTTACCGAGCAAGTATGTGACGCACGTATATATAGTGTGCTTATTTTTAAGCGATTGTTCAAAATATATAATTAAAATTTAAATCGACACTAAAAATAAACCTTTTAAAAATTTTCTGATAAACTTACAACTAATACTCGGTAAATTCTTAAAATTTTCAAAACAAATTTTAAGATATTCTAATTTTAAGATGATATTAATTAAACTTGAGCCAATATTATTTAAATCAAAAAAGAATGCTTGGTAAAAATAGATTTTTATTCTCTACTGAAATAATTAAACTTCACTTCATTATCTTCAATCTATTCAAATAAATAGTTTCTGCAATTTTATCTTACACATTTACTGGATACATTAAGTCTGAGATTTAGAGTGATATTACTTTCATTTCAATCAAGAAAGACAATTTAAAAACAAAGAAATTCTGTAATTTAATCAATAATAAAAACGTAAAATCCTGGGCTTAAAATAATTCTAAGACCCATGAAATGATATTCTGTTTGAGAAGAGATATAAAAAAAACAAAAAAAAAACGCAATTTAGGGATTTATTTCTTCCTTTTTCTACTCATTTTATCCCCTATTTTCTTTTGCAAAAGAAAATGTTGCTAAAAATAACAAAGACTACGAATGTAAATGAGCTAGCGCACTTTCTTTGAAAGAATTACCGAGAGAAAGGGAAAGAAAAAGGGATTTTTCTACCAGTATAATTCACATTAATGTTTCTTTTAGGGGAAAAAAATCTGAAGATAATTCTAGGGAAGAGAAAATTAAGAAGAATTATACAAACAAAAAAGTGAATTATTGAGTTTTTAAAAGAATTCCGTAAGATTTCGCAAATGTAAATGCAGATATTGCTACAAACGTCTTCGTTTATATTAGCATATTTTTTTTCGAATTTTTATATCGAATTCTCTTGATTTGTGAATGTAGATTAAATGAATAATTGTATGCAGTCACTTTAAACAAAGCATATCTTTTTTTTGGTGCATGTGTTACATTTTTATCTAGAGATTAAAAGCTAAGAAAATTCTTTTTTTTTGGTATACTTTTCAAAGGAAAAAGAAATATTCTTAGATAATTACTGAAAAAAAAAAGGAATAAGTAAGAAAAACGAAAGGAAAAAAAAAGAAATCAAGTTAAAGATGAAATCTAATAATAAATTCTTGCGTGGGTGTTGGCGCTACAATACAACAATATTTGTTGGAAACTCAATCTTTCTTTTTTCTTTTTCGAATGAATTCATCCAATTTTGCATATTTTGATAGCAAAAATGAAATTATTAATTACATTTTCTAAAGTTTCAAAAAATACATATTTTGCCTTTAACTATTTTTATCACAATATGTATGTACATATACTTAAAGTTTTTTTTCAGAAAAGATGATTCTTCTTTTTCTGATGTATTACATTGCACAGTTTTATGATCATATTAAGTTTATAGAAATACAGTTATTCTTCCAGTAACTTAAGAAACAAAATTAGAGAGCTTAAGAATACACTAATATTTTGAATACCTATCACATTTAGTTTTTCTTAAAAAAGGTTTCTTTAATAACTTAAAAATATTTTTTAAACTATCATTTGATAAGAGAAATGAAACCTTTTCATTTATTTTGTTATTTGAAAAAATATTTTTTTAAGTTTCACCTTTCGAGAAGAATTTAAGTGTTTTTAAACTATGAGCAGTTTTCTTTTTAAATTGATGCACTCTTTATATGCGTTCCTTAAAAAATAGCTCAAAAGAAGTAATAAATATACATACTAATTCTTATACGAATAAGATTAGCTCACGAATCATTAGAACTAATGTGTATGATATGAACATTTGTAGCTAGTCAAAAAAATTGGCAATTTAGGTTAGAGTTATTTTACCTTTTTTCTTTCAATTGATTTCATTGCAATAGAATTTAAGCATTGAGATTTAATGATAAAGATCAAAGCGTATGTCTACGTTAAAAATGTCATCTTCGTATTTTTCTTTTTTTTCATTATTATTTTAAAATTTAAATAATTAACTTTCTAAATTTATTTTTCTTTTATAATCATGTGGCAATAAGAATATGATGTGTTTAAAATACTACTATACCTTTTATTTAGTTTAACTATATTTTCTCAAAACAGTGTATTTCTTTAAAAAGAATGATATATATCTAAAAAGGATGTTATTTGATATTAGACCAATTTAAAGGACCAATAGAAGGACTTGCAAGAAATTTTGCATAGGTGTATTGAATGCTGTTACTTAATGTGAAAGAACTAAAAAAAGCATGTAAATTATATCTTTTTTTAGTGAATTTATAGTTGTTTAATCGAGTGTTTTATAATCATTCAGCTTTAAAACTACAGAACGTATAAAATTTTAGTGGGCTTAATAAGTAAAGTAAAAAAATAACCTAAAATCAAATCCCTAATTTGTAGCTTTTATTGCTGTAATATTTTCATTCAAAAGAAATAATTAAAAGTTTCTTGTTTATGTTTCAGAATATATTTAAATGTTTCAGTATTTTTTTAGAAGCATATAATATGTAAATTTTTTTAAAATAGAACATTTGAAAAAAATTGCAAAACTTGATTAAAATTTCTTTAAAATTATTTTTTTCAAATAGTTACGTACAGATATAATTTTTAACTACATTTTTTGTTATTCTGGCAAAATCAAAAATTCTTATAGCTCAAAATTAATGTAAGTACTGGAATTATAATGCTTACAACCTTTTAAATATAGATGGATGTCTTTCAAATTTTGAAATCCTTCATAAATAAATTACTTATAATTTCAGCAATACAATTAAAACTAGATTTAGTATTACAATATAGACGAAAAAATATGAAATGAAAATAATTTATTTTTAAAAAAAAAACAGTGTTTGGTTTTGCAAAAGGAAATTTCTTGAATAATAAAATATACTACTTTATAAACGGTAATGAAGTCAAATTATAATATTAAATCAGCGTTCTCAAACTGTGGGTCGCGCCTCCTAGGAGGGCGTGATAATTTTACAAAGGGAGCGCGAGCATATTGAAAAGTAGTAAACAAAAGATTATTTAAAAAAATATTAATTTATTCAAAGTAAACAAAGGAAAATGCATTCGGACATAATAAAAAAAAACATTTGCACTGATATAATGCATTTATAAATGTATCAGTACTGCACAATGTATTTCATAATTAATTTAACAATACTATAAGAACAAGTTTAATAATTACCAATAACCCCATAGGCTTGGCATTTATAAAATTATATACAAAAACTAACACTTATCTTGAAAATTTGTACGGTTTATAATTAATCCCTTAACTGCCAAAAAAGTTATGGAAATTGTATAAATAAGCAAATCCTTTGAAATAAGTAAATCCTTCGTAAACACTGTCAAGGTCCTTTTATTGCATTCGAAAGCTTTTGGAATAATTTTATGAATATCAGTGCACAGAAAGACGGAAACTTGGTACTTCGGAAAGACGTATATATGCGTCGTCCAAGGCAATTAACTCTTTGGGTGAGCTAGACGTTTATATACGCCAGTGAACCACTCTTTTACCTGGTTTCAGTCAATTAATTAAAGAAACATTATTCCCAAATACTCTCAAAGCAAAAAGCAGCCACCCAAAAACACTCAGTGATATGAAAATTGTTCTTTCTTCTCTGGCAAGCCGTTTGGATTTATCTCATTTCGAATAATTGTATATATAACAAACACACGCACGCGCAAACACACGCACACACAGGAATTATATCATCTTTGCTAT
Organism: Trichonephila clavata; assembly: GCA_019973975.1. Lineage (NCBI taxonomy): Eukaryota > Metazoa > Arthropoda > Arachnida > Araneae > Nephilidae > Trichonephila > Trichonephila clavata. The sequence goes on from BMAO01025221.1 coordinate 358,692, forward strand.
GTTATTCATAAATCCTTTGTCATTATCTTATGAAAAGCTAGGGAAAAAACTTTTTCATTAACTCTAGAGAAAATAAAAGTATAAATTAAAAGCTTTTCTAAAGTTAGTCATTTTAATACAACCGTATTTTTTGCATTATTTTGAAATCAATTCTAAATTTTTACATTATAAAATAGGAAAAAAATATAAAAATATTTATAAATTTAAATATACTAATTAATGAATACGTTCTACATTTATTTGTTGAATTTTCTCTGTGTTGATAAAATTTAAGCTTGAAACCAATGATAAGGACAAATATATATATATATATATATATATATTTCATATTTTTTTTAAAAAAATAATTATGATCTAAAATTTATAAAAATTTAAGAATTATAATATTTATGGAACTATAGTTTGTTTTTCTTCATACGATTTTAATATTGGGAAAATATAATAGACGTTTCATATTACATCAAATTTATAAACCAACAAGATAAAATTTATAAATTTTTTTAAGAAAAAACTAATCTACACTTAATGTTATACATTTACTAATTGCTTAAAACTTAATATCAAGCTATCATAAATAAGGAAAAGTGAAAGATGAAGTATAAAATATAAAAATATTACAAAAAATCACCTTTTCAATAAATTGAAATGTTCGTCCAAACTACTAATGAAAATAAGCATTGACTGAAATGTTAGGATGATTAATAATAATAAAAAAAACTTTTTTTTTATACAAAAGGAAAAGAAAATCAGTATAATTCTGTTAGCTTTATTAAAAACTTTCTGATATAGTCTATAGAATTAGATGAAATTTTCAGAATTCTGAAGTTGAAAACATGTGAAATATTTTAATCTAGGAAGTTGAAAATTAAAATAAAATAAATCCAAAATTTCATTAATTTTTTAACGATGTTTAAAAATTGGTAATAAATTTCCATATATATATTTATATCTTTTCCTATTCTATACTACAGGTTTTCTTTTTAAACAATAATACATTTAATAAAAATATATATAAATACAGAACATTTTTACATTGATTAAGAAATTTGATTTCAACATTTAAAAATGTTCATAACATGAAATTAGTAAAATGTTATAATACTCATGGATAAAGGAAATAACATAGGGTACATTGACTGGATGTTTTACAATACCAAAAATCTCTCTGCGTTATGTAATGCCAAAGAAGTGTTGGAAAACTGATTCAAGTAAGAATCTTTATATTAAAGTTGGCAGTCAAATTATTAAATGTCAACTTGAAATTAAATGGGAAAAACTTATTTGCAAGGTATTAAAAAGTAAATATAACACTATACTGTTATTTTATGGTAATATAATGTACTTAAATTCTCCTATGATTCTCAACTGACATAAAGAGATATAAATATAGTTTGAATAATGGTTCAGAACATTATGATCTTCGAACCGAAGATAAGACACCACTCCCCAGTCTTACGAAAAAAGTATCTGACCACAGTGCTATAAATAGAATCCTATACTTCTTCCACCTCCTTTTTTTAACCCCATAATCTCCTCCTTAAAAATCCCTACACATCAATGTTTTCCAAACTTCGATAAATCAGCACTAAAATAAAATAAAAGCTGCCAAATATTTTATCCCTTTCGCCAGAAAAAAAAATCGCCAAGATAGAGGAAAAGAGTTGGCCGAGTGTAGAGGTTGCACGAGGGGCGCCAAAATATCTGACTCCCCAAAAAAGTTGAATGGAGGGGAGCAGTCAATGGGCTGGCGTCATGGCTGTTATCGATCCCGACCCCCCTCTTTCATTGAGAGGGACGTACTTTCCGACCACTCACAGCCTTGCATCCGGTTCCATGCTGCTCTTGCGCATCTTTCCGCATCCGGATGTAGGATCAAGAGGATGGGGAGTAGAGGTACATGGGACGTGTGCTGTGTTTTGATCGGTGGGACAGTTTTGCGTCATTGTTTTTATCTATTGATAGAGGGTAGAGGACCGATAAGGTCAGTCCCTTAAAAAATTTAAGGAGAAGGTAAAAAAAAATTAGGAGGGTGGGGAAGAAAAAGATTTTTTGATGAGTTTTGAAACGGTAGACGTTCGAACAATTTTATTTAGTATTATTCTTCATACACTCACAATGTAGAAGTAAATATATTGTTATTTAAATCTTTAGAAAAGAATTTTTTTTTTTTTTGATAACCAAAAAGTAAAGCTCAAGATAATTTTCTTAGTAAATTCCGAAAAGTACGTGAAGCAAGATTAGGTTATTGTTATTTGTTAATTTGTACGGAAAAAACAGAAAAGGTGTTTTGGTTAAAGAGCAACAAAAGAAGAAAAAAGTTTTTTTGTCTTTAAAAAAAATTCATATGTATCGAAACACAATAATATATTGAATTAATTTTTTCAAAGAGTATTAGAAATATAATGTTTGATATAATTCGCATGCAAGCAAATTAATAATAAAAAATCATAATATGAGTGTTTTGTTTAATAATGTGCTTAAAAACATCAGATAAAAATACAGAAATTAATTGTTTCAGCTCCTGATTTAAGTACTTTACAAATTAAAATAAATTTGATTCATTTCGTTATTTTAGAATGAGTGTTCATTTTAAAACATAATTTACTGTATTTATAAAAAAAGAATGAAAGTAATAATATTTTACTAGTTTTGGACGAATAGACACATACAGTGAACGTTTTACTATCAATTATAAGTATATGCTGTCAAAATTGCATTGTAATTAGAGCATTTTAAATTGTAATCAGCTTAGAATGTCTCAGAATTGTTCAAAATATACTTAAAAGATATTCATCTAATACTTATTATGTAATGAGCTTCATATAATATAAGGAGATTTGTTTTGTCGACGAAAAGATGATTATATTCAGCAAATTTTTTCTATTTTTGGGAAGGTGATGTGATAAGCAATTTGCGATTTTGTGTTTTTTTATTCGTCAATAATTATACGATTTAGTTATATGGTAATATCGCATTTTTATAAAATATAAGAAAAGAAATCTCTCTAAATCATTCTAAATTCAGTAACTACACCGAATGATAACGTATTTATTTAATTAAGTTTATATGTTAATATTATTTCATTTAATTTTTATGAGAAAGAATATTGTTTCAAATAAAATCAAAATGTTCAATTATTGTAATATTAAAAATAACCCTGATTGAGAGTATACATTTTATGTACGACAAAATATTTGTTAATTAGACATTTTTCTTCACTATTATAACTTGTAGATTTAGTTGATTGAAAAACACAGTAATATATAATAGAATTCTAAAATGTCCCTTTTCATATTTTTTACCAAACAAAAAAAAAATTAATTTTAGAATTTATTATTTTATTCATGTTTGTTTCATTTAGTATAATACTATTTTCTAAATATTTTATCATGCAATCCGACAAAAAAACTTTTTAAATAGAATAAGTCAATTCCACATAAATTAACGCAATGATTACGTTTTTACTGAAATATTATTGACTTTTAAAAGAGTGGTTCAATTTATAAATAATATATACCATCAGTTGATCTATATAATTAACATTATCATAACAGATATTTATGCAATGACCATCAAACTTTGAATGCAAATTAAATTAATGAAGTATAATATCATTATTTTTTATCAATAAATTTCTGAAATTTACAGATGATTGGTAATGACGAAGTCACAACAGAAAAATATAGCATCGTAAACATTAAATATTTTCTTAATGTAAATGTTAAATTAATTATAAACGTATAAGTACTACACAATGTATTATATAAGTGTATTATATCAGGGAAAATGTGTATTTTATTTTTTACTATGTCAGAATGTATTTTGTTTGTTTGTTTTTAGTATATTAATAATTTTTTTAAATAATAATGTTTTGCTTTCAACTTTTTAATGTGCTTGCACCTCCCTCGTAGAGTTAGCACGCACTCCTTGGGGGGAGTGCCCCACAGTTTGAGAAACGCTGGGCTAATGCAAATTAAACCTATACGTAGCTCTAAATCCTCTCGTTAGCATGGTGCGGAGGTTTGGAGAGTTGGGTACCAACAAGGTTTCTTCCCCGTTACTTGAGCCCTTTTCAAAATTACAAGGCCCTAGTCTTTGTTTTGATTGTGATTTAAATAAGTATTCACACACACTTATAAAATTTAAAATAAAATGTTTCTTTCAACTAAAATTTCGCGCAGGTTTAACAAAATCTCTGCATGTTTAAGTCCTTTCATTAAATTCATTATAAAAGTTGAAATTTTAAAAAAATCTTGCTTGATTATTTACTGAAAAAAAATCACCCCTAACCCACACCATGGTTTTGCTGCAAATGAGACAAATGTATACAAAACAAATCTTTATTTCTCGAAAAACGAACCTCCTATAATTTTTTTCACTGTATTACAATTTCGCAGTTTTGCATTAATGGTAACTGGAAAAAAATGGTCTATTGAAAAAAATATCACTATAGCTTACAAACTTCCATGCTTTTATAATTGCACCCTGGTTTCTCATTATAAAAAACAGCGCTCTAGGTATTACACTTCAGTGAGTCAGTTATAATGTGAAACTTACTATTCCCTTTACGTTAATGATTTCCTACACGTGAATGAACAGGAATGCATCGTAAAAGAAATTTTCAAATCCCCATTGACTCTTATAATGCATAAAATATGATGGTGATACCCACGTAAAACGTATAACGACATTTTTCGTTTGTAAACAAAAACAACTCGATTCCATTACTGAATTTATAAATAGGGCCATTTTTAAAAAGGAGACATGATACCGTCAAAACGCTTTCTAGTAATAGCTAAAGGATTGCTTATTTTGATATAAATAATAATATTGAAAAACTTCTCTCTACCAGATGATTATTTTCAAGTCTACTGAATGTTTTAATCTTGCATATGTATTCCATAATCATCAAAATTTCACGGTATTGGAAAAATATTCTTGAAAAATTAAAGCTACAACAGAATACTTTTTTTTGCATTTGCGTTAGCGCGAATTAAACTTAGCAAATAATATCCCTTATATATTTTTTTTGACTGGTTAGCGTAGATAGTTTGTACTGCCTTGTATATCTACGGTTCCGTTTTCAACTCAGCCCAGGTCGGAGGATTTTCCTGATGCAAAAAATTGACAGCGTCCATGTAAAAGATCGCTTGAGTGTTCTTGATAAATTAAAAATTCTTGTACGGTTTCGCATCATCAGAGCTCAGGTGCCTCCCTCTGGGAAGGAAATGTGGCGTCAAAATGATTTGTGGTGATTAGTGTACCACTTATATGGTGCCACACGAAATAGAAATACCAGCTGGCGGAGAATGTACTAGGTCTGCAATCATAAAACACCAATCGGCAGCCCCATTTAAAATTTAATAAAAGTCAATTGTTACTCAGATTTTACTTCAACTTCTGTACATATTCTTCCTTCTATTATATATATCAACAATTTCTTCAAATCTGCGATAACAGTGTGGTCACGCATTCGCAAAATCAGCACAGTTTTTATCGTGCTCGAATCCTGGATCAACGAAAGAATCTTTGTGTAGTGGGACTACTTCACGTTAAATCTGTCGGGTGTAATGTTCTCGCGTTGAATGATGAGGGTGGCAGCGGTAGCCTGTACATATGGTGACAAACTCATGGTCGGCGTATCATGAGCTCATGCCTTAGTGCCACTAAATTGCACGTTAAATCTGTCAACGCTCAAAGTCCTTCTCTTGGAGTGGTGTGGTAGCTTAGAGAAGGGTGCTAGCGCAGATTTTACTCTCCTTACTTGACTGTGGCTCAGCATTGTAAAATTCGTCGCTGATAGCACTAGGGTAGGTATGAAATACAGTGCTAATAAACAAACAATTTATCAACCCACATCCCTTGATGGGAATTAAGGGAACGAAGCTGTGTACTGCATGTTATGTGAATATATAAACTGTACATCTTCCTAAAAAAGTATTCACCTCGATTTATAAATTATTAGACTTTTTTTGCAACTCTTGTGTATACAAAATCATTTCTGAGATTTTTTTTTTATTTTAGTCACAAATGAAGATAATTTCGACTAATTTCTAACATAGATTTAAATCATATCTATTGCATTTCTGTTAATTATGTGAGTGAGTGAGCGAATATTAACGTCGCACTGTTCAGCTACACGAGGGCTTTTGGCGACGGACCGCGTAATTTTGAAACATGGTCAAGATTACGTGGTCCGTCGTCAAAAGCCCTCGTGTAGCTGAACAGTGCGACGTTAATATTCACTCATTCACTCCGTTAATTATGTTTAATTTATATATATAGTTGAAATAAAATGAGATAAATTTTCTGAAATAATTTTTTTAGGCAAATTGAAACTCATATACTACAGTAAATTAAGTAATAGACCTCACCATGACGCTTTATTCATGGCAAGTTGCTTATAACGGAAATGAAATACAAATATGGGGCTCGTCGGCCTCGATGCTGGTGAATTTGCTACAATGTTATCTCAATCCGAAATTGAAAATGGTGGTCACGAATTACATGGTCAACTGATCGTAGCTCGAAGTCCTGATTCAACAGCAGATTCGTGATCTGCAAATTGTGCAGAATAACGAGGATTTTCTCGCATTGCGTGATGTGGAATATGGATGTGAGTCAAATACTAGATAAAACATTGTACTCGTCGTTTGCCTATAGTTCCGAATCATCACTCTTCTTTAGTGATTCACTAAGCTGCGCTAGTGCGAGATTATATACAAACAAACCGGTACTAAAACAAAGAACTTGATTTTTTTTTTCATAATTAGTATCTGTATACCGTAGTCGTATTTATTATGTAACATGAAACTCATCCTCTTTTTTTCTCTTCAACCTTGCTGGTCCGTTAATGTGTCTGGATGCTGTGTGATGTGCTTACCAAGGCGGACCTGTTGAAAAGGGGGTTCTTGAGTGATGTGCGGAAGCAGGGGTCGACCGATCTGAATCTGCAACCGATACTCCTCCCCGCACTTCCTTCTTTATCGACCGGCAGTAGGGTGCCGCATTTAGATGCTGCAGCTGATCGCCTCACATGACCCACGTCTAAATTTGGATTCGCTTTCATTCATGGAAATTTTCTACGATCGACCCCTTTCCTGAAGGGGACGGAGGAGGGGGGATCAGTGTATGGGTCGCTCTGCAGCTGATGCTCATCTACGACCAGCACTTTTCTGAGTGCAGACTCAGTGCTACCGAGTAAAACAACGTCTCTCAAACTGTGGGGGCGTGAGCATATCGAAAACTTGAAAATAAAACATTAGTTAAAAATTTTATTAATTTGCTGAAGGAAGCAAAACAAACTGCATTCTGACCAAATAAAAAATAAAATATGCATTTACTCTGATATAATATACTTCAGTGCATAAGTGTATCAGTGCTACGCAATGTATTTGATAATTAATTTAACAATACTAAAAGTTAAGAAAAAGTTTAATAAATACCAGCGATTCCATGGGTTTGTCATATATAAAATTATATTAAAATTTTTAAGATATTTTCTTGATAATTTGTTCGGATTACAATTAAAGTCGTATTGCAAAAATAGCTTCACTATTGAATTCAATACATTGTTATTGTATGGAAATGGGTGGGGAGATGAAAATTAGATTTGAAAATTGAGTCGCAAATATTGAAAGTTTGAGAAGCACTAGAGCAGAGTGTTTTGTTAATTTAGTCTAGCTTGATTCACGAATATTCGAAAATTTGATTCTAGTTCAAATCACAGAATGGTTTTTCTCAAACTGGTATTCCTGTATTTTATTGGAATTTTTTTAATTAAAAGCGAGGCATCAAGCTAGAAAATAGTGAAATAATTAAAGCAAAATAAAGTAGTCACAGTATTACGTAAGGAAAGACCTGCTGACTTAGGAATAAGACCGCAATGCTCAATAGTGTTTTAAGATGCTAGTTTTTATTTGTGCATATAATGGATTAGAAATACAATTTAGAAAAGAAAATACAGTTAAAAAAATTTATTTCTTAAAAATAAATGTAAATGTAGCAAATTAGTCTGTAGCAAATTTAAAACAATTGTATCAAAGTCATCAAAATAACATTCTATGAACACTCTGTGTTAAAATTATGAGTATAAATCTCAGAATAACATATACCTAAATTTTTCAACGTAATCAGCGTCAAAGTATACCTAAAAAATGAAATAGTCTATAAAATGTAAATTTAAATTTTTAAGAAAAAATTAATTAGAAAAAAAGTATTTGAAAAATCGTAACAAAATAATCATGTGAATATTAAAACAAATTAAGTGGCCACATCAATCATTAATTTTATTTATAAAATATAATAAAATCATATTAAATAAATAAAATAATAATAAATTATAATTAATTTATTAATAAAAGTTGTAAGAAAAATCAAACTATATATATATATATATATATATAATTAAATTTATTAAAAATGTCTAATTTAAAAAATTTAATACTGTAATAATATTATAAACAGTATTTATAAGTTAATCATTAATTATCATTACTTGTTATTAATTCCATCGTAATCTTCATTAACTAAATCAAATTACGCTATAAGTACTGTATTCTTATACATCGGTATCCTATATACAGATTACTGAATAGATATGAGTATATAGATCCCGAAAAGGAAATTTCGATAATATTAAAATTATAAGAATCTCTTTGCTTATAAGTATTGTTATTTTATTTATGATCAATAATATACATATAATGCTTTATGTAAGCATTCAATAGTAATATTGTAAATGATTATTTTACGAAATTTAATATGTAGAATTAAAATACTACATATAAACTCTCGTCTCGGATAAGAAAAAAATTTCATCATGAATATATCTATCTGTATAAAGCTATCAATATGTTGTTTTTCATAAAAAAAGTTGAATCATCACAATCAATCCCCCCTATTACTTATTATAAGTATTTAATATGTTTATGTATAAATATTAACAGTATGTGACTAATATAATTTTTAACTAAATTAATGAAAGTTTCAGACGTGTTGAAATTTTATAACACTATATGTAAATAATTATATGTAGGGATATATATATGCATTGAAGAGAGAAAATATCAAAAATAAATAAATAATCTTTTCTCTTTTTCATTTTACCTCTGAAGTTTTCTTCTTCTATTTCTTTATCTCTCTCTCTGTCTCCGTTTCTTTATATATCTGCTTATAACTTTTTCTTCTGTTTTCTTTTCTCTATATCTCACTTTCGTATAATCTCTCGGTGTGTCTGCTTTTCTCCTTTTTTTGTTTAATAAAAATAATTATTTCAAAAAAAAAGTTCATGATGTCTTTTGTTATTAAACAAATGCATTTAAATCATTTTAAAGTTTTTCCCTTTACTTTTTTAAAACATTTTTTCCAAGTATTAATTAAAATGCATTTTCTTTGATTAAAATATACATAATTATAATTTAAACAGATACTCAATCATAATAAGCACAAAAGTGAATATTGTGTTTGAAAACACGTGACCCTATTGATAACGAAAAAGTAACAAACAATAATAATATTCCCTTTTAATCAAAGTCCCTGGTGTCATTCAGCCTTAAAATGAAATCTGAACTTCATTTAAAATTCAGAGCGAATAAGAATTTTGCGCTTCTTCGAAAGTAAATAAAGAAAAACAATTTTTTTCCCCAGTATAATCAAATTTTGTTCCAGTTTTTTCAACCATTAATTAGTATTCTTAACTCCCTGGTCTTCGAAAAGGTTTAATTAATTTTTAAGGCATGAGATGTTTTCTGAGAGATTTATACAGGTATTATTATCCAGATAGGGAAAAAAGTTATTCGTTCTAATCAATATGTAATTCTGATTAATTATTTTTTGTTTTAAATTTCAACTAAACTTATTTGCAATCAAATTAAAATTATTACATAAATTAGTGCAAGAAAAATATTAAAATATGTCTAGAAAATATTTATTTTTTTTTATTTTGTTTCAATATCAAATCCCTGTGCCTTCTGTACGCAAGGTTGCGGGTTCGACCCCAGCCCAAGTCTGTGGATTTTCATGATGCTGAAAATCGACAGCGGCCACGTCGTATGAATATACGGCATGTAAAATATCCCTAGAGTGTCTACTTGCCTTGAATGCTCTCGGCAAAATTAAATCCAGTATATGTTTGCATGATCAAGAGCTCAGGTGCTTCCCGTTTGGGTGAGTGAGTGAGTGAATATTAGCGTCTCACTGTTTTAAGCTGCACGAGGACTTTTGGCGACGGTCCGCGTAATTTTGAACCATGGTCAAGTGACGCGGATGACACCTTCTCCTAACTACCACGCCGCACCAACGGGAGGACGTTTGAGCTCTCGACGGATTTAATGTGCGCCGCACTCCTACACGGTGGGTCTTAAGTGGTACTGGGATCGAACTCATGACACGCTAGCCATGATCCGATGCCTAGACCATTTGGCTACCGCAGCTTCCCGTTTGGGAGAAACTGGGCGTCAAAATTACTTGCGACGATTGGTATCCGCCTATATGGTACCGCACTAAAAAGAGATACCAGCTTCCGGGGAATGTACTAGGTATGCAATTGTAAAACACCAATCGGCAGTCCATTAAAAATTTTTTTTTTTAAACTAGTAGTTTTAGATGGAATCTGCGAAGGAAAAAAGTTCAGATAAAAAACTTTTCTATTTTTATTATTCAATATTTTAACATATTTGAGGCTTAAGGAAGTTTATTCGATCACTTGGACGCTTGAATCAAAAAATTAATTCAAGCATCCAAATTTGGAAACGAGGCCTCCCTAGATGGCGCCACCATGAACACACATTTGGGGACTTAACATGTCTTCAAAGGTTAAGTTGCTAAAATGCAGCCCTATTGGGGGGAAAACATAGTGCCCTTCCAAAATATAGACTCTATTGTTTTTTTCTTTTATTTCTTTAGCATTAAATTGATTACGAAAACTTAAATTACTTTTTTAGTAGTTTGAAACATCAAGTTCAATTATAATAAATATAAACTAGACAACGCTTGAGAAAAAAACCCATTTATAAATATCTATCGCCCTTGAAAACTATAAAGGAAAAATTAAAGAAAGCTTCTAAATGCTACGTAAACAACTTGCGAAACAAATTAGTAAACAAAGAAAAGTAGCATTGTTGAGGATCTGGCACAGTTACTTCTCTCCAAATCTTTACCTCCTACCAGTTTTCGCAAAAATAGCGTGAGTTTAAAACACAAGACCGTTCGAAAATCACATGCAAATTGCGTTAAACTTGCATGTCGTAAACCCCATCGATGAATCAAATTTGAGGCTGAAGAGCCTTAAATTCGATTTCTCTTAAAACAAGGCCTAAAGGACAAAGGTTAGGGTTTTAAGTGGGGTTTAACAAGCACGATCGGCGCAGAAAAATGGAGACTTTTCCCAGAAAAATTCGATTAGCTTGGAAACTCGAAGGCATATATCACCTACGTAATTAAGTGCTTTTTAAAAAATATTTCTTTGACAAACATTAGTGGAATGTTCTTTTCGAATAGAAATTTGTGAGATTCGGACTTATTCCGAATAATATCTTTTGAGAAGTTTTTCACATGAAGCCGCCAGATGGGGAATTATTAATCGAATTTTCTACATATTCAGGTAGTAGGTGGGTAAAAAATCAGTAGTGACAATTCGAAAAATGGTTTGCTTTTGTGAAGAGTTTTAAAAATAAAGAACATGTGTTTTCTTGATAAAAGGAACTGCTCATGGAATGCATTTGTTCAGATTTGATTTGAAGTTTCAAATTTATTTTCTTTGTATCTAAAGATATAAAAAATCAACAGTTTTTGCTACAGTTGGCAGCAGTATTAATGTTGCTGGGTAAAAATGTTCTATTAAAGTTTTTTTCCCTTCTAAATTCAAAATGGTCAAGTACAACAAAATGATAATTTATGTTTGGGTAAATGATAATTTATGCAATCGATGGGGGTAGGGGTAGAACATATGTGCATAAAAAATATTTGTTTTTCTAAAATAATTTTATTTATTTACTTTTACAAAGCTAGTTAATACGCAAGATTTAGGTAGTATACGTTTAGTGAGTATATTAAAAAAGAACAAATTGTTGAATTGTTTTTTTAAGGTATATTAATACTAGTATTAAAAGCTATCTAGTGTTGTTTAATATTATTCCATAATACTTTTAATAATGGTTTTGAGGTTACTATCTATTAGTAGCCACTTTGAATTTTGAACTTAAGAACGTAATGATAATCATATGGATATTCTACTTCTCCCCTCAAATGTGGACTATATATATATATAGTTATATACAAGGGGTGATCAAATGAAAAGGTACGAAACGACACGGTGTGTACAAACGTAGACTTTATTCAAAATATACACCATAGGCCTCAGCACAACGATCCCACTGATGAACAAGCCGCAGGATTCCTTGTTCCCAGAATTCATGTGGCTGTGACGAGACCCAGTCCTTCACAGGGTCCTTGAGTACGTCGTCCGAGTTGAAGCGCTTCCCTTTCAGGTGTTTCTTCAGTGGACCAAACACATGGAAATCGCAGGGCGACATGTCCAAACTGTAGGGCGGATGGTCCAACGTTTCCCATTTGTACTTGTCCAGTTCCATTTGTGTGACTCTGGAGACGTGTGGACGCGCGTTATCATGGAGCAGAAACACCCTCCGTGAGCAGCCCCGGTCTTTTATTCTTGTTGGACCTGCGTAGGCGTAGAGTGTCTCACAGTACACATCGGCTTAATGCTTTTTCTGTGCTCGAGGAATTCCACAAGTAGTGGACCTTGGACGCCACTTTTTATAAGAGCCTTTGCTCTCTCCTGCGCATGCGGGCGCCCGCGCATGATCCCCGATCCCAGTCAGAGCCTCCAATGGCATCCCGAGATGACTCGCTACATTCTCCCATGGCGGAATATGCAAATATTTAACTGTTTCATTTTATGTCGTTTCGTACCTTTTCATTTGATCACCCCTTGTATATTAGGTATATAACTATTTTTGGTATAATTTTGATATATATATATATATATATCAAAAATATACACAAAATATATATAGTGATAAACCTAAGATAACTATAGTCACGATAGAATAAAGTTTTAGCCACAGTAGAACTTATGCAAACTCCTGGCCTTGGGATTCAGGATTGCAGGTTTATATATATATATATATATAAGGTATATATATATATATATATATAAGGTAATTTAGGGGGAAATGCCAGATTGTTAATAGTACTTTTATGCGTCGATGGATAGCAATACTGGGCCACTTGTGTGAGGAGTCAGGTCCGACATTGAGTGTGGCTTGTGAATTTATCTGAATTAATCGTCTATAATCGGTGTTATTTTTCAATCTTGTGAGCATTTAAAGAGTGGTGAGTACAGTTTTTATAATATTCCGTTCCTCATTTTAAAGTTCATAAACGTACTTGTTATTTTAAATAAGATATTAGCAATATAAGTGAATTAAGCATTATGTTACACGTACGATGCATGCAGAGGTGACCATAACACTATACAAATAAGGAAATAAGCGTGCGTGGCAATTTTCCCTATATACTTGGGGAAGACGCCATATAATTCAGAAATAAATGAAATGAATTTTAAAATTTTGATTTCTTTTAAAATTTTGTGTAACACTGTATACCATCGTATAAAATATAAATTCAATTAATAATTATTATCATAATTAATAATACTTAAATGCAATAAATAATAAGTGGTCTATCACCTTCGGTTGCCTCCATCAGCAAAGAACACGGAAGCACAGTCCTATTACGGGTCAGAAAACGCAAACAAATTGGGCGTAAAAAAAGCTAACATCAGAAGAAGTCTTAACTGAATCAGAGAGGAGAACGATTATGTGGGAAAAGGCCCGAAGAAAGCTAGAAAAGGTGGGTAAGGTTTAAACAAATAATAAGAAACCTTCCATGAAACAGAAGAAAGACACGTTTCAGTTAATGATCTTCAAGAGATAAAATTCCTCTAGATACTAGTGGTGGCAGTTTTGATGAGGATAATAATGTTGATTTTTGTGCTGTGTAAAAAGGGTACTTTTATGCTAAAGACGGTCCCAAGTAGGACTGGGTTCAGGGTATTGAATGTAACAAATGGTTGCATGAAGACTTCAATGATAATCATTTGCAGTGAGTGAAATGTAGTGTAGTCTACCCTTCGAACATGTACTGTTATTACTTTTAGCAACCTAATTAGGAAATAATTTATTTATTTTTTGTTTTTATATAGTTATATTGTAACTTCATATTTAATTTTGTGATGTTTTCTTTATTTTTTTTATTTATTGTGGTGTTATTACATCATACCCCATGACTGGTGGCATCTTCTCCCATATAAGGGGGAACATGCCACAGTTAAATGATTTCTTTAACATTAAATTTCTTATTTATTTTCATACAAAGAAGAGAATTAACTTGTATGCATAACCAATTAAATATTGAAAAATAAAGTGTATTTTTTTCATAGTCTTGTCATTTCAATTTTCAATTTACTAATAAAAAAATCCTTTAATTGGCAATTTCCCCCAATTTACTTTAAAATAAAAAGAAAGAAGGAAAATCGGTAGTATTTTGTAATTGGAATTGTTCTGAATAAATTCGTTCTTTGTAAAATCTAACGCAATCTATTCCCCAAAATGAAGTAAATGAACTTATATTCTAATAATTTATGATATTAAATTGAAGCAAAACATTTCAATTTAAAGTACATTCATATAATATATTTAAAAAGTAATGTAGACATGCTTTTTAGCAAATATTTCTGCATCATGACATTTGATCCTTAAATTAGCTCAAAAAGAATAAAATTACAATGAAATATATTAATTATAAATAAATGCAACAGAAACTTTAATTATATTGGCACAACTTTTTTCAGCTTTACAGTCCATTTAATAAAAATGACGCATTTCCCATTAATTATCGAACAACAAAACATTAATTAGCCATAACAGAATCGAATGAAAAACTGCTAATTAATAACGAAATCCTAGAAATAAAATCTACAGAAACCAATTACCAGTCTGAATTTTTCTTCCAATATTCTCGCAACCAAATTCTCTTCACAAGAAAAGTAATATTACAGTCAATTATTCTCTGTTCATCCCATTAGCATTCTAACGCAACACAAAGGTAATTTTTTTAAAAAAAGAAGTCTTTCCAGTTACTATTTATAGACAGAACTATTTATAAATCACGTTATTTCCATAAAGCAATGCTCAGTGGAGTGAAAAAGTAAATTTTCCGATAATCATGTAGCCATAAATTTTCTTTCTGCCGTTTCTTCTTCTTAATGCGCGGAAAATGTAGAATTCCATTTTTAGCCAGAGTAAATGGACTGGAGATCGATTACACTCAGGTAGTAGAACAGAGATGAACTAAAGCCCAGAAGCTGTCCCAATTCAGGTGCAAAGACCAATTAAGAGAAGCCGATGTGTCACGTTGTAAAAGGTGAAAAAGTACAAAATGTACGCTCCACATTTTTCCGGGTTCTGAAGTTGCAATATGTGTTTGCGAAAAATTAAAAAAAAGCTGCATTGCTCAGAATCTGTTTTCATTTTTATTTTATTCAATTCCTACTATTATATATACGGTTGACTCTTGGTAATTCGAAGATGGAGGGACCAATGAAAAACTTCGAATTATCAAGAGGGTAGAAAAAAACTCCCAAAATACACGAAGATAATTTTTTTCAAGCACAATTTAAATTTGAAATTATGTAATCAAACAACAATTGTACATATGAATAAAATTATTTTAAAGTTTTAAAAAGTACGCATTATATATATTGTATAGGTATTATACAGGAGTTTAAAGTCCTGTATTAAAAGCCTACATTCAATACATGCATACACAATCCTACGCATCTCTTCTTCACTATAGCGCAGCGTTTCTCAAACTGTGGGGGGCGTGATAATTCTACTAGGGGGGCGAGCATTTCAAAAAGTCGAAAACAAAAAGATTATTTAAAAAATTATTAATTTGCTGAAAGTAAACAAATAAAATACATTCCATAATAAGAAATAAATACTCATTTACACTGATATACATAAATATAACACATTAATATTGAATACAAAAAGAATAAGCAGTTGACTCGTAATGAATTCAGCCAAACAATTATTCTCAACTAATTATACAGTTATGAAACAGGGAAATTTATCGAATGACGAACTCGCCGCTAGAAGCTGTTAAACAAAATGTCGTCATCAGGAGAAGCGTACTCGTTTCGAATATGCCAAACCTCCTCGGTAACTGTTGTGCAAAGACATTTTCGCACGAATTTTTTCTCTGGGTTTCGTTAAAGACAAGTGTTGTCGTCCACTTCCTCAGACTTAGAGGAACTGAAGCAGCGGTAACTCAGTGTTGAACTCCATCACAGGGATATGCTATCAGAGTGGCAGAGCTGATTACCGGTAGACATTTTCGTGTCACCAGGACATATTGAACACCTGTAGAAACTGAATAAATGTAGTTTGAGTAAATTGAATTTCTAAAAAAATTTATACAACGTTCACAATCATTTTCTTTTTGTATTCAATATAAACACCTGTATTTTATTTAAGTTTAGCAATACTAAGTTAAAAACAAGTTTAATAATTACCATTGACCCAATGGGCCTCTCATATATAAAATTATATACAAAAATCAACACATAACTTCATAATTTGTACGGTTTATAAGAAATCCCTTAAGTGCCGATTGAAAGATGTGATTCGCTTCCCAATGCCTTCGTTTCCCACGTCGGTGAGCGTATGTGATGTATTGTGAAAGAAGGGGAGGAGAGCAAGAAAAGGCATATATAAGTAAGTCCTCTGAAATAAGTAAATCCTTTGCAAACATTGTCAAGGTCTTTTTATTGTATTCCCAAAGCCTTCAGACCAATTTTATGAATAAAAGCGCACAGAAAAGATCATATTTCGGATGGACGTAAATATACGTCTGGGATAATTACCACTTTGGCTAAGCGAGACATTTATATACGCCAATGGCACTTAAGAGGTTAATGTCGTATTGTATATTTAGAGAGCTTCAAAGTTTATTATTGTTGACATTGTTATTGTATGGGGGGCGCGGTGAAAAAACTGATTGGATATTGGGTTGCAGATATTGAAAGTTTGAGAAGCACTGCTATAGCGGACCATCCTTTTTGAACACACGTGTAGCAAGGTCACGTGTTAAACGAGAGATATGAACGGCGGACAGCAGGTACGGTTGGTCTATTATCCACTTGAAGAAGGAAAATAAAAGTTCTTTTCGCTTGAGGAACCGGAAAACACAAACAATGGGTAGCAGACAGATGATCATCAAAGGGTCTACGTTTCAGGGGAGACACATAGACACAATACAATTCAAAACTTGTAAGATCCAACCTGTTTCCTACAGGACTGTACACGATAGTGAGTGTTTGAATTGTGTTGATAAAATAACTTATTTTTATAAGACAACTTGGAATTATCTCTTTCATGTAGTCTGGCCAGCCAAAGATTTTACTTAGAAATATTGAGTGTACCAAAAAGCAATGTTTTAGTTCGAAATATCAAGAATTTTTCTAGGGAATGTACTTCAAATTATCGAGAGGTTCTTACTATCGAAGGTTTGAATTATCGAGAATCGACTGTATGTATCTTGTTCAAATTTTCAACCGTTAATAAAATACTTTCTGTTCATCCATTCAGGTTTAAATGCATTTTTTTAAGACTTGTAGTGGATGACAATTGATGTTGCTACAGTTTTTTTCAAACATTAGTTCATAAATTTAAGTACAATTTCTCACCGTCAGAGCTCAGATGTCTCTTTCTGGGGTAGAAACTGGGCGTCAAAATTCCTTGCGGCAATTGGTATCGCCTATATGGTGACGCACTAAACAAAGTGATACCAGCTCCTGGGGAATGTACTAGGTTTGCAAAGGTAAAAATACCAATCCATAGCCCCTTTCGAGAAAAAAATATTTTGAGCACTTTAAAATTGGTTAGTGCATCGCGCTTGCACACCACAGGTGCGAGGTTTCAACCCCGGGCTGGGCAAGGTCGACTCAGCCTTTCATCCTTTCAGTGGGTTGATAAATGAGTACCAAGCTTGAGTGGGAACTTAACACTGGGGATTTTATATCAGGCTGACCTCATGACTAGAACATCACGGCTCAAGCTCACGTATACTGAGTTGGGCACAGTAGGCCTTGGCCCACATGGGCTGTTGAACCACTAAGTTAAGTTAATTCATTAATTATATTAAAGATGAATAAATTGTAACAAACAAAAAAATAGTCCAACGCCATATATAGAAAAAAAATCGTTCGTTGTGTTCCTGTAGTGCAATGGATAGCACTTGGGACTTCTAATCCAGGTGGGCTGGAATGCCACCTGGGATGGCCTACTTCCAGAGAATGTGATTTCTTATAAATTTAAATTTATGAATAAAAAATAACAAAAAAATAGTCAAACACCATATATAGAAAGACAAATGGAAAATTGCAATCAAAATCGTTTTCTATTTTGTCACTTAATATTATGATTCGGTCATATGTATATACGTATTTATATTAATTGTAACTATTTAATAAAAAGTAACTAAAATAAAATTTTTCTTTGTTGACCTAAGGAATTGAGACTTAATTTATTTTTATATTACTTGTTAATGAAAGATACACTTGAACAGTTTATTGGTTGAATGGTCATGGGACATAGTTCCCGATAAAAATGGCACAAGGTTAAGGCCACTGACAATAGGTAAAAATTCTAAAAAGAAAAGACATTGCTATAACTAATGTCATAAAATAAATTTGATTAGGCTTCAAATGGCTCAACAGCTTAATGTTAAAGATCACAGACACCTGAACAGCATGTCATGAGTTCGAGCCTTGTACCTTTGAAGACCCACCGTCACCGTGTAGATGGAGCCAATGCACGTTAACATGAGCAATATATATATATATATATATATATAGTATATTTACAAATCTTAATTTATTATTTCTATTCTTTTCATACTTCTGCTATGTGCTACTTTTCAGCCATTGCTTTGCTTTGAATATGTATTTGGGTCCAGAATCTGGCAATAACTTATTTATTGTACTCAGATATAGCGTGGGCTCTGCGTTTCTGAATGCAATTTTAGGTAAGTTACCTTCTTCTCATAATGGATTTAATTTCCTATCCATTATTTTCAATAGGTTTTTGCTCAGTATTATTAACAGAAAGGGGAAGGTTGACTGGCCACAAAACATCTTCAACCCCACTTTTATATAAAATATTTTTATATATAAGCTATCCTAAGTCAGCAATGTTGATAAAACTTAGCATCCATTCTTTTATATATTTTATATTTAACTCTATTATTTTAATATTTCATATTTCCTTTAAAATTCTGTTGTCTGCTTATCTTGCAATTTCAATTCTTTTCAGTTTTAATTATGTTTATTCATCTCTCTCTTGTAGAGAAATTCTGATTATATATATATATATTAATAATTAAAATATAGAAGTATTTATTCTTACTTCTACTTACCAGAGAACATTTTTTCCCAGTTGTTAGGTTTCAGATTCTGAAAAAAATGTTGACCCAACATATTAACCAATTCAACTACTTACTATTTACAATCCGAACATTTGTAATAAATCCTGTAAACCCTGTAAATAAACTAAAAATTATTTTCTTCCAGTACTTAAATCGCGCGTATTACTTAAAGTATGAAAAAATGTGAAGTATAGATCCTTTACAATTGAATTTGTTCCTTAGTGTAATATTTTTAATGTCGTTTCATCGAAATTTCTTTTTATCTGAATCAAATGATCTTTTCTTAAAAAATATGTATTAACGAAATGAAAGAACTATCCCCCCCCACACAAAAATAATTGTGTTGATTAATAACAAAAACGAAAATGCTAAAAAAGGATGTCTTGAAGAGAAGTAAATTATATATTTGTAAAACCAAATATATATATATATATATTATAAATATTAAATTCTGAAATAAATATTAAATGTTCAGATGACTAAATTTCGAATTTCAAAATGCTTAATATAATCCTATTTTATACTTTAAAATGGAAAAATACTGAAATTTTCCATTTGTCTCCTTTGAAGAAATTTTCATCCTATTCTCAAATAAAATAAATTCGTTTTTTTAATAAATGCCAAAGCAGCATATGTAATCGGTTTTGGTTTTCATTATTCCTTTACCTTGTAAGTAAATGCGTAGTAACAAAGAAATTGAATCCATCTTTTAGATTACAAAATTAATGAAAATGCATTGCAGAGATTTCTAAATTAAATAAACTAAAAATGAGACCGGTAAGGTTTGATGTCTTTCTTTGATCTTTTATCCTCGTCATTTATGAATTTATATATATAAAGATAACATATTTCTAAATTCATATTATTTTGTCTATTGGGGTTTTAATGAATAGGGACGGGATTTTCAATCTATCTTTAAGACGCTTTTGATTGCAATTTAAAATTTTCATCGAATATTTAAATAAACATTTTACTTCATATACTTTTAACATAGATTATTATATTCAAAAGGGATTTTAATTCATTTTGTAACATTTTACTAAATCTGCTCAAGGGCTCATGGGGGACTGTTTTGAAACTCATGATCTATAGAGTATCTGGGTGGTCTGAACACGGTTTGCAATTAAGTTTTTCACTCCTCTAATCATGTAGTTTATTATTCATGTAAGAAATAAGAAAAAAAAGAGGATCGTGAGATTATATTTATTCTTCGACATTTTAAGATTATTTTAGTGTTATTCACAGATATTTTATTTTAGGATGTGCAAATGTGGATCCTCGAATAATTATATATGTTTTTCAATTCCTACTATTAGTTCACACACTCTCCCCATATATATCTTGTTCAAACTTTCAGTCGTTATTAAAATACTTTTTATTGATCGACACACGTTCAAATACATTTTTTTAAACTTGTAATGGTCGGCACTTGATGTTAATACAGTTTTTTCAGATATTAATTCATTAATTAAATTAAGAAATGAATAAATAGTAACAATCAAAAATAATAGTCCAACATCATATACAGAAAGAAGAATCGTTGGTTGTGTCCCTGTAGCGCAATGGATAGCGCGTTGAACTTAAAATCCAAAGGCCGTGGGTTCGAATCCTACCTGGGGTGGCTTAATTTCTGAGAATGTGATTTATGAAAGAGTAAATAGTAACAAACAAAAAATAATAGTTCAACACCATATATAGAATGAAAAATTGCTTTCTATTTTGCCACTTAATATTGTGATTCTCTCTGTCATATATATATATATACATACATATTTATCCTCATTGTAACTATTTAATAAAAGGTAACTGAAATAAATTTTTTTCTCTTTCTTGACTAAAGTAAGAATTGACTTAAAGGTTTTTTTTTTATATTACTTGTTTGATTACTAACATGTAAGACATGTAAGTTAAGATATATATCGAGGGAGAGTAGGGTTTGCGTTGCCGTATAAAGCTGGCAAGAGGACTATTATGGTGACGGACCTCGTGATTTTGAATCAGGGTCAAGAGTCGAAGACGACACCTGAGCTGGCAAACCTCTCCCACAATTTCCACATATAACACAAGGATGCTTGATCCTCGACATATTTAACCCTCTGCAAGGTGGGTCTTCAGTTCCATTAGGTTTGAACTCATGATATGCCTTCCACGAGTCCGTGACTTTGACCACTAGGCTACCACGGCTATAAGAAAAATGTCGAAGAAACTATCTGTTAAATACAGCTCATAATTTGTTTCTGTAAATATGTCGAAAATAATTTCAAATATTTCTGTAAAAAGTACGTACTAACGTCACACCGTGAAGCAACACAAAGGCGGACCTCGTAATTTTGAGCCTCCTTCAAGGGATGAGGATGAAACCTGAGCTGGCACTCCTTCTCAATCACACCACACGAACGAGAAGACTTTGAGTCTCTGACACATTTTACGTGCATCAGCCCCTACCCATGGCAGATCTTCAATAGCACTGGGCTTGAATTCACGACGCATTAGCCACGAGTTAGTGGCAATAACTACTGTGCCGCCACAAACTCACCTTTAAAAAATAAAAATAATTGCATGTTTTATCCCCGAATGGGCCGCATGTTCGTAATTGAGCCTTTACAGCAGTGCTTCTCAAACTTTCAATATTTGCGACCAATATTCAATCATAATTTTCATCGCGCACACCTCCATACAATAACAATATATTGAGATTCAATAATAATATACTTCGACATTAAAGCTATAATACGACTTTAATCTCTTAAATGCTACCGATGTATATAAGATAGTGCGTTAATTTCTGAAATGTATAAATACGTGTTTCCGAAGTATGATATTTTCTGTGCACTACTATCCATAAAATTATTTCGAAAACTTTGGAATTGAATAAAATGACGTGACATTGTTTGTGAAGGATTTACTTATTTCACAGGATTTGTTTATTTATTCCTTTTCTTTACACACCTTTCAATATACCATATACGCGCGCTTAGATGAAAAACGGTGGCATCGGAGAGTGAATCGCGTAACTTTTATCGGCATTTAGGGATTAATTATAAACCATACAAAAACTATCAAGATACACGCTAAATTTTGTATGTAATTTTATATACGACAAGCCCATGGAGTCATTGGTAATTATTAAACTTGCTCTTAAATTAGAATTTTTAAA